>JAODKM010000093.1:305078-320777 GCA_026780845.1 Petrocephalus sullivani | reverse complement strand
TTCCAAAACCAGAAAGAAGGGAGGGGGGGGCGGGGGGGGGGCTCCCCCCCCCCCCCCCCCCCGGTGCCCCGGGGGGGGGGGGGGGGGTGGGGGGGGGGGGGGGGGGGGGGGGGGCGTGGTGGTGAGGAGAATGAACAGCAGGTGTGGGATTCTGGGGTTCACAGCTGTGTGTGTGTGTGTGTGTGTGTGTGTGTGCACACATGTGTGTCTGTCTGTCTATGTGACTGTGAGTCTGTGTGTGTGTTTGTGTGTGTGAGTCATGTAGCATAGCACCTTAAACAGCCCTGTTCAATGTGTGTTTCACACACCAGAGAGGAACCTGGAACAGGTTGGGTATTTTTAAGGAAGTGGGCGGACAGGAGGCCCAGAGCAGCCTGCGAGCCGTGAGCGAGAGGGAGGGTGATGGGAGTGTGGAGAGCGTGAGGTGCACGCTGCCGGTGGGTGTCAGAACAGCTGAGAGAAGTACCACAATGCACTGCAGGGGCAAGGCAGTGCTATGGCTGTGCGTGTGTGTATGCGCAGGCCTGTGCATGTGTGTATGTGCAGGCCTGCCCACGTTCATATCTTGCTCCCACATTCATGTTGCGTGCTTTTCCCGATTTAAAAAAAACAAAATGGAAAACCAACTTACTGCTTAACCATCATTCCACCTGGTGGCAGCACAGCTGTGTAGCGAAAATCTCACGTTTGACACATGACTGCTAACTAGCTTACATTTGTGTCGATGAAACACCCTGAGTGTTAATGAAGCCTTAACACATCGTGTTCCAGGCTGCCGGCTTCAATGCTGGCATGAAGGGGTGGATGCAGAGTGACGATCCACCCTATGGGGGGGTGACTGCTGGTCTCCCCCAGCAAACCCCCCCTGACCCAATTTCTTATTTTAATCCCGGGGGCAGGCAGACATGCCAGGAGTCTGTGCTGCAGAGTTAAGTGGCGGGGCTGCGCTAGCCCACGATGGTACGTCAGAGAAAGTGCGAGTGTGCTGCCACTCTGCAGGCCACCGTCATGCGTCTGCCTGTCCCGTCTGCTCCCCTCTCCCCTTCTCTCACTTTATTTATTTTGGTGAGCTCGAGTCAGCCCGAGGCAGCCACTCGTTAAAAAACGAAGCCCTCTGTGCCACTTCTTAAAATACAGCTTTTATAAATGGACGCATAAACGCTTCAGATTCGGAGGCAGCGAGCGACGAGCTGCACTAACCACTCGCCACTCGCAACGTCAACGGCGGTCAGATCTCAGTTCTCTCTTCTGACAGATGATATGTGTTGAAATTGAAAAGTTCTACCTGCATGGCAAAGTACCGTTTTTTTTTTTATAAGAATATATTTAATTGTGAGAATGAACATTTTAAAAACAAAAACAAAAGAAAAATTTTAGCTGAGACCTTGACAAGCTTTTTAGGTGATACATAAATGTCCAGTCACAGTCATCTGAAGCAGTCCGGCAGCGAATGCGCAGGCGTCCCATAATGTTTTGCGGAAATTAAGTCAAGCTATTGTGACCCTGGAGCCTAAAAATCAGAAAAGAAACAGCAGCTGATGTCTGAGCTGAAAGCGTCTCTTTCTTCCCTAATCCAGGGCAAAATTTCGCTGATAATTTTAGCCTTTTTATTTGGCGGTGGTTTAATTGCTCCTCACTGGCCTGGGTGTCTGTACTCCTTTGGCCCGTTTGTGCCCGGCGGCACGCAGGAGGCAGCCCATCACGCTTTTGTCCTGCTTGGGGCTGCCGGATGTGTCTCCCCAGCTTTCCCACGGCGGCTTCTACTGTCGGTGGCAAACCTGACCCTCTTGTTGTGATCGCTGGGCCACCGGCTCGCACCTTAAGCCGCTCCATGCCTCTCGGGCCTCTGGCAAAGCCCCCCACCACCACCCCCCTCCTTTCAACAAGGTGCAGATGACTCACACGCTCAGTTAGCGGGCAGCGCTCTCTGATCACCGCGAAAAAGTACGGCCACTTCCTGTTTTGTTTCTGCATCGTAATGTTTGTGTCTCGCTGTCGTTTGACACACGGCTCACAGTTAACGGCCTTAATGTGACGCCGGGCGAGAGGCAAGACTCGCTGTGGGGTTCCGCTCTCCAAGCTGTCACCCACGCCTCACGGCCTGACCTGCTAACTCCTCCCATCCCCTGTCCTCCACCCTTTCCAGTGAGTCCAGTATCTGCCAGGCTCGGGCCACCGTGATGGTCTATGACGACGCCAACAAGAAGTGGATTCCAGCCGGGACGGGCGCTCAGGCCTTCAGCCGGGTCCAGGTGTACCACAACCCCAGCAGCAACGCCTTCCGCATCGTGGGCCGGAAGATACAGGCGGACCAGCAGGTGAGGGGCGGGGCCTGTATGTAAGGGGCGGGGCCGTTATGTGATTGGGCAGGGCCAGAGACTGCACAGCCCGGGGCAGCTGGCTGCTGTGCAAGAGGAAGCTGAAGCAGGTCACGAATGGCACTGTGGGATCCCACAGCATCGCGCTTCCGCTCTGACTCCCCAGATACAGGGGTGACGGCGTTAGCTGACTCACTGCCTACCCGCGCCGCGCATTCCTGCCGCACGCGGTCTCCCCGTCTCGCTTCCGTCCTCTCTGGTGCCCCCTGGTGCCTGCCTCGCCATCCATGCCTCTTTGGGCCTCCTGCAGACTTCTCGTGGCGTCATTCTCCTTCTTTCCCACATTCAGCCATTTGCCCACTTCCCCTTTCCTCGCATATCTGGCCTTGACTTCTCCATCACTGCCACTCGCGTCTGTGTATCCGAAGGTCGCCTGCTTCTGCATCTGCGTCAGCTTTTCGCTCGCGGCCGCTGTCTGCTCCCGGCTGTCCGGATGTGCCCCATCCTCGGGTTATCATTTTCGAGATGAGAGGAGAGGTCAGAGAAAGTAACAAAGTGATCTGAGAGAGTCCATGGGCCTGGGTAATGTCGCTGTGATCGCAGGTGTGGCTTTTGTCGCCCCCTTGTGTCCGCAAATATATACATCCTCTGGAATTTTCTCAGTGTAAAATTTTGTGTATTACTGGACCCCCTGAGAGTCTGGCCTGACCACAGCAGATGTGTAGGAGTTGGTAAATATTTAATATTTAATATTAATATTTAAACTTCATAATGTTTGTAGCCATTCATCCCTCCATCCATCCATCCATTGACAAGCCTGAGCTGGGTTTAGTGTACATGCGGCAACAGGCAGGCCGGTCGGGACTCACATGTTCAGATGCATTGTCAGGCACTGTGTTTGCATCCTTAGATATCTGCAGCAGAGCAGTATGTATGATTGGTGCACCCCTCCACAGGTGGTGATCAACTGCCCAATCACGAAGGGCCTAAAATACAACCAGGCCACGCCCAACTTCCACCAGTGGAGGGATGCCAGGCAGGTGTGGGGTCTGAACTTTGGCAGCAAAGAGGACGCCACCCTCTTTGCCAATGGCATCTCACACGCCCTGGAAGTGATCAACGCGATGGGCGATGCAGGTAATGCTCCTTCTCAGCCTCCTGTAATTATTAAGGTGGCCAGTCAGCTGCCTGTTTCAGCCTCCTGTCATTATTAAAGTGGCTAGTCAACTGCCTGTTTCAGCCTCCTGGTTTGGGCAGCTCTGAGATTCATGTCCCCCATTGAGGCACACAGATTATTATTATTATCATAATTTTTCTGTATTTTATATGGTTAAAAGATTATTGAAGGATTTCACATTTCACCTTTTACCCGTTAGGTTTTTCCAGCACCCCCCGTCCTGTGCAGAATGGACCCTCCCAAGAAGAACTGGAACAGCAGAGGAGGTACCAAATGTGGGGCAATGGGGGGGAGAGGGCACAGTTGCACTGCTTCAGAAACTTATGTAATCTCACACACACACACACACGATATTTTTCCCTTTGTGCTATTTTTAAATAGATTTTACCAACCCCCCCCCCCCTTTCCTCACATGGCATGCGACACTGCAGTCCCCAGGCCGCAGGGCTTAATTAGCATGTGCCCTGGTCACTCTGAGACCGTGACGAGTAACACTGTCACATGGGGCTGTCACAAGTGCCTGGGGTCGAGGACTGAAAGGTGACTGTGACGGGGGCAGCCGCACCGATGACACAGCCTGGCAAGTTAATGAGTCACAAGCACATGGAGCTCCGGCCTAGCCTCGTCCTGGAACAGGTGCACACACACACACACACACACACACACAAACAAACAAACCCGCGCATGCACGCTCATACACACACACACACACACACACACACACAAACAAACCCGTGCATGCACGCTCATATACACACACACACACACACACAAACAAACCCGTGCATGCATGCTCATATACACACACACAACGTGTCCTGTAACCACAGCGATGTCTATCCATGGAGCCAGAATGGCCTTACATGTCCTACTGCAATGCCTCCCACTCTGGGTTCCACACTGGAAGACATTATCCTTAAGTGTGCTTTTGCCTAAAATGTTCTGCTCTATTCACTGTACGTTTAGTAACGTGTGTGTGTGTGTGTGTGTGTGTGTGTGCGTGTGTGTGCTCTCCCCAGGCAGGAGCAGGAGAGGGCGCGTCTGGAGAGGGAGAGGCAGGCTGCTGTGGCCACGCCTCCAGCTGCCCCGCCCTCAGGAGGCCCACCACCCCCACCAGGACCACCTCCACCCCCAGGGCCCCCTCCCGCATCAGGTCCACCAGCTCCGCCCGGCCCACCTGCCGCGCCCTCCGGCGGCCCCCCACCCCCTCCAGGACCCCCTCCGGGACCCCCTCCTCCCTCTGGGCCACCAGCTCCGCCCCTCCCATCATCTGGGGGGGGCGGGGGGGGCGGCGGTGGTGGTGGAGAGGGGGGGCTGGCAGCAGCTCTTGCTGGGGCTAAGTTGCGCAAAGTGGCCAAGGTGTGTCCCGACTATTGTCACCACAACTGCAGGCAGCTCTTGATTTGACTGTTCATTTAAACACGAGCAACTCTGATTGGCTGTTTATTTAAACATGGGCAGCTCTGATTGGCTGTTTATTTATAAGCATATGCATATTGCGCAGCAGCCCAAAAGGGGATCATGTGCTAACAGTCTGTTTGTCTCCGTCGGGCCCCCAGCAGGATGACGGTGGTGCTGCACCCTCAGCAGCCAAGGGAGACCGCAGTAGCACCCCTGCACCATCAGGGGGCGGCGGCGGGGGCGGAGGAGGCCTGATGGGCGAGATGAGCGCCATCCTCGCTCGAAGGTCTGCTCCTCTCAAATATACAGAGTGCTGACCCATGCCTCTGCATGAGTGTCCATGACCCTGCCTCTGCATGACTGTCCATGACTCTGCCTCTGCATGACTGTCCAAAGCTCTGCTTCTGCATGAATGTCCATGACCCTGCCTCTGCATGACTGTCCATGACTCTGCCTCTGCATGAGTGTCCATGACTCTGCCTCTGCATGACTGTCCAAAGCTCTGCTTCTGCATGAGTGTCCATGACCCTGCCTCTGCATGAATGTCCATGACACTGCTTCTGCATGAGTGTCCATGACCCTGCCTCTGCATGACTGTCCATGACTCTGCCTCTGCATGACTGTCTATGACTCTGCCCTTGTATGACTGTCCATGACTCTGCCTCTGCATGACTGTCCATGACTCTGCCCCTGTATGACTGTCCATGACTCTGCCTCTACCCTTCTGCCCAGATGTAAATATAATGTAAATATAATTTCTCCCAAACAGGAGAAAGGCCGCAGATAAGCCACCGGCAGCGAAGAAGGAGGAGTCCAGTAGCGTGAGTGTGCTGTGCTGTAGGGTGGGGGGGCATGGGTACCTGCAGGGCTAAAAAAGTGTGTCACATGATACCTTGCAGCTCAGCGTGCGAGTAGTGAAATCCTGACTGTCTGTGCACTTGCAGGACGATGTGGACACTCCGGATTCGAAGCCCCCCACCCCAGTTGGTGAGTTGGATGGCTGCGTGGGCCATCCGGGCAGGCGGGGTACCTCCCGACGGAAACACACGCTGCCTAGTGCGCCCACTACGCATGGAGATGTTTGTGATGCTAGATGTCGTTTTCTTACCTGTACTCTGCCCAAACCAAAATCTCTGCACTTCCTGTCTGTTGCATTTAGAAAGCACCAGAAGACCCTGGGAAAAAGCTTCCACTATGCCGAGGTAGGGGGGCCTGTCACCGCCTGCTGTCCTCCCCTACCCCTAATCCTTCCTCCTCTCTCCACATCCGCTCCGCGGTCTCTTATGAACAGGTGCGCATGTCTTAAACAGGACTAACTCCACCCCAAAGGACCCTGAAGCCTCCCCCAGCACTCCTGCCACTCCTGCCCCTCCTTTCACCTCAGGGTCCAGGTATTTTTTAGCACCCCCCCAAAAAAAAGCAGCCTTCCTGTGCATTGCTGCTTTGCCATGTTAGTGGCGCCACCCAGTGGTCAGTGCAGGTGTCACACCTGGAGCCTTGCCACAAGTACTTTATCCAGGTCTGCCTGGAATGCTGCTGCTGCTGCTGCTGTACGCCGTCAGCTGTACCTTTACCCTCAGCGACATGTGACCCTCTGCCCGCTCTCCCCACCATCCATGTGACTCTGTACAGCTACCTGCATTTTTGGCGCCCCCCTGCTGTGCAGCTCCTTAGCCTGACAGCCTGTACAAATGTGCAGGGCCCCCCTCTGGGGACCCCATTCAGCATCAGTGGCATGACTGACTCTCAGCGATGCTTGGAGCTTTGTCACGGCGTCCGGAGGCATCCGGTCGCCATGGCGACGGAGACGCATTCTCACTTGTCTGCTCCTCCCGTCGCTTTCTGCACCTCCCTCCCTCCCTCCCTCACACCCTCCCAGGATGAAGCAGCCGTCCAGCAGCAATGAAACGGGAGTCAGCCAGGAATCCGAGATGGAGAGGATAAAGCAGGTGAAGGCAGCATTCCCAGGATCCACGTGGGCGAGCTCGCGGTTTTCCGTTTTTAACACGAATCTGAAAGTGGTATAGGAGCGGGAAGGGCGAGTATGACCACACATCAACTTGTGTTCTTAGTGTGTGTGTCTGTGTGTGTACCTGCGTGCAGGAGCTTCTGGAGGAAGTTCGCAAAGAATTGCAGAAGGTCAAAGAGGAAATCATCGGAGGTGAGGTTACAGCCTCCCACCACCCCCCCCCAACAGATAACCAGCAGCCTCGGCAGCTTCAGTGTGCAGGAGGGTGCTGGAGAGGAAGTTGCTGTCAGCTGTTTGCCAAGCATTATGGGAAGGGGCTCAGCAGAGTGACTCTCTGAGCCCGTTTCAGTGGTTAATGGGAGGGGAATTTAAAGCAGCCCCAGTCCTTTTGGAGGCTTCTGTGCTGTTTGTTTTCCCAGCAGCCCATGTTCATCCTGTTGCTTCTCCAAATCGCTTTTGTTCCATCCCGAGCTGAGTGCTGATTGGCCATGCTCCGCAACTTCCCCCAGCAATTAAGGGATGGATGTTAACCTCTGACCTTCTCCTTCTGCTCACACAGCCCTCGTCCAGGAACTGCAGAAGCGAGGCTCCTCGTAACCAGCAAGGGGCACCAGAGGGTGGAAGGTGGGGGGGGTGGTCCCGCAGAAGTTTTCTTTCCGTCTTTTCTGCACAGCCTTGGGACCTGTACCCCCCATCCTCCCCCCTATGTGTCACACCATACCACACACACTCCCCCTGCCATCCTACCCACTCTCTTCACTGGCCGCTGTTCCATCCTGCCCCCCCTTTCAGGCTGTCTGTCTCCACTCTCAAATGGGCCTGTCTGGCCCTGGCACCCTACGCTAGTGAACCCTCTGGTCGCAAAGCTGTCCTCCCCCGCATCACCGGTCCTGAGTGGTTGCCATGGCGACGACGCGGTCCACCCAAACATCGCTGATCATATCATGATGATATCATATGGCTCTATAGATCCCCCCCTCCCCAGTATGTGCATCTGGATTCTGGGGTTGGGGGGGTAGTGGGTTTAAACCTCAGGGATGAGCGGCAGTGTGCTGATGGGGGGGCCAGTGCAGCACCTCTCGGCTCTCGTCACCCACACCCCCCCAGGCTTGTTCGTCTGACCCCTGCTCAGAAAAAAAATGAAGAAATAATAAAAAAGCAAAGGGAAAAGTGTGAGATGACAGGAAGGCAATAAAGAGGAAGTTGGGGGTGGGGGGGCTGGTGTTTGCCTGCAGTAGAGATGTGGCATTCTGCAGGCTGGCCTGGTGTGCCTGTGCACGCAAGTTTGAGTGTGTGTGTGTGCATGTGTGTGTGCGTGTGCCCTGCTGCAGATCTGTCTTTAATGCCTCCTTTAGCCATGGTTAACGGGTAACCCTTAACTAGCTAACTCTGGTTTTAAACTATGCTTCTCTCTCGTTTTTAATTTTCCATCTGAGGCCTGTTTTATAGTCGGAAATATGAAGAAATCTCCCACTCCCCCCTGCTGGCTGCCTTGGAAATTCAATATATATATATATGTTTGTTTTTTAGGAAAAAAAATAAGATGCTGTTTCTATTTTAATTGAAATTGCTGGTGAATGGACAGTGGGGAATATTTTAATGATTTTCTTGTCTTTGGAAATATGATTATTTTGGTTTTATTGATATTATTTTCTAAAAAAAAAACAGTATAGTCTTTTTACACTGAAATTGTTTAAAGAAACATGTTCAAACACTGGATGAGAAAAGCCTCCATTGTTTAAAATAATACAAAAAAAATACAGCTGCTTCTTGTAATTGAATGGAGTCTGTCTTCTGATTGGTCAATCGAAGGGGGCGGGACCATGTCTGTACTGTATGTATGCATTTGATGCCTGTCTCAAAACAAATACTTTGTGAAATGTGAATCCTTCTTCGCGGCAGAAGTTTGCCTCATAAAAAGCGAACAGACCGGAATTCTAACTTTGTCAACCAGCAATACCAGATAATAGAGTTGCAAGAAGAACTAAAATATGTGGTTTCTTATCATATCTAACAGAGCAGTGTTTATGAGAATAAGATTAGCACTTTGAGGATGTTCTCAAGTATTTCCTCTAGTGTGTGTGTGTGTGTGTGTGTCTGTCTGTCTGTTGGGGGGAGGCAGAGTTACTGGGTTACCTTTAATGACAGTAACCAGGCTTTATCCACACACATGGAAATGACAACCTTACTCAATTTTCTGAAACAATGTAAAGAAAAAAATACGGGTCACTCTTCATTTCCAAAAGCCCAGAGGTGTAAAAGAAAAGGAGAGAAATGGCCAAAGAGTTTTGGGTTTCCAGCTACAGCAAAGCAGTCGGGTAACAAATCCAGGAAACCCAGCACTTAACAGGGGCCCCAAAATCGGTCTTGCTCAGTAAAATCAACAGCGATTGGAAGTGACAACCCAACTGGGGTTGGAGGCCAAGGTGACATTTTCCCAGGAGGCCTGGGATGTCTAGCTACTCCCTTGCTGATGTGTATTTGGCAGTGGTGACCTATTTTTTCTGCCTTTACCTGGATTCAAGCTGATTTATACAGCTGGAAATTGAATGGAAACATGCTGATTAAAGTACTGTCAGACCCAGAGTGAGGCCAGTTTACTTCTGAATTGCAGAACATGGACCTTTTTGGAAGGTGGGTTTATTTTATTGACCACTGTAACACTATAAACAATCAGGAACAAATGACTGAATATTGATTCCAGTACAGACTACTGAAGAGGTGTCTCTCTCGCTCACTCTCTGGCTTTGCGCCCCTGTACTTCTATAAAACAGCTGGACCAGCTGGAAAACAGTGGACCAGTGTACAGCCTTCGGGGAATCTTCAAAATGCCCTGATGAGGCTGTATCTTCATCCATCCATCCATCCATGCATTTTAAATAGCCAGTTAAATTCAGAGCAGGGCTGCAGTATGTCTAGAGCAGGCACGTAGCTAGAAGTTCTGGGAACTGGCTACTACCAATCTAAAGAAATATAGGTCACCCATATATACAATGTGTGTGTGTGTGTGTGTGTGTTGGGGGAGTGTCCCTAATGGTTGAAGTGACACTGGTATTCAGGGGCCCCTGTAATGAGCTTGGTTCTCTGGATCTCATCCTGGTGGGTGCGATTGAAGTGGCTCCCCATTACTTCTGTAAAGTGCTTTGGGTGTCTTGAATAAGAGCTATAAAAAGGCAACTTTCATTCATTCGTTCGATGTGCCAGGGAATCCCTGTCACCCCCACAGCCCTGGTCTGGGGCCAGTGTCAGGACAGGGGCACTCAGGATAGGATGGCACTTACAATGCAGTATAATTATTTCAAAATATAAGCTACTTTGAGTCTTTTATGTAGAGTTGAAACAACAAATGTCTATTTGCATGTATTGTTAGACTTGGCATCTTCATTTTGCGGAACCATATTTGTATGAACAGGTTTGATGGCTTACGGTGTTCAATTTCCCTGTACACGTGTCAAATTAGTCCGATTGTGAATGGTCAGGAGATAAATAAGAAGAATCAGATCTGAATGTTTGTTCTGGAATTAGGAAATTGTGTATTTTAATGCTATAGGGCAATGTGATTTACATTGTTCTATGTTCACGATCTGCAGTACAAACATCGGATATCCACAGCACGGAACGGGATGTTTTTAGTGACAAATACGGAGCTATTTTCTTCCGTATTTGCAAATCCCTGCCACATCGAGCCCGTACAACCATGCGGTGCCATGTCACGTATCTAGCGTATAATCCCCGTGTAATCGTAATACACCTGTACCGTGGTATTGTCTAAAATCTACTTAAACAAGCATGCCGTGTACCTAGGAAATACGCTCGACGTCAGCGCACGCAGCTGACAGGAACGCTGCGGTGTTTACGTGCGTCACGCGCACCGGCAGCGCAAACACGCAGCGGCCTCGCGCTCAGACCTGCGCGCGATCGCGGGGGCGCGCGGACACCTGCGCGGCCAGCTGAGCAGCCGCTCGCGCCACGCGCCCCTGCAGCCGGAGAGGCGCTGAGTCTCGGTCCGGACCCAGACGGGCGGCGCGCGCGGTGGCGCCGGGGAGGCGGTGCGTGCGTCACTTCCGCCCAGGGACTCGTGCCGAGTTCCTTCCCCCCCCCCCTCTCTTTTTTCTTCTTCTTTTTTTTGATGCCGTTCACTGGACGAGACGCGGCCTGGCGGTGATTACGGCTGGGGCAGCCCGGGACGAGGGGGGGGGTCGAAGCAGCACAGCCGGGGAGGGACGGACACCGAGCGGAAAGCGAGCGGCGGCGCGCCCGTGGATGTTGTGATTCGGCCTCCGCAGCCTCGGCCGGACGGGAAGAGGAGCGAAGGAAAGCCCCGAGGTACAGTGCCGCCGGGCCGGGCCGGGGGGAGGCGCGGCGGCCAGGCTGGCCGGCTCGGGGGCTCCGTGGCTCCGTGTCGGCCGTGCGTGGGACCGCGGCCGTCAGCCTCCGCAGCGCAGCCGGCCGCTGGTAGAGCCAGGCTTTCAGCCCTGACTGCGGCCGCTGACCCGAGCCGCTCCCCGCACCGGCCACTGGGCTGTTCTTTTAGCGGTGGTTTTACAATAACCAGCATGAGCTTTTTATTGTCCACGCGAATCCATGGCGGCTTCCGAGGTGCCCGTGGGCCGGGGTGACCGCTAGGCTGGCCGGCGTATGTCTGCCCCACAACACCGGGGAAAGTCGCTGTAGCCGCGGGCCATCATCCCGTCGTTAATATCTACTTTGTTAAACAATAGACGTCTTATAAAAATAATCATGACTGTGATAATAGTTTTTGATAATATTAATAATAACAATAGTAATGATAGTAATCTCGTTTCATGCCGAGTTTCATTGAGAAAACACTCACGTTTAGACTGATTTCACCGTAACATTTTATTATAACGTTGATGACTTGGCTCGTTGCAAACCGCCGTAACCGCGTCAGATATCAGGGAATCCTCCTGCGGACATGTGCATCCGGACGGTGCCAGCGAGGCACTTGGAAAACTAGCAGAATCGCTTAATTCATAATGGTCTACGTATTATTTTGACTGGGGACCCACCAGAGCGACAGATGAAGACCAAGTGTCATTTCATGTGTACATACATCTTTTTAATCTGCGATCACCGTGATCGTGGCCGAATCCGATGGAAGTGACTTTTAAATGTAAGATATTTAATGAAACGAAATGTTGCTGGATTTAAATTAAGTATTTACTCATCAGTGCTACAAATTCGGAAAGTATGAAAGTAATCCGCCGCCGTTTCAACCTCTAACAGCTTGGCTGAAGGTCCTTTTTCCGTACAGGTAGAAATTTGTGTTATGGAAGCCTACTTTATTTAAAAAAAAAAAAAAAAAAAAAAAAAAACGGTGTAGAGGAGTCTCGTTAGGGCGAACGAATTAGTAATTTAATAATATAATCTGAAGTGTAAGACATTGGGATTCTTCAGAATATTATGGAATCTTCCGTTCCATTTGGTTAGGTCTGTCGGATTTGGTACGATGAGCTGTCCGCCTCACTCACGGGACCGGCGAGTTATTAGGAGGCAAAACCTTTGTGATTTTTGTGCCTGATGATTGAACAAACCTGTAGTGACTGTCCCCTGATGTCACTGAGCGAATATCTATTGATGTGTCTTGTAGTTGCCTCTTTGACCTGCAGGAGGCGTAAAGGTTAAGGATTTACGGGCTGACATTGAAACAAGGTTTAACAAGGTGTTAAACCTAGCAGCGGGAAAATGGAGACTTAAAAACCCCACTGCAGTGCGATTAGTGTGTGTTGTCAATCACTGACGGGCTTAATCTAGTGGGAACCAGTAGTTATTTTTTTCTGCTTCAGTATGAACGAGGACAAAACAAGGTGGATGTTGGTGGGGGAAAAAAAAAATCCCTGGTCAGCGGGCTACCCTAGTTACTGTAACTGGTTTCTGTAGTGCTGGCTAATTTCACATCTTGGTGTCCAAATAGCATCAGATAAAAACAGCCATAAACAACTTCAGCGCAAGGAATTGTGGAAACACCCGCTGGACATATTATCAAAATTAAGCATTAACATATTTAGCCTCTTTATGTGGTTTACCGGAGTGAACAGTGCTGGATTTTCTTTATTATGAAGATTAAAGGCACAGAAAGGGCTGATGATCACAAGTGAATCTCTTCATTTTGGGTGTACGACTCCAATGAAATCTCATAACTTGAGAGCGGTGATTTACTCCTTTGAAACCTTTTGCTCATGCCATGGTCTGTTGGACATTCTGCTGTTTGTGGGTGAGATTGAAGCGGTGAGAACATGATTTTCCCCTAACAAGGACTGGTGACTGTTTTTAGTTTTCTTATTGGATTTCCCTTGACCTTTCCTTCCACTTTAACACCTTATTAATTAGTCGTCTCCTGTTCACCTGTCAGCTGTTGTTTCGGCTGCAGTGTCCAGCATTGAGTCTGTTGGACCCTTAATGAGCTCAAACGTAATGGAACATCGTTCCTGTTGGGCGCTGTCCTTTAATTGGCTGCCGATTATCTGATACAGAGCTTGCAATGTTCTGCCCTACAAAAACAACACCCTGCCTGAAAACAAAACACGTACATTTATCTGAATACAGAGATCTGCAGATATCTGGCAGTGGCAAATCGAGATTTAGGTTAATGCTATTGTACTGAAATTGTGATTTTTGCCTCACCTGCCTTGACCGTCGTCTTAGTATTCCCTCGTGGTACGTTGGTGACCCAGCCATGTTGGTGCTGATGGGATCGGGTGTCCACGGTAGTCAGAGGAATTGCTGCTTGAGCCTTCAAGAGTGCTATAGGGAGAACTGTTAAGTTTGGCAGCCCTGAGGATTGGAAGAAGGTTGTGATCGCTGTGATCATTGCATATCTCCCCCCATCTGGTGCTCTGGTGCCCTTGGGCACCAGTTTAGGGGCTGGAACCAGGAGGCACCGTGAATAAGGACTTTGCCTAGTCAGGACCTGTCCCCCTGCCTTGGACACTGATGCTTTGGCTGAGCAACTTCTGCAACTTCTGTAGCAATGCAACCTCACGTTTTTGCAAGATTATATGTTCTGAGCCTGTGTGGACTCGTGTATTTGCCAGACTGAGAGTGGTGTCAAAGAGACAGATGTTTGGGCTGATTTGGCATAAAGATCCCTGTCTGGCGGGACCGCTTACACATACAGTGAGCTCAACCTTTGGGTTTTCCGGCTCGCTTGCCTGTAAACGGCATATTTGCTGCACCAGTGTTATGAGAGATCAATTCACAAACAAATTCTTGTGGTGTACAATTCCTGTCAGGGGAGCAAATGCTTTCGATCTGCAAAAATCCCCGCGCCGAGCTGGAACTCGGTAATCAGTCAGTCATCAGCTGATGGCTTGAATTCGCAGCGGCTATGGCTGAGTCAAATAAGGACAGAAAGGCGGAGCGGGGCACCTGTGTCGCCTCTGCGGAGATGTTGCTGTCGAAAGCGGACTTGCAGCTGAGAGCTGCCTGCTGTCTGAGGAGACGTTAGCGGTCTCTTCATGGTGCCTGGCAGAGTCTGGCCACCATCTCTCCCTGTGACCCGGCGGCACTCATTAGACACGAGGGTCAGACGGGGAGAGCCGTTGGATTCCCTGAGTCACCCCTCTGCTTGACGCCCAAGCTGCTATGCCGCTCCCTGTCAGAACCTCGCCTTGACACCCACACAGACCCGTAACCCCCCGGCGATTTCTAGTCGCCCCATTGGGGGAGGGGGTGATGATGGAGGTGCCTGAGCGGGAGGGGTGCTTGGTTTGTTCGAGTCCCTGGTTAATTGTGGGGGGGACGGAGGGGGTCAGAGGGTGACGTGTGGGAAGGGGTTTCAGTGCCTTGTTAATAGGGTTGAATATTGTTTTGGGGTTTTCCAATACTAGTGCTAAAACGATGCTTATAAAAGTGTCGGGTCCTATATGATGCTTGAGCCGGGTCAAAAAAAAAAAGCCCAAACGAAGGTCGATGGCATGAATAAGCCAAGAATGGCTTTTTTTTTTTTTATTTCTAAGACAAAATTAAATTTTTAATTGAATTTGAATTAACATCTAAATATGCAAAAAATGCAAAACACTTAGGCCAAGCTGTCAAGCACAGTGCATCTCTGCATTCCACGCAATACCAGATGTGTCGTTAAGTTTTGGCCCCCCCCCCCCCCCAAATACACGCAGTTTTTAAAGCATGTCTCGTTTAGCTTTTGGCATTTTAAGGTAGCTGCTAGGTAACCCTCGGCATCTGCTGACATCACAGCGAGCGTAATGTTAACTAGCGATGGTGTGTGAGGTGCAGTGAGGCTTCTGTTGCTTGAGCACTTGAGGGCAAATATTTCACTGGAGAGCTCAGGCAAGTAAGAAGCACTGAAACCTGCACTGCAGTGCGGTCCGGTACATGGCGAGTGCACCAGGTCTTCGGTACCCAGCCCTATTTGTGATGGGGTAGTGCGGTGGGGTGTTGTTGCTGGGGGTGAGGGATGCTGGGAGAGGTGGCCAGCTGTTAGGCTCTTGGGGGAGTTCAGTCTATCTGTAGGCCATCCGGCTTTGCTTCCTGTAAGGCAGCGTCCTCCAGTCCTACGGCTGGTCAGCCGCTCCGTCTCAAGGACGGGATTTGGCCCGGTGTCCAGGTCAGGCGGGGTCAGATTGGTCCGCACAGGCCACCTAGGGCTACTGCTGCCGTTCAATGAACCGTTACATGTGCAGGACAGTAAGCCGGCCTTCCCCACTCAATGCCCTCCCCTCCCCTCCCATTCAACCTGAAGCAGCCGACCCCCACATCCCCTCCAAGTCCATGGGCACGGGCAGACCTCCACATCCCCTCCAAGGGAATAGGAAGGAGCTGACCTTCACATCCCCTCCAAGGGAACGGGAAGG
>JAODKM010000093.1:207273-240572 GCA_026780845.1 Petrocephalus sullivani | reverse complement strand
GTGACTACCACCCGGCCCTGGCAAATGGCCTGCACGACGCAACAGGAATCTACCCCCAAAACCCACGACCGCAATTCGCAGGACTCCCCCAGGGAGGAGCAGCCAAGAACACAGCTGTAGGGGTGTGACAGACGGGCCGTGCAGAGCCCCCCAACCGCCACAAACAGGAGGCCGGAAGGCTGAGGCATGCTGGGTAGCACAGGATGGGCCGCTTGCTCTGCTGGGGTCTCCTCAGCCCACTGTGCAGGGGCCGCTGCCACCCCCAGTCTGGTGGCTTCCTGCGACCACGGCGACCTGGAGGGAGCCCGACCATGTACAGACACGCAGCAGGGGCCCGGGGCAGAGCCCTGGGATGGTGAATCTGCACTAATATCGCCAGAGGTACAGTGTGTATGCGGGTGGGGAGGGGGGGGGGTGACCGCATCCCACAGCGAGCTTCCTGCGATGCCGCTCTTGTTTTTCTACGCTTCGCGCCAACGAGAAGCGCACCTGTGCAGGTCACATGACTCACAGGGAAGCCGCAACAGCCAATCAGCTGCCTCCCCCAGGACACATTAAGCTCAAATCCACAGCCCACATATCACAATAGGGTATAGCTACTGACCCCAAGGGAGAAAATGGATAGAGGAGAAGAGATGGGGGTGGGTAAGGGGGGGTGCCATCTTTGTATTAAGGAAGAAAAAAAGTCAAAACATGGTAACACCATAAAAGGCGCTAGCCAGCACCCCCTAGCTGATATCAGAGAACTACAGACCGTGGGCTCACTGACTCATGCTGATCTCAGCCCGTTCTGTGCTGTTCCCGTGCGCTAAGATTCGGGATGTGATCATGCAATGCAACCCTAGGAGACTGCATACAGAGCTACAAACCCGCTGACCAGCTCAATTCCTTCTACACATGTCCCATAGTGCTCCAGGTCCCAGGAGGGATTCAAACCTATGACCTTGCTGGGGAGGACACACTGTCATTCGTACGATTTATGCCCCACCCCCAGACACACTAATCCTAATCCCAACTATGCCCCCACCCAGCCCTAAGCATCTCAACTAACTTCTGAGCCCAAGCAACCAAACAAGACTTTCGGTGTATTTAGTTCTTTGATTGCATATACAGATTTTTACAGTTTTATATAGTTTGACCCCCACAAGGTCAAAGTAAGAGGTATGCACCACAGTGTAATACATACACGCCCACACACACACGCAGAGCAGTGACTGTACCGGGGAATCTGAGGCAGGAATTTCATTGTCACAGTGACCCCGGGCTGGGAGGAGGGGATGCCTCCCAGTCAGCAAAGCCGCACACTCACCGAGCCGCACAAGGTGCAGGAAACGCGTCACGGGGGGGATCCTGCAGAGGGCTGGGATAGCCGTGCCCCCTGAGTGGCCAGCAGGAGTCAGTGCGTCCGAGGGAGCGCTCCATACAGGGCAGGTAAAAAGGGCGGACAGAGAATCGGACGGACGGCACGAGGCTAACCCTCTCCCTCGCCTTCCTCCCATCCTCCCTCCCTCCCTCTTTCTGTAGCTTTTTCCCCAAACGTGCCAAGTGGGCTGCGACCGTCAGAATGACCCCAGGGCCGTGCGGAAACGAGCCGGAAATGCCTCCCTGACGTTACAGCCCTCGCTGGGCTTTGACTGGGCCTGTGCTTGTGTGTGTGTGTGTGTGTGTGTGTGTGGACATATTTATATTATGTTGTGGGGACCCAATGAACCCCACAGTGTGATAAAAAAGTTCTTTTCTTTTCTTTTTTTGGTCCCCATAAGGATAACCTCAATTTTATAAAAATCTGCGTCTGTAATAAAAAAACAAAAAATGCCAAAAGTCTCACATTTCGTTTGGTTACTTATGGTTAAGGTTAGGGCTGGGTAGGCGTTAAGGGTGTTATAGTCAGGGTTATGCCCATAGGAATGAATGGAGTGTCCCCATATAGAGAGGAATACATGGTATGTATGTGTGTGTGTGTGTGTATGTGTGTATGTGTGTGTGTGCGATCCCGGGGTCATTGCCCGGGGGCCCAGAGTCCACGCTGTTAGCTGACTTCCTGCGTCATTGTGTCCACGCAGGAAGTCCTGGCAGGCGCTGATAGCGACTCCCCCCCCCCACCTGCCAGCAGACTGGAGCCCCCACCTAAGCACCACAGGGGAGGGGGCAAGAGACTTCCTAATCAAAGGACACGAAAAAATAAGCATGCTGAAAATTAACTAAGTGAGGCAGGGGAGGGCATCCTGTGCCCCCACAGCACTGTGCTGGGAGGGCAAGCTTGCTGCTCCCCTGCTCCTGTATGTCGCCGCCCTGGAGGACAGGAGGAGAAATGTCAAATGAAATGTAAAAATGAAAATGAAGCAATCTGAGCTCAGAGGTACTTGCAAATGGATCCAGACCACACCACACAAAATAACAGGAATAACAGCGAGTCATCTGGGGAGGGGAGGGGGGCGCCATGAGATGAAAGTGAGCACAGCCGTCCTGGGCACCCAGAATCCGCCACCCCCCGACAGGAAGTGCCTGCGGTGTAACCTTTCTCTCTAGCCCAATGGGGGATGAGGTAGGCTGCGTGGGGGGGGATGAGGCAGGGCTGCCTGTGCAGGTCACGAGGCCACCACTTCCGCACTTACAGGACGCGGGCAACCAATCAGAGCAAGGGGCACACACACACGCACAGGCACACACCGGCACACAGACACACACATAGGCACACAGTCACGCACATACACACACCGACACACACGCACAGGCACACGCAGAAGCACAGACACACACGCACACACATGCACAGACACACACGCACCGGCACACACGCATGCACAGACACACACACGCACACGCACAGATTTATGTTACTGATTCTCAGCAGCAGGAAGCCACCAGTGAGCCCAGGTGAGAGGCAACAGGGCGATGAGGAAGAGCCCCTCCCAAGGTGAAGATGGAGACAGGAAACAGGGGGGGTCTTCTGTGAGTTACCCGAGATGCACTCTGGCTGCGAGCCTGTGTGTGCGTGTGTGTGTGTGTGTGTGAGTGTGCTTGTGCGCGCGCGCATGTCTGTACTCTACCTCACACTGCGCACAGTCACAGACACACTCCACCAAGCCAGCTCGCCTGTGACGTCTGACCCCACCTCCAGCCTCAGCACCTGAGCAATCTGCCCACACTCTAAGCTTACATCCCCAGGCAGGACGCCCATACCGAAAGCAGCCTGTGGGGCGAGCTGGGGCGGATCTGATAGGAGGTGATAAACCAGTGAACACAGGATTCCCCCATCTGTCATCTATCCAGCTAGCATCCATCCATCCATCCATCCATCCATCCATCCATCCATCCATCCTTCCAGATTCCATTTCCTTTCCCTGTCACCCTCTTCAGCCGAGTGCCAATTTAAGAGGAAGTAACCCAAGATCCCCGCTTACACTCCTAACGGGGGCTCCATGCGAGAGAGGATGGGGCCAGCAGCATCGGGGGTGACAGCGCCGGCTTGGATTACGCGGCCCCGAGTTCAGCGCGGGTACGAAAGAGATCAAAGACTGAAAACAATCGCCGAAGGCGCCGCCGCTCTAATGTGGCGACGCTGCGGCCTGATACAGAAAAGGGGTCGTTTTTAGGGCGTGAGGAGCAACAGAGGGAGTGCGCGAGAGGGAGAGGAAGACAGAGAGGGTTAGGGAGGGGGTGAGACAGAAAGAGAGAGCCAGTGAGCCAGGAGGGGTTCTTCACATAAGCTGGCAGAAATTCATACTGTGCCCTGCAACTGCAGAAAGTTGGCAGTGGCAAAATCTCCGTCTACATTTGCATCAGAGTGGCCAGGAAATGACATCACACATGTCAGCCAACTCTATGTTGCACAGAGGCTTCCGGAAAAGTGTAAAGGCTTAGAGACACAGATAAGCAGCCAGATGCGGACCCGGCGAAAGCAAAGCAAAGGCTGGTCCGATTTCACCGATTTTTGGCGGCGAATGGTTGCTACCGCAGGAATTACGATAAAAATACTCAGGAGGCTAGTTATGTAACATGTGTGAGGTGCCCCGCCCTGGGGATTTTCTGAAGGGAAAGTCACACCTCACCATGAATCAGCCGGCATGTGCAGTTTGTCCTTTTATTAAGCTCCACTTTAAGTCGCCTAGCTATTTTATAAACCATCATTTTAAATTCAATTTACATCTGGGATCAGAAAGTACGCCCACTGGGGGGGCGTGGCAACAGAGTGAGAGAGGTTATGACCTCCTGAAGGTACAGACCACGTCCAGGCGGTGTGGGGCCACACCCACAGGGCGGAGGGGGGGGGCACATGTGGGCGCTCATGGGTCACAGTCCATTGAGAAAAACAGCGAGTTCCAGTAAGAAGCCGCACGCTGTGCTG
This sequence comes from Petrocephalus sullivani, assembly GCA_026780845.1. NCBI lineage: Eukaryota > Metazoa > Chordata > Actinopteri > Osteoglossiformes > Mormyridae > Petrocephalus > Petrocephalus sullivani. Next base: position 236,224 of record JAODKM010000093.1, on the reverse strand, counting down.
GTGTCACAGCAACGGCTGGGGGGGGGTGGGGGCAAACGGCCAGAACACCCAGCTGGCTCGGGGGTAAACACAGCCCCCAGCAGGGTGAGGGGAACCAGGAGGGCCACATGGGGGGCGGGACTATCGTAGAATCAGAAACAAAACAAGACCCCCCCCACCCCTTACAGTGCTGCAGTGCCAATGCAGGGCGTGACAGCATTCGTGTAACCACGGAAACGCCCAAGTTCACGCATCACCGTTAGCTCGGTGATGCTAGGCGTGGAGGCCGCGATCAAACGGCCGGCAGCCATCGGCGTCGCCAGCGTCCTGGCCAGGCGACAGGAAGCAGCATTCTACACGCCGGGCCGCCATCACACGCATGACGCAGCAGAGCACCGGGGCCAGTGGGTAACGGCGACAGCCAGACTGAGGGAATCCCGCTCCGCCTGCCCGGAGCCAAAGGCGACGCTCCGCTCTGGGATCTGGGGCAGACGCGGGGTTGGCGGCCGGCACATTCCTGCGGTGTGACTCTCACCCCCCTTCCCTACGCGTGTGTCCGTGTGTGTGCGTGCGCTGTAATTCCCCGTCAGCCTGCCAGCCGCTGTGGTTAATCATTCCAGGGCACGGATTGCACAACTGCTCCCGTGCTGCCAGCGCCCGCGGTTACGCGCCGCCATCCGCCACGGCGTGGGGAGCGTGGGGGGGGCAGCGTAAACACGGGCCGGAACGGTACTCACACCACAACACCGGCGGCACCGTGCTCCGCGCCTTGCGTCCTGACGGCCCCTGGCACCGGGGGTGTGCGCCCCAGAGTAGGGGGGGGGACGCCAGCAGACAACTCTGTTTTCCAGCCGCAGGGCAGGAAGTTTATCATGGCTCACTCTGGGGTGGGGGGGCTGTTTTTACAGGAAAGAGCAAAAATAACCTCTGATTTTCCCCTGGGGGCCGCCATGACAATTTTGGCCCCCCCCCCCCCCCGAGTTTTCTATCTGTTTTCATCTGCAGATGGATGCATTCCTGACACGTAGATCTGGGAGGCAACACGAGTTTTACTGGTTCCAGTTCTCTGTGGTTAGCGGGGGGGGCACCCCATTAGGGGGAGAGAGCCGGCTGCAGTAGCGGGCCGAGGACTGGGCCTTGAGGTACCAACCAAGCCAGCCAGCAGAGGCAGAGCCAAAGCTGGTGTCCGAGCATAAGCGATGCTGCTTCGGCGGGGGTGGAAATGAACCCCGCCCTGGGGGGGCACAGATGTGTAACGAAGACCTTAGTAGGGGTGGGAGAGCTGTGGGGGGGCCAGGCAGCACACGCATCAGGTTAATTCCAAGACAATGTTCCCCCTTCCAGCCAAACACTGTAACGCCTCCCCCTGGCCAGCAGGGATCAGCAAGTGTCATATCCAAGCCGCGGCCCTCCGCTCGAGTTTTGGAGGGACAGGCGGGTGTGTGTGAGGCTTTATAATGATGCCGCCCCACAATTCAGTCCCACCCCCAGCCTAGTGCAGCTTGAGTTGGAAGAGCCCCATTAAAGGAGGAGAGCCCCCATCAGTGACCCAGGACCCACCCCCATAATCCCCATTCTGGAAATGCCTATCTGGGGAGATCACATACACATCAACCAGGACCAGCCGGGAAAAGCGAAGCAGATCAGAAGGCGATGCTCTTGCCCAGTACTGGTGTGGGGGGGCGTCCGCCGCGGATGCAGGCAGGAAGTGTGTTCGCAGCCCTGGAATGGAGGAAGTGTGACGCGTTTTGGTTGGCCTCCTGTTATTGTCCAGCCAGCAAGGAGCATCTCGACTAACTTCTGAGCCCAAAAATAACCCCTCACCCTGCCCCCCCCAACTCATGGAAACAACGAGTCCTCCAAGAACTCCGGCACGCTGGCATGCATCCCCGCCCCCCCCCCATGACGTCAGGCGGTTCATAACCAAACAACCCTAACCCCCCCTCACTGTGTACAAAGGCACAGGCCTCACTCAGCGGAGAGTCGACGTCTTTGCGGGATTTTCTGTCTACAGCTGTTCTCTGCTTCAGAAAGTAGCAAAACAAAATGTTTCAATCGGAACCCCCCCCCCCCCACATTGAAAGGGGGAGGGCGTATTTTAAACACACCTCTTTGGGATCTGTGCACAGCGCGTCCCCCTCATCCTCAGAAAGTGTATGTGCATGTGTCTGTCTGTCTCTCTGTCTGTGTGCAGAGCGGGGGAGGCGGGGGGGGGGGGGGTGTAATAACAGGGCTCGGGTTGTATGCACCCCCCACCGCCCGCCACGGGGTTCCGCTGACTCATACGCGGTGCAGACTTTGGCCCACAGCGTTCCCATTCCAGTAAACGTTTTTTTTTTTTTTTGGTTACACAACCCTGTGAGAGCGTCACCTCGGTTGAACCCAACATACATACACACTGGGCCGTGCTGCGGCACGCGAGCTGGAGGGGGGTAGGGCCACCGGGCCCACAGATGAAAATAATACCCCCCCCCACACCAGAGACCATCATGCCAGACCATGACGCTCCACGCTAGAATCCCATTCGCGGTACCCTGGTGAGTCTACGAAATTCCACTTTTATCGCGGAAAGAGCCGGGCAGATCCGAGCAGCTTTATGAGTGGCGGCTGGGATGCTTGGCCGGACCAGAATTCCTGGCGTTCTTGGGAGAGCGCAACTACACCCCACACGCTGCAAAACACCCTGCCCCCATCTCCAGTTGTACTACCATCAGTGAAACACATAACCACCACCAGCACCACCCCCCTGACATACTACCCCACTATGCTGCCTGTTCTGCTGGACCAGATCTATAATGCGGGGGGGCTGAACCCAAATGGTCTGAGAAGAACAGAAAGACAGACAGACAGACAGACAGTCAGTCAGAGAGACAGATAAACAGACAGTGACAAAGACAGACAGATGAGACAGGCAGAGACAGAGACAGACAGTCATAGAGACAGAGTTAGAATGACAGACAGAGACAGACAGACAGAGTTAGAATGACAGACAGAGACCGACAGTCAGACAGACAGTCAGACAGACAGAGAGTTAGAATGACAGTCAGAGAGACAGAGTTAGATTGACAGACAGTGACAGACAGCACACTAACACAGTACCAGCTGAGCCAGGACCCAATAACCGCGCATGACTAATGGACCTAAACAAAGCCTGACCCGAGAGCGACCCAGAGCAGAAATGACAACAAACACGTGAGTCAGCGGAGCGGCATGGAACGGCCGAGCGGGGTGTGAGCTGAAACATGCCCGGCAGCCTGGCAGTCCCAATCCCTGGTCTGACCCAACAGCTGCATGGTCCTCTGGGGGGGAACCACACAGGCTGTCCCGTGTCACTCTCACACCACTGCTTGCTCTCCAGCGCCCTCTGCAGGGGCTCTGTGCGGCCTGGAGGCTCGGGGGCTGTTTGCCTGGGGCCGGGGGGCCGGGGGGCATTGATCGGGGACTTCAAAGCACCCCCACCACGGGTGACAGAGTTCATGGGGAGGAATCAAAGCTGATCTTTAAATATTTACCACAGAGATGGGGACATGCACACGGGACAGACACGTACCAAGGGCACAGTGCCACCAGCACTGCGAGTCCAAAAGTGCTGTTCCTTTGGCCGAGTGCAGATCAGTGCGTGGGTGTCTGCGTGTCGTCTTTTTGGGTCCAAAACTGCTCAGCCCCCTCAAATAATATTCTGCTCCAAAGACACACCCCCCACACCCTGTCCAACCACTGTACCCAAATGCCCCCCCCACCCACCAAATCCACCCCATCAGCGACGTGGTTCCGGTACCCCCATGTGAGACTGATTACATCACTAGGATGACCCTCCCAGGAAAATACCCCGCCCCTGCCTTGGTTACAGCCCTGATTCCTGAGGCCATTATCTTCCAGTCAATTAGCCAGCAGGTTCAATCCAGCGGGGAAAACAGACAGATCTGCCCGGGACTCCGTGATCAGGGGGGCAAAGTGCAGGAGCAGCACACAGATTACCCACAATGCACAACCGCACACACCATACACAGACAAAGATACGGCATACACCCAGACAGAGACAGACATCATACGCACACACACACACACATATATACACACACGCATAAACCTTGCCCCCCCAAGGCCAAAAATGTGGCAGTGCGCCACCCAAGACGGGCACTGTGCCAATGAGGTTACCGAGGAGGAACCCTGGCACCAGCAGGAGAGAGCGGAGGGGGCGGGCACTTGTGACTGACAAGGCCTCCCCTCCACCGCCACGCATGCTGGCGAGTCCCAGACCTGTTTAGCAAGTCGTAAGATACCGGTCCAGCGCGAGGGTCACATGACAGCGTCATGACGTCAGCACACGCGGGGAGCACTCAGACTCCCTCTCGCCTTCCCGCCAAGGGAGGGAAAAACACTCATTCGTTTGAGTGCCGGGCATTGGGGAGGCCTGGAAACAAATCCGAGAGAAAATGATTGGCTAAAAGGGGGAATGAATGAAAGGGCATTCACACCCAGCACATGACCTGCGGTCAAGGGTCAAAGGCAGGCTAGCTCCTTCCTGATGTCCCCTGACTATTGCAGTGGAAACTACAGAACTGTACCCCAGACTTCTCTGGGGAGCCTCCGGGACCTGCAAGTCTCACTCGGCCCGATCGCCCGCACATCCCTTCTGTGAGGGACGCCGGCACCTTGTTACCAACAGTGACAGACTGCGTTAAAATGCATATCCTGCCATACCCGCTGGGGACACAGATGCTACTGGGATGGCGGAACATCCCACGACTGCCCGGAATGTGGCCCTCGTGATGTCACGCCGCGTGCGCAGACCGTGACGCGGCACCTTCCTAATTACCCATAATCCCACAGATATCTTGAGCGGCGGCTTCTACCTCCATCTCGCTCCCATGCCATGAGAGCTTCGCGTGGTCTATAAGAGCGTAAATAAGGGGGCACTTACCTGGGGAGGCGGGGAGTGCCCTCCCCCCCCCCCGACCCTGTAATTGCCCTCTAAGGCACTAAGTCACCCAGACACCCCAGGGACCAGCGGCAATCCTCAGAATACCTTTTAAATCGTGAGACGAGTGGTCATGTGATTACAGGTGGCTGTGAAAGAACCGCAGGACACGAACGACTACCTGCCAATTACGGTTCACCAGGGGGCCCTTCATTTCGGGGAAGAGGTTCGGCCGGGGCGCGCTGCACTCTCGGCATGTAACGGGCACGAATGGTGCCGACGGTTGCCGATAAAAGCCGAGCGCGCCTCGCGCTAAAAGCGCCGCCTGCGTGCCCGCTAAGGCCGCGTGACTCAGCCGCGGGTGAAAACGAGCGCGCGTGGGAGGGCGAGCGACACGCGACGCGGCGCCCCTGGGAGGGGAGGCGCCCCCTATCTGCCGCGGCGGGCACCCGGCGCGCTAATCGAGCCTAATTACTCTCATAATGGATTCCTGCCCACATTTAATCGTTAACCCCCGGCGTGTTTATATCCCCCGTAATCTGGATGGAGTTCCTGCTCCGCCAAATATCTCAGCTACATGCATCGTAATTGTTGCATCAGTCCGGTAATAATCCACCTGCCGCGCCGTCGGCACGTCCAGCCCCAAAGACCCCGTCTCACTTCATCGCTCGCCCTGCTGCTTTCCGTCGGCCGGGTGCGGAAAACCCCTTCTTTAAAAAAAAAAAACGCCAGGCAGCGCTCCCTCCCCCAATAAGGTTTTGATTTGGAAACAAAAAATCAGTATTTTCAGTTCTAATGCAGTTCTACCAGATGCCAGATTAATGAAACACATCCTCCATGCAAAGCCCGGCCATTCAAACCGGTTTAGCTGTTTTATTATTTTTTTAAGTAAACCACACAGCCCGGCACGAACACCCCCCCGCCCCCAACTCGGCTCACCTCTGACACATCTGCGTTTCCGCTGAGATTCTAGTGCGTGCGCCTAATTCATGGCGCTATATCACAGGCAGTAACCGCGTCACACGTTTTAGCTGCGCCGGCCTATTTTACAGTTTGCACGGCTGGCAGCCGGCCGGCCGGCCAACACGGGACGTTACACGGGAACAGAAAGCGCCCGATCCCCGCCTCCCTGTCTCCAGCCCTGGCGTTTAATGTTTAACCGTGCCAAAGTGAGCTACGGCTCATTTAGCCCCCGCTGTCCGGCGCCAAACATTCCTAACCAAACCTACAACCCCAGATACTGCGGCTTTTATTGTGCGGCTTATCAGAAACATTTTTAAGCTATGTCCAAATTCCATATGCATTTTCCACTCAGGGATATTTTGCAAAAAGTAGATAATATGCATGAAAAAAACATGACTTTAAGAGGCAAGGAGACAAGACACTGAGCAGCGTGAAAGGCACCGAGTGTCCCGGGAGGTCCCGTTATACGCACGCTTCTGTTGGGTCTCTTGTCCCTTAAGCGTCCAGGGCCCAGCATGTGCTAAGCGAGCCGCACAGGGGCGTGAAAGCCTCCACAGAACGCCGAAAGAGAAAGATGGTATAGGCTGAGCCGGCGGGGTGCAGATAGGGAGGAATTCGTAATCAATAGATCGGGGCGATCGTGCGCAATTACGCGGTATTCGCTCACAGGCCCCCGTACCACATGGTCCCCGATCTGCGTCCCAGTCCCGCTGAGCCGAGCCCGAAAGCACCACTTATTGTGTGTATTATGTTGATAAGTTAGGACACAAACACACTTCATGATATACATAGACACACACATATATATATCGTTTTAATGCAGAAAAACATAGATACTCGCTGTTGCACGCAGGACAGCCCAGGGTGCGCACTGGTCTCCGTGCTGTTTTGCAGAAACCCGCAAATCCGATATCCAAAGCGCAACAGCCTCTACAATAACTCGGTGACCAGGTGTCTGGCAGCGCTCACTTACCGGCTGTCAGTTGTGCGTTTCTTAACCATCCGCATCTAAATCTGGGTGGTTAGAAAGCACATTATATCGGGGGGGGGCGGCTCTCACCTTCCAGCCCGCCGAGCTGTTGCTGTCCCCCTTGTCCTTAAAGTAGGGGACACTCTTCACCATCCAGTCGTAGATCTGCGACAGCGTGAGCCGCTTCTCCGGGGAGCTCTCGATGGCCTTGGTGATCAGGTCGGCGTAGGACATATTCCCCCAGGCATTGCGTCGGGACGAGCTGCTCTTCCTCTGCGCGGCCGCGGCGGGGGAGGACAGCGCCGGCACCTGCTGCTGCTGCGGCACCTGGGGACCCTGGTGCTGATGCTGATGGGGCTGCTGGTGGATGCAGTTCTGCTCCTGGCACTGGAAATCACTGCACACGGAGAGGGGCTTCTGCTCCGGGAAATCCTCGCTCTCCTCCAGCAGGCTCAGGTTGTTGATGTAATCGACGGTGCCCCCGCCGGGCTCCTGCTTGACGGACGGGGCCGGGGAGGATGTGTTGGAGCCGCCGGCGGGGTCAGTGAACTCCGGCCGCGGCAGCGGCCAGGTGCAGGAGCGCGGCCGCGAGAGGGGCTCGAACTCCGGGTCGATCTCGACGAGCTGCCGCGGCGGCAGCGGGGCTTCTGCCATCTTAATCGCAAACGTAGCGCAAAGCCAGAAATGGCATAGATCTCCGCGGCAAAGAGGGAAAAAAGTAATACAATTATAAATCAATTTAAAAAACGATCAGCAAAGGAAATAGGAAACTTCGTCACTTCTTATAAACTTCTGCTGGTGCTTTTAGGACGGAGTACATGAATGAAGCGAGGCGCCGGTGAAGTTCAGGGCGCCCAGAAGTGGTCCCTCCTGCTGGCGGTGGCCAGTCCCGGGTTCGGCGGTGCGCGGTCCGGACCGTGCGCGTCCCCGGCGGTGGCAGCGTGCCGAATGTCAGCCGGAGGCTCGGCACCGCGGGGTGACTGGGATCACCGCGAGCGGCGCGGCCCCGCCCCCCGGCATGACGGACAGGCGCGGCGGCCAATAGCGTGCGAGCATCTGCAAAGTAAACAGCGCCGTTCCACCCGCCCCCCTCCGTTCTTTCTCTCTTTTATTACTACTCCGACTGTCCGACATTTCTCAGATATTTTCTTTTTTTGCCGCTAATAACTAACTTGTGTCGGGGCCGTAAGTGAGTCTTTGAACGTCGGCGGGGATTTGTTTTGTCGGAAAGAGATGGAGCGGATGATTTAAAAGTTACAAAACTGGGAGGTGGAGTTTTTTTTTTCCTGAACGAGAAGAAGAGAAAAAAAGCGAAGCGTGCTAATACTGGTTGTGTAATATTTTAACCGTGTTAGTAAACACTCACCCAGAAAAATCCTTAAATGTTAAATCTAGGAAATTCCTGAATAATTTGGATAATAAACGTAATTTTAAAAAACAGAACCTCAGCACTTCGTCTTCCGACAACAACAAATTTTCCCCTCAGGAAAATTGAAATAACACGTTAAAAAACTGGCATCGTTTGAGATTCCAGTGCCATTACTTTTGATGCCGTTATTCATAACGATAAACTGAATTTCAATGCAAGCAGCAAGAACACACGAATAGGCTACCTGGGGGACTGAGATTCAGTTTGTTCCAGACCTGCAGTAATGCAGACCGCCTGTAATGTGGCGATAAATGTGAATCTGAATGTCTGCTTTAAAACTGAGTACGCGGAAAGAAACAGGGTCATCTTATCCCCCTATGCATTTAATTAGCTGGTCAATTTTAGATAGAAACAAAGGCTATAGTGCTGTGTGAACGTACTGCCGCCGAATATGAAACAGCTGAGAGGACGTCAGGTGTTTTATGACGGTGACACGATTGCTGCTCGCTGTGTAATGTGTAATAGTTACCATATTGTACCCGAGTCGTTATGAAACGAAGCTCTTTTACTCCGCGTATACCGAAAGCAGTGAAACGATTTGTTTACAGGACTTGAGATAAAGAGATATGACCGAATAAGTGACATTTTGAAATAAATGGGATCAAAACCAAAATGCAAATACTTCTAGTTTGGGTGTCTGCCCGCAAGTGTTTTATAAGTCTCCTTTCTGTGCCAGAAGATGGTTGTTGAGTTTGAAGGGTAATTTCTGACTATCCCACAGGCGTGTCTAGGTGTGGCGCACCGAAGTGACCTATTGTAGTTTGCGTGGACCGCAGTGTTTATTACTTGCGGACATTATGATTTTGGTGTTTATGTATAATATCTTTATATCCGCTTATAGGGTTACCCTTAAGTGTCCCTCCTGGAGTCTGGAGTAGGAACATCCACTGGAGAGGCATTTAGAAATGCGTCGTTCTGTGGACAATTTTTGGAATCGTCTATAAAACCCACTGCCGAGCCAGACAGTTGTTGCATTATAGTCAAATTACTGCCACAGGAAAACAGTTTTGTGCGGTCAGCCAGTACAGTGTATACTATTCTAATCCGCATTAGGCTGTTTTACTGGTCTGTTTTTAGACTACGACTGTATGGAAATTGTAAGACCTATTTTTACACTTACGTTCGCTGGCACAAGTGTCAGACATTTCATGTAAAGCAGACTATTCCGTATAAGGGAAAGATAATACAACTGTATTCGAAAAATCCTGCTTAACTTTTGTAAATGCTCGGGCCGATTTAATGCGTCCAGAGTGTGTTTTACACTGCTAAGTTTTGTGTGAAGGTTTTCAAATCTAATTTTACAGTCGTTTCCAGGCTGCAGTGAGCACGTGACCAAAAGGAGCCATGCCAAGCATGAACCCATTAAAAACTACAAAACAGGTAACTGCCTTGTTTTGGGCTTACTTGTGCTTAATCGTGCTCCTTTGGAAGCATTTTTTCAGGCTAATAAAAGACAGATGTATTTACTCGGCAGAACGGAGCTATCCGAATCCAACTAGAAAAGCAGATAGTCCAAAGTCAATCTCTCTTTCCAAGCACATTTTAACTCATTCAAAATTACTTCTAACATTTCTAATACTATTTAACCTGCCTCAAAAATCATTTCTCATTGTGTGCGCTTATTCCTATATAAACCATAATCCGACTCTGATTATATAGGCCTGTAGTATATAAAAAATAAACAACTGACTAGTATGAGTCTGACCCCAAACAAGCCACCGCCACAGTGACCCCACCATGCGCGCCTCTCGATATATCGCCTCCGCCGTCAGTACTGCTAGCTGCTAGATCTGATGGATAAATAGCCGTTACTACTCCGGCACTGCCAGCAGCGAATGCCACCTCGCCGGCCACACCGAATGTCCCGCAGTACCTGAGCAGTCACCTGCCCTGCTGGCTCGGCAGCGCGCCCTGGCACTAATAGAAGGCACACGGCAGCAAAAAAATCTATAATACCGTGGCCGTTGCGTTCGTTTCATTTTGATGCTTAACAAGGCAACAGCGTTAGTCATATATTATATGCCGTTTATTCTCGTGATGGAATCAGCTGATCTCTTTGGGTCTTCTACTTTTATGCTCGGCGTCACAAAGCCCCCCAGAAAAGGCGACAGAATAAAAAAGGAATGAGACGATGGGAAGGCAACATTACAAATGGCCCGGCATGTTCAACAACTCACGGCCATTACAAACTGTCTGCGGAGTTAATACGAGCAGATAAGAGCACATGTCTAGACTGTCTAGAGAGCGCTGCCTATGTTGTCATTGCGCATCAACTCTACAATTACTCCAGATCTCTTAATAAAAGCCTTCATGCGTAACAGTTTCTGTCCAAAGCGGCCCCCAAAGTCACCTTCATATTTTGACAGTTGTCTATGCGCTCCAGACAACTTTTACCGTGCCGGAGGGTCGTTTGGTAAAGTTGCCAAAAATACAATGTCGAAAACACGTGTCAACTAGCCCGTGCGACAGTGCTGGTTCTACCATTCTTGGGCACCACTGCCACCTGGTGGCAGATCTGTGATACAGCATCACTTCGGGGGAAAATCCTGTTTAGTGACATTTTCACATCCGTCAGCCAGTGACTTGTTTTCTGCGGGTAACAGGAGGCTAGAGTGTATCCGTGTATGTCAGGGGAGAGGATGCGATCACAAACACCATCTGCGATAATATAATAAAGGTTGCCTTCATACTAGAGTCAGAGGGGTTGGCGGACGCAGAAACGGGGGGTTTGTCGCTGACAACAAAAAGCACTTGACAAGCACCGATGTACTCTTTCGAGTGTGCAGATACTCAATCTACGCTTTAAATCCCCAGATTGATGTTCTTTTTCAGTTAAGTGTGTTTTCGGTAATCGGTGTGGGGATGGACAGAGGCCCCTCTTACAGGTAAAAGCGCATTAAGGGCATGTAATGGCGCACGCGGGCGCACCGGCTTCGCGCTCCGGGGCAATTTGCCGGCCGAAGAGGCGTGACCCGCCGCCACCGTTTCCGCCCCAACCACCGGCACAAAACACCCAGCAGCTGGGTAAAGCCGCTAAGAAAAATACCCAACCGCTTTGCTCTGCGCAAAAACTTAGTTATTGTGTCTAACTAAAAACGAAATTGCTGTCCACCTCCCATTTTATGTAGGCTATAGAGCCACTTAGGTAAAAACAGTAATGTGGGCATAATCGAGTTAAAAAAGTCACGCAATGTTGTTAAAACACAAATATGACCGTGTGTTAATAGGCTACACTTCACCTTTTATCTAATACCTGCATCGTATCTGATGGTAGCTCCTTACCTTAAAAACACGATGTCCACAACATTTGCGCAATGGTATACAATGCAGAAAACATGTCCACGAACACTAAAGTAACGTCTAAAAATCTGGTATTAATTTCAAGTTACTCGGTATGTTTCGTATTTGTTAGTGCTTCCAGCTTTATAATTACAAAGTGGTAAAGCAGTACGAGATATGATTACTCTGAGAATAATACTCATCCATTGACGTTTATGTAGTGATATCCGACCAGCATGGCTAAAAGGCTTGTACTGAACATGCATTTTGTGTTTTAAGCGGACACTTTCATATACACAGGAAACAGCGCAAGTAGAAAGGAGCGAGTCCATATATTTCCGTCACCTTCAAAATGCGGCTTTATTTACAAATACAAAACAGACGCTAATACCTCCTAACCAGACTTAAGTGTCAGCACCCGGCCACAGAAACCACTACAAATGTGGGGGTAAATGTACTTTCTCCACGATTCCAGTGACTTTGCAGTCCTTCTCCGTGTTTTCGCGGTTCACCAAGATGAAGCGCAGGGCCAGACCGCCAGGGGGTAGTGTAATGCATCACACGCCTACTGTTATAATTAATTTTCAGTGGGTTAAATCAGACACTGATTGGCAGCGCAATATAATACATCTCTGGGGGTGTCCAAGCCTAATTTAAACAATCTGCAGTTAAAGGTTACTGAGCAGATTTTTTTTGAGGGAATGACCATTACCACAAACACCACAAATGGGACCAGAAGGAGGCTCTTTTAAGTGCTGGAGGGTCTGTTTACTCTGCTCAATGAGCTCATTACTTAGGCCTCAGTCATGCTCTGAAGATTTAAGGCACCCACTCTTGTGCCGCTGTGTACATCCTGTAGATCTCTGGCACGGATCGGGAGCCCACCAGTCTGGCAGTCCGCCTAGTGGCAATCAGTTGTGCAAGGCCCCGGCCTCACTCAGGATTTCCTCTTTGGCCCGGAAATAATCACGGAACCAGGCAATGTGCTGGACCTTCTCGCTCACTTTAATGTGAGGGTTTCTGGCCAGGCCCATCACCACCAGCTCCATGAAGTGCCGCACGGGTCCCCGCTTGGGGAAGCCATCCTCAAGGTGGCGCTCCAGGAAGACGTGCTCATGGAAGGGCACGTGTGCTTCCTCCTCCAGGCCTGAAGGGGGCAGCAGACAGCACACTGATCACAGAACTACACTGGGAAGCAAGCTGCTTCAGAGAGAACTATTCAGCTGATGAAATGAACATCGGTGTTTCTCAATATGCATATTTGCATTTTTCAGGTACCTGTTTAACATCATCTTCCATTACTGAAAACCAGTTTCAATACTAAGAACATAAATGCACAGGATGGTAAAAGTCCCAGGATGGTGTTCTTGCCCCGCCCCAAATTTCAAGGATGCATGGATGCATCCTCGTCAAAAGAAAACAATCCCATGATTCACTGCATCCCAAGTTTTTCTTAGGAAGCAAGTTAGCAGGTATGATCTTTGTTTTCTTTGCATTGAAAAACAGCCTATGCCATGTTTGACTCATTAACAGAACAATGAGGGAATAGTACTAACTGAAGATGCTAAGAATTGTGGGTAAGGATGATGGGTGGTTTTATGGTGATGCTACACCGGGTAACTTTTAGTAATGTTGCTCGGGCACTATCCCATTGAAATTGGGCAACAAATTTCTATCTGAAAATCTCTGACAGGCAGTTGGTGACTTTTCGTATTCATCCAGGTCCAGATGAGTTGCGCTTTGTCCCACACAGCTGGCAGTCGCCCAGCAACATTGCTGCAGAAGTTTCCCTGTGCATCATCACTTTTTAGCCAGACCAAACTCGACAATCTCACCCGCCTCGTTGTCAATGGGGTACCTCCATAGTTTGCCCTCCTTTGTCCACTGGATCATCTCCTCGAACCCGTTCCGGGGTGGTGCCTTCACGGCGGCCGCGATTGCGCTAGCGAGCTCCAGGTCCCACAGGGAGAGGGTGGGAGCTATGAGTGTGAAGCGAGGAGAAAAAGGGAGTCACAGGGAGCCCTGCGAGGGAGGTGGGGAGGCAGAGCACAACCGCCCCCAAGAGGCAGCCTCCATTACCGGCCAGGGCGTCCTGCTCCACCTTCTTACTGAAGATGTTCAGCCTCCTCCCTGTGAGCTGGCTCCTCCTAGAGGACAGGAGGACAAAACGAACGTAAGTAATGGCACTCCTCTGGACGGGTTCATTTTCCACATGGGTGTGGGAGCCCAAGGTGCCAAACGGGGCCCGCTTTTTACCGTTTCCTCTCTCCATCCGGAGCTCTGGCCACGCCCCTCGCTTGGGCATGTCTCTGTGCCGCACCGTCATCCTCATCATCAAGTGTGCGCCAAGCCCCCTGCTGGCCGGGAGGACCGCGCCGTCCCACCCTCATGTTAGCGATGATGTTTCTTGAAAAAACAAAAGGAGGTCGACTGAGCCTCAGAATGACTAATTCTGCCTTTTCCAACATCGCTGAGGTTATATTTCGAAGGGAGCTGGTTGATCAGGACCAAAACTGCTGACCAACCAATTGTCCCCTTCAGATTTACCAGTTATACAGAAGCAGTCAAAAGTCTGGACTAAATGAAAATCATTTGTCTTTCAACAAGATCATGACCCTAAGTACGCCTCGAGGTTATGTAAGTACTATATAATCTTGTGGACGAGGAAAGAGATTGAGTGCTGTGACAGATGACCCGGCCCCCACAATCCCCGACCTGAACCCTGTAGAGCAGGTCTGGGATGAGACTGATTGAAAAGTAAGAACGAGGTAGCCAACTTGTGCCCATAACTCCTAGAAATTCCTTCGAGACGGTTAGAGAAGCATTCCAGGTGGCTATTCCACAAAGCAGGACTCCCCAGTTAACTGGATAACTTAAGCCAAATATGAAAAATGGCCAATAGGAAGAGAGGTAAGGGACATTCCTATTAGACAATCCTTACATTTGGCTTAAGTTATCTGGGTAATTATATCCTGCTTTGTGAAATACCGTCAGGTGAAGCAAAGGGAGGCTATTCCAAAGGGTCTAAAATTTAACAAAATTCTGAACTGCTGAACACTTCTCTTGGACATTGGAATATTTGATATATATTACTTCATTACCTAGAGGTCTTTTACTATATGGTCAATACCATAGCTAAAAAAAGAGACAAATGCATTAAAAGCAGGTGCGTCCAGACTTCTGACTGGCACTTTCTCAGGTACTAAAAGTACCTTAAGGTTATTCACACCATAATAGAACATACCGGTCACTCGTTAACCGCCATGCCACCTGCTGGCCACACTCACCCGAGCGTGCGGCCATCAGCCCTCCGGCCAGCCTCAGCCTGAGTCACGGCCTCGTGCTTCCTCAGCTGCTGCAGGAGCTCTGACTCGACTCGGCCGCTGTCGGGCAGGGAGGCAGCTGCCGCCGATGCTGCTGCAGCCAGCTCCGGGTTCAGGGTGTCCCTGGAATGGGAACCAGGCTCAGCTGGGGCCATAGCCTTGCACCTGCAGGCTAGCAGGTCTCAAAATTTACACATACATTCATCAAACCCTTTTATCCAAAGCCACATACAGCAGAAGGAAGGGTTGTTCACTCCCTGGGATTTGGACCAACAACCTTTGAATTGCTGGTGCAATTCTTCAGTGGTTATGCTACAGAACCATACAGAAAAGCATTTTTTTTTCTCTCATCATCCTGTTCATATGCATGCAGACATAAACATAAATCTCCAGTACGCATTTATGCCACTAAGCTCCCACCCACTCACCTCTTGCCACCAGCTGCTGTGGCCTCCTGGAACATGCTGATGGTGCTGTCCATCTCCCCAGGGCTCGGGTCTGGCCGCTTCTGCGGTGGGCCAGGCGCCGCCATTGGCCTGGTTCTCCTCTTGCTGGTCACCTGCACCTTCATGTCCCCAAGGAGAGCCAGTAGCTTCTCCTTCCCTGAGCTCCCAGGCCCAGCTTGGTCCTCCTGCTGCTTCTCCTCTGCCTTGGGAGGAGGGGGTTCGTCTTTGATTTCACTGCACGAGACGGGGCCAGTGCTCAGGCCCCGGTATCCACAAGGGGCTGCAGGTCTGATGGGACAGAAACACATCCGTAAAGACTTCGCAACCAGACAGCGCAGAACCGTCACGGCTCAACGACACGTCTCATATTTCAATCTAACGTAGCGGTCCAAATGTTAAACATATTTCTACACCAAACGTAAAGGTCTTGCAAGACAAGGATTATTTAATATACGCCAAGACTCTAACTGAATGCAATTTAGAATCTCTATAAGTTTTACAGACTTCTGATTATCGCCAAATGATTTGATGAAAATTATAGGGGGAAACCCTTACTTTTACGAAGCCAGTCAAAACGGCGTATTTTAGCATGCTACAGATTTACGGGCAATCCGAATGGAAATGACGCCACGTCCCAATAACCATCTCCACGTGGTTTATTTGTAGACAATCGATCGACAACCTGCGAATTCAGATTGTAGACTTTAGTTATTGCTTAAATTGTGTTCAAACTGCTGCAGCGCCGTAAGACAGAATAGCTGCCGACTGCTCGGTAAGGCGGAGGTGAATGTGCAAACCTCCCCCGGAAAGACAGAATATCGCCCGTTTACCTGAAAATGCAAAACGCTGATGCCGAATTACATTTTGCGGGGTATGAACACACACCCTGAGAAAAAGCAGCAGGGTGTCGGCCGTGGGATAAAGACAAGATTATTCTCCTGTACATTGCGACCGTATCTATCTACAATGTCGTACGGACACGCTAGTTACACATCCGGCGCAACACTTAGTATGTCCGGTCAGAAAAACGGCTCCCCATACTTGGGTTCCGCTTTTATCGTTAAAAGTTTGACATTTGATATTAAAGAGTTTCGAGGTTTGAAAATACGTCAATCCACACGAATCAGTTATTAAGTATTCTGAAAATGTTTGTAACGTCTATTTATCAGATTACAGAAGGGGTGGAACATTAATTCATCTCCCGAAATCCTTTAGGTTATTCGGTGAGTTTTATATTCTGCATATGTTTTGCTTTTCCTTGAGTTATTCTTAGACTTGCGACAGTGAATTTATAAATCATCACTAAAAGACGCAGAGCTCTTGACACCTTACGATCGCAAACACACTGCAGTGGCTCTTTAGGTCACTAAACGACGGATTATTAGATTTTGAGTTTTGAGCTGCTTGAGTTTGTTCGTGTCTTTTGTTTGTTTGTTATTTATTGATAATCGTGTGTAGATTTTGAGTGGTTGTCGGAATCAGTGATTAAATCCGTAATGAAACACGTTTATATGAGTCACCATATTTACTTCTAATCATGTATTATGTAAGAATAAAATGCGAGGATGAACACAGTGCTGTTTCTGTAATAAATCACGGTTGGTAGGGAATAACGCACGGTACCCAGGTATCAGATTTGCTATGAATATATGCTATGTATCCTATAAATATTTATTAAATTGTCAACCCGGAATTTATGCTACGTTAAATATAATCATCAAAATGTTTTGGCCATTTAATCAGTCGTCATTCTGAAATTTTGATTACGTCACGTGGCTTGTTTTCACTGTCCCCTGACACACGTGGAGTATAGGCTTTCCAGTAACCCGAATTAACTCCCTCTAGCTGACGGGGTCAAAGCGACCGCAACTAGTATCCTGCCTTACTCCAGATGATGTAGGTTAACTTCGGAGTTCACCCTGGTAATCTATAATCTGAAACTTAAATTAAAACTACTTCTGGTGTTTTCATAGGGGGTTGGGACTTAAGGTAAGTGAACTAAAAAAAGGTGTATAATTACACCGGTGGCGTGACCGGCAAAAATTGCGGGTTACTCTAACTATCAGTTTGACTTCATCGGCACTCATCTAGCTATATTTTGTAATGATGCACGCGAAGTAACCCGGGGCCGTTGTGCTGTAGTTCAAATAAATCACGATCGTGGATATACAACTGAATTAGTTTAAACGGTAAATATTTAATTTGGTTACAAAACATGCATTCGATCAATTTTTTAAGTAGTGAACATTAACGAATAAGAAAGAGGGACGAATGCCTGTCGCGTGGGACGTCAGCCTCGGGATTCCAGGCGCGAGCGCATCCGCGTGCCCGACTCCGGCTGCCGGTGTCGCGTGACGCAGGCTACGCAGGGTGGGCTTGGCCCACCTTATCACAACCAGGCAACTAACAAGTGATCTGAGTTTCAAACATGACAGTCTTTGATACTCAGGTGTGTTTTTGCTGGCTTAAGGCGTTTAATCCGCTAAATACCTGCCTGGAAATCATCACATAATGACAAGCACTGTGTATGTGAGCTATCTTCCCAGGTGGATTTGAAAGTGAAATCAACGTTGAGCCAGGCAGATAACCAATGATATCACTTGCAGACATCATATTCTGTGTGACTGGAGTGAGTTTTCTCTGGCTCAAAGGGTTTAACTCCTTAAAAACCCGCTTGGAAATCATCACAAACTGATAACCAATGTGTATGTGAGCTATCTGCTCTGGTGTACTTGAAGCAGAAAACAACTTTGAGCCAGGCTGGTAACAAGTAAAATCACTTGCAGACATCATTTTGTGTCTTTCTGAAGTGAGTTTTCCCTGGCTCAAAGTGTTTAACCCCTTAAACACCTGCATGGAATTCATCACATAATGACAAGCACTGTGTATGTGAGCTATCTTCCCAGGTGGATTTGAAGGTGAAATCAACGTTGAGCCAGGCAGGTAACAGGTGATATCACTTGCAGACACCATATACTGTCTGACTGAAGTGAGTTTTCCCTGGCTCAAAGTGTCTGACCCCTTAAACACCTGCCTGGAATTCATTACATAATGACAACCAAGGTGTATGTGAGCTATCTTCTCCGGTGGACTTGAAGCTGAGAACAACTTTGAGCCAGGCTGGTAACTAGTAAAATCACTTGCAGAAATCATATTGTGTCTTTCTGAATTGTGTTTTCCTCGGCTCAAAGCATTTAATAAGTTAATACAAATCGAAATACTGAAGTTCTGAACGTAAGCCTCGGTAAATAAGTGCACCTAGAGGCGCAAGAGCAGAATTGCAATTGGTTGCGCAGCATTTAAAGTGGACCGGAAAATCCGAATAAGGAGCTGTGAATTAACTTCAGCCTCGTATCTGAACCGCGCACCCGGATCGCCCACAGCCATGAGTGACTCCGCCGGATCCGGTTCTGAACCGCGCACCCGGATCACACAGCCATGAGTGAATCCGCCAGACCGGTTCTGAACCGCGTACCCAGATCGCACACAGCCATGAATCAATCCGCCGGATCCGGATCTGAACCGCGCACCCGGATCGCACACAGCCATGAGTGACTCCGCCGGATCCGGTTCTGAACCGCGCACTCGGATCGCACACAGCCATGAGTGAATCCACCGGTTAGCTCCCCCTATAGCAGGAATCATAGAGCCGGTTCTGAACCGCGCTCCCGGATCGCACACAGCCATGAGTGAATCCGCCGGATCCGGTTCTGAACCGCGCACCCGGATCAGTTCAGTGAGTGACTCAGAGGGAGCCGAAGCCTAAAAAGGAGCCGAATATTACAGCTCCAGTCCTCATTAACTCCACCCACCCGCTTACTCCGTTTTAGCAAGTTTTTGTTATAGTTATAGATAAGCATAGTGGTAACATTGCTGTTCCA
This sequence comes from Petrocephalus sullivani, assembly GCA_026780845.1. Taxonomy (NCBI): domain Eukaryota; kingdom Metazoa; phylum Chordata; class Actinopteri; order Osteoglossiformes; family Mormyridae; genus Petrocephalus; species Petrocephalus sullivani. The sequence continues at coordinate 217,033 of JAODKM010000093.1, read as the reverse complement.
TATAAAAACATATTATGAACGGCACAAAATCATTGTTGAAATATATACTGTACAAGCAGAGACTTCATAGCCACTGAGAAGCACTAAGCCAAGTGAATGTTCATTGCCGAATACCCGATTCTGGTTCATTAACTGTTTGTGCGTTTTAAAATTGCAATGGCTGCAGCAATACACAGGTATTCTGGAATGCAGATTTTCATAACTTAATTTTTTCATAACTTTTAATAGTAGTAATAATTAAGTTAAAGAGCGACCTGTATGCAGCCAGTAAGAATGTGCCTATGACCCTGTTTTGTGACCTCTGACTTCTGACCTACCGTATTTTTTCTAAGAGACACAGACAGGCGGAGCCTGGCAGTCCCCGTTACCATGGCACCACATCCAGTGGTCCAGGCGGCTATTGACCTCTCTGCCGGAGCCATAGGTGACGTATCAGAACATCGGGCCCATCAGAACGGCGCCGAGCTCCGCTCTGGCACAGGTTGGACCCGCAGACCCGTTTACAGCAATCTCCCCTCACCACAGGCGGTGCGGCTTGTGTGTTCAGCGGCCAGCCTCTGGACACTGCCAAGGTGAAGATGCAGACCTTCCCCTCGCTGTATCGCGGTTTCCTGCACTGCTTCCTGTCCACCTACAGGCAGGAGGGGCTGCGTGGGCTGTACCAGGGCACGGTGCCCGCGCTGATGGCCAACGTCGGCGAGAACGCCGTGCTCTTCATGGCCTACGGTGCCTGCCAGGAGGCGGCGCGGCTGGCGTGGGGGGGCAGGGCTGAGGGCAGGGCTGGCGTGGAGCTCAGGTGAGGGTCCCTCCAGCCTGGAAAGAAGCAACAGGAATCAGCAGATTAGCAGCGTGAATGTCAGTGCTTTATGCTCCCTTTTTGGCATTTAAAGGTCCATGGCTCGCTCTCTCTCACTCTCTCTCTCTCTCTCTCTCTCTCTTCATGTCCCTGTCTGTTTCTCTAACTTTGTTTTCCCTCTCTCCTCTTATCTCTCTCTGCCTGTGCCTCTCTCTCGCTCTCTCCTGCTCCCTTCTGTGCTCACCCTCTCTTTTTTTCTCTCCCTCTCCCCCTCTCTCATCTCTCTCTCTTCCCATCTGTCTTTCTGTTTTGCGCTCTCTCTCTTTGTATCTCATTCTCTCCCGCTCTCTCTCGCTCTCTCTCTCTCTCTCTCTCTCACTCACTCTGTATCTATCCCCCCCCAACAGTGATACCCAGAAGGCCTGTGCCGGGTCGATTGCATCCATCTTCTCCTCCTTGGTTCTGTGCCCCACGGAGCTGCTAAAGTGCCGCCTACAGGCCATGCACGAAATGGCGGCCCTGGGCAAGGTCCCCGCCGGGCAGAGGTGCGTCGGGGACGGTGTGGCTGCTGCCCTCCTCGCCTGTCTTCCTGGGGTCTCAAATGTTCCTGCTGTTCTGTTTCTCCCAGCACACTGTGGTCCGTGGTGTGGGACGTGATGCAGAAAGACGGGCCCTTGGGTTTTTTCCGGGGCCTCACCAGTACCATCGCCAGGGAGGTGCCAGGATACTTCTGCTTCTTCGGGGCCTATGAGCTGAGCCGGACCTCATTCGCCCGTTACCTGGGCAGGAGCAAGGATGACATTGGTACCCCTCTGACGCACACACATGCAGCCACACGCACGCAAGCACACTCACACATGTGAGTATCTTAGTGAGGACTGTCCACTAATTGCCATGGGACAAACCCTAATCCCAGCCAGGACACCCCTAACCCTACCCAACCCTAACTTTAACCATAAGTAACCAAACAAAATACAAGATTTCTTGCATTTTTACTTCTTTGGTTGCATTCTCAGATTTTTATAAAAAGACGTCTGATGTAGTGAGGGGCGAATAAATGACCTCACTAGTCAGTTTTTTGAGGATTTATTATACTGGTGAGTGTGATCCTTTGGTCCTTAAAAGCATAGCAAAAGCCGTGCACACGCATACGCTAGGCTCGCCTTCAGATTCGCACATTGCAGAGTCTGCCCAGGAGGACAGTGCATTGTGGGAAGGCTGAACTGAGCTTGTCCTTTTTTCACGGCTTGTTTCTTCATGGGTTCCTGCCCAGGTGTAGTTCCCATAATGCTCAGTGGTGGATGCGGGGGTGCCTGCCTCTGGCTGGTGGTGTACCCCATGGACTGCATCAAATCCCGCATCCAGGTGCTGTCTATGACGGGCCGGCAGGCGGGTTTTCTCAAGACCCTGGGGGACGTTGTCCGTGTTGAAGGTGAGGAGTTGCTGGGGGTTGGGTCAGATTGGGGATTGGGTCAGTGCCCTGGTAGATTTATTCATCCTGTCCCCCTTTCTCCTTGTAGGCGTCCGCACGCTCTACTCGGGCCTCACACCCACCCTGATCCGCACCTTCCCGGCCAACGGCGCCCTCTTCCTGACCTATGAAGCCAGCCGCAATGTGATGGTGAGCCACTTTGCCGGCTGAGCGTCCTCTGCCTGCTGCACTTCCTGCTGCTTCTGATTGGCTTGACCGGGGTTCGAACCTGGCAGCCAGCCTCCAGATCCCCTGCCCACCCACTCACATCTGGGTGTCAGTCACCTCCACCCTGAACATCTGAACACCACCCTCTCTCAGAATCTACTATTATACCCCCACACATGTGGCACTCTGAACCATCTGGAGACATGTACTATAGCCACGCTGCTGCCTCTCCTTGCCTGCGGGAGGACTTCTATTTTGTAACTTCGCTACCACTTCATGGAAGAGACGTCTGTGCAGTTCAAGAGGCCGAAGGTTTCCTTCAGATGTTAATCCTTCCGACAGCCCAGACGGCTCCCCTGTCAGCAACAGGGTCAGCCCACAGCGGAACTGAGCCAAGTTCTTGTCTCAGCATCATTTCCCGAGCTTACTCAGCTGGGGTTACTTATCCGGAGATGTGTTTTATAGATGTGTATTAGCCAGTCTGAACTCCAGCTATCCCCTGCTGGAGCACTTTTATTTGGAAGAGTCGATCTCTAATGGTTTATAAATGAATTATAATTCTTACTGTAATGAGGTCAGACTCAGAGCAGCTGTTTACATCCTAGCTAAGGCAGCCCATATCACACACCAGTCCTGGGTGTCTGGTAGCCGATCCGTTCATCACAGGGGTGCCTGCATACAGCACTGGCAGTGTAGAGTTGCCAGGCTATCCATCTGTGTGTCTATGGGTTGTGGAAGGATGCTGGAGAACCTGGCAGAAACTTATAGAATACGGGGAGAACATTCAAATCTCAAAGAACACAGAGGGCACACATAAACTCCACGCAACACAGGGTGAACACGCAGAGCCCACACAACACAGAGGGCACACACAAACTCCACGCAACACAGGGTGAACACGCAGAGCCCACACAACACAGAGGGCACACACAAACTCAACGCAACACAGGGTGAACACGCAGAGCCCACATAACACAGAGGGCACACACAAACTCCACGCAACACAGGGTGAACACGCAGAGCCCACACAACACAGAGGGCACAAGCATTCCGTGTCTTCTCCTTATTCTTGGTAAGTTTCAGTGCCAGATTGATCTTCATGAAGCTCACACCCTTCCAGCTCCTCCCAAATCTGCCATGACTGCATTGTTTACAGTTTGGTCTCAGAATAAAGGCTTGACAGATGTGTGCTCACGTGAGCTTTTCCCTCCTAGCTCGTCATGTACAACATCCTTCCGATGTTAAATGTCTTTTAAAATATTTCCCTTTGTAGGGGGGGTTAGGGTGAAGGCGGAATGTCAGCGAACGGAGGGGTTTGAAAATGACAAGGCGAGATTGACAATAAAACAGTTTTATTCTGTATACAAACACAATGCAAGGAACCAGCGTGATAAGGTCACACCAGCCTGAGAGCTAAGCTGAGGAAGTGCGACGGATGGATGGATGGATGGATGGCGTCATTTCTGCTGCTGGGGGGGGACGAGTCAGTTCTAATGTGAGAGCATGACATGAAGCTGAGCAGATATTAGCCAGTGAAGCAGAAAGTCATTAGCCCTAATCCAATAACACCTTTAAGTGGAGGCTTATGGAGGAAGTCAGGAAAGTTCTCTGGTCCCGTGTGGATGCTGCAGGGGGAGATCCGTGCCACCGGAGGACCGGGACCTGAGTAGAGGAGAGAGAAGATGCAGGATCTCAGGGTGCGGATAAGTGCACAGCGACCCACATCTGCATACTGCTTGTTTCATTCCCGGTTTTCTGACAGACATGCAGATGTTACACAGCTGTTTCGATGACAGAAGTGGTCACTTCCAGCCGGGCTTTGCTTTAGTGCGGCTTGTCTGGGTGAAATTCGGCCGCAGTGATGCTTGGAAGTCTCTCCTGGTCACACATCGGACTGTGTTCGGGAGCTTACGGATATCCGCGGTGGGAGGGCCACCTCACAGCACCCCCCTCTTCAGGCACGTCCCGAACAGGCACCCGCAAAGCCCGTTGACCATCTGGATGCTGCAGAGCACCGCCTCCAGGATGCCGGCCCCCAGGAGGATGGAGAAAAGTCCAAGGTTGAATTGGACCACGTTACTGGGCTCAGTGCACATGTTCCAGAGATTCCGGTTGTTCAGGTAGCTCTCCTGCCTGGAGCGGAGGGATCAGCGAGAGAGGTGTGTGCTCTAGCTTTATATTTATGTACATATGTTGCCATAGAGGCAGGTGTTTTACGGGAGAAATTGAGGTTAGGTTATAAACAGGCCATGTGTGTGCGTGCGAGTGCTAATGTGTCAGTACACATGTGTAACTGGGTGGAAGGCTGCCACACACATATTCTGTGTCTAGGTGCCCTTGCCCCCCTCGCCGGTGGTCTCCAGAATTGTCCCGCACCCCCAATAAGTCCCAACTCACCTGTCTTTGAAAGGCGTGGTCCACACAAGCACACGACAGGTGGGACCATTGACGATGCCAAGCACCGCCACGCTGAGGCTGTAGAGGGCGCCAACCACCCCAACGGCGGCCAGCGCGACGGACAGGAACATCTGCACGAAATGGGCGCGTCGGCAATTAGCGGGGAACACGGCGCCGTCACGTGGCATGGGAGGGGGGGTCTGATTCAGCAAAACAAACGTGGTGGGTCACTGGGGACGGGCAGGGTGGCACCCAAGCCCCGCCGGGGACGGTTAGAGCCTGCTCACCCCGCAGCGGTTGGCGAAGAGCTGCATGCTTCCAGTGCTGTAGATGTGGATCGCTGGGATCAGCACCTGAAGTTAACAGAGAGGCGGAAATAACCGCGGATGGCATAGTGGAAACGGGAAATCGCTCGCTGTTCTGTCTGTCTAGGCCTTACGGACCTTACAGACGCGCCCCGTTATTTCTTTACTTTCTGCCACTGTTATCCAGGTCTCTGGAAAAAAACACTGTCCCCCCCCCCCGCCCCCCCCAGGAATGCAACTCACCAGGATCCCCCCTCCAACGAGCCCCCCCATGTATTTCACTTCCTGGGTGATGCGCTGTCCATAGCCTTCTCTCTCCTCTGTCACGTACTTGGTCTTCCAGTCGGGGAAGAACAGGATGATATTGCAGATGATGGAGGTGACAGCCAGGGGGACAAGCGCCCCCCCGACGCAGCGCGCACACTTGCCTGTGCACATAATCCCGGGACCCGCTCGGCAGTCAGCAGTCGGGGTCTGGTGTTTCCCTGGATTCCGTGTCTTCCCCCCCGGCCGTTACCGCGAGTCAGATTCTCCCGGATCTCCAGGCTCCGCAGCTGGCTGTCCTGTGGCTGCCGCAGGCGATTCACCCTGATCGCTTCTGCCAGCTTCTTCCACTCTGTGTGGCAGCATATAAGGGTGGGTGGGGTATAGTGGATGGAAAGAGAAACTCACTCACTCATAACTCCCCGGAAAGGAGTGGCCCACACCCAGAACGACTTCAGCGCCCATGGTGGTAGAATTATATGAAAATAAATCGCCAAACAGACCTGGCTGCACCCTGCGCTCTGCTCCCTGCCAGGTCTCTCCGGGTCTGCCGTCGCCGGTGAGCCTCTGCTCTGCTCCTCTTACGGCCTTCTGGTAATCAGGAATGCGGTCGGCAAGCATTCCCAACACAATGACGGCCATTTATATCCACTTAGCCACGGAATGGGGCATTTCTCTGGATAACTGCTCCCTGCTGACCCCGAACCCCCCCGCCCCCCCCCGAGATTATCAAGTTATCCGTAGTGAAGTTTGCCATTGTCAGCAGGGATGGGCCAAATGCGGTCATGGCATGCCCGATGTCTGCTTCTGTGCCGCATGAGGAAACGCCAGCCTCCCACTCACCTCAAGGAGAGAGTCTCATTCTTCATGGGGTCTGCCCTGCCCCTCTGCCTGCTCAGTATGTACAGCGGTTACCCTTTCCACTCTCTGACTACCCGCCGCGCTCCCACGCCTATTGTAAATGTCTCTGGGTCCTTGCAAGGCACAATATAGATTAATGGCACCATTCTAATCACTAGACCATGCATCAGAAAATGGTTGACATCAAAGCTGCTCTTAGAGGAATGTTTGTGTAGGTGTTTGCAGGTGCCCCCCTCCCCCAGCTTCCTGTTTGTGCAGGGCGTGTTCTCCCATAATCACCTGATCGAGGCATCAGAAAATGGCCGAAATCAAAGCTGCTCTTATCACAGAGGAATGTTTCTGTAGAAGTTTGCAGATGCCCCCCTCCCCCGGCTTCCTGTTTGTGTGGGGCGTGTTCTCCCATAATCACCTGATCGAGGCCACCACTCCCACCCCCACCCCCCAACTCAATGAATATCTTGGACCTATCAGTTACACCGAAGCTGCCACCCACGCAAGGAAACAGCCAATCAGAATCCTTGGACCCGCTTCCCCCACCACTGCACAGAGTAATTCCTGGGGTCCAGTTGTGTAATGTTCATCGTCACTGCGTGGTCACAAATCTGTACTATTTTCTGGTTTGGTCTTTTTTCTGTTTGATCCTTTCAGTTGGTCCTGCCTAACCCCTGCCTGACACAGATAATCAGATCATCAGTAACAATAGCATAGTCAGACATCCAGACACAGCAGCGACATGGCCAAATGAAATGGTAGCATCTGTTTTCTTTATCAGTTTCATGCCATAAAAACCAACAGAGGAAACTCCAGCCGTTTTGGTCCATCCGAGCGGCCTCTTTAATACAGTCTAATGTAAGTTGCATATCTTCACAAGCAGAGGTGGAAATTTCCAGTCCAGAAAGTAAAAATCCGGACCAAGATTTTTTGTTTCAACCAACCTGTTGCGGACTCTATGATTGTGACTCTTTATAACAAAATCTTGGTCTGGATTTTGAAGTTCTAGACCTGAAATTTCCACCACTATTCATGAGAATTAAAGGAAGGACTATGCATGTACATCACCAGTGTTTTCAGGTGAATGTATGCTCAGGTTTTGCATCAGCCTGTGGTATTCTCTCCAGTCCCATCTCACATATATCCTAAACATATTCCGTACAGACCTGTCCCCATAAACCAGGACTCCGCTTGTAAACCAAGAGGTTCTGGTTATCTTCCTCTTCTTCCGTGGGGTTTCATGGCGGTTGGCAGCCAGCTTAAAGGGAACATTACCACCACCAGCTGCTCAAAAAAAAAAAAATATATATATATATATATATATTCGGTCAAATAGACTCGTATCTTTTAAGAATTTAACAATAAAACGGTAAACAGTATTGGGTGTGTCCCCTAGCAGACCATAGGATTTAATGAAGATATTAGCCTCGACCTTACTTAGAGGGATTGGCAAGTCTATTACCTCATTCTGGAGTGTTTCTTTAGCCAGAACATCCACCTGGTCATTACCCTCCACCCCAACATGAGCAGGTACCCACAAAAAATGGATGGATATGCTTCTCAAACCTAACCCATGCAATCGTAGAAAGATCTCATTGATAATATAATTTCTAATTGACTTACCAGACTGAATACTTTACAATGCCGAATAGCTATCTGAGGCTATGACTGCAGTGCTGAAGCAGTTGTCTTCTACCCATTCTAGGGCCATCAATATTTCCATCAATTCAGTGGAGCTTACTGACAAATGGTTGGTCAGTCTTTTCTTGACCTTCACTCCCTTTGTTGGAACAAACACTGCTGAACCAGCACGCCCTGTCTGTGGATCGTCTGTGGAAGTCATCCATAAATATTATTGTGAAGTTCGAATAATGCAATTCCATATAACTTTGCACTATGTCCCATGCTGGCACAGCCTCAGTTTTTATTTTCTGGTGTATGTTGAAATCTGCACCCGGCAAATGGAATATCCATGGAGGGATGGGAGATAAAGACACTGCAGGACAGTACTGAAGCTGATGTAAACCAATACTATCAGCTTTGACATTACCTATCCACCCTATACTTCTGAAATTAGACTTATTATGCTCCCAGCACTCTGCGAAGACCCTAGGCCTCTTAGCAGGATGACATCCAGTATAGCCCTATTTGTCCATATTCGGACAATAATTGATTCATGGACGCCGTTAACAAGTATATAGCTTTATGTCTCGTGCCATTTTTAACAAAAGTTGCAACTCCCCTTCCTTTTTACCCGTCGCCCTGTCCCGTATAGGTTCTGGTTATTTCACGTGTGTTTTCTTTTAAAAAGAAAAAAAAATGGGTTGTACTTTTCCCCCTCTACATGCAGGCCCTCCACTGAGTGTTTGCGTTCGTAAATCTGTGGCCCGGGTCTGCACTCGCACGGACTGTTATCTATTCCGTTACAAACACAGGCCGTGTTTGTACATATATTGCCTGGAGCACAGAGCCGCTTCCTCGACCGGTGTCCGAGTCTCCTACATGGACGCAGTGAGATCGCTCCTGCTGGCCTACTTCATCCCCGAAAAATGCTACGAGGAGTTTTTCACAAAGCTGAAACTGTTGCACGGTGAGGCACTTAATGGGCAAGTGGGGGAGAAAACGCTGGAAATCGTTGAAATTCCAATGCATTAAACTATTTACGGTGCCGCTTTTCAACTTAAATACATTTGGGAGAAAAAAAGTCATGTTTCCCAAACTATGTGAGTAAAAACGATGGGAATCCGCACTATAGTTGTGTATTATTTCTGCTACAACCTTTGATTTAAACCGAAAATGCGGTACTATTCGTGCACGTGTTCAGCAGTAAAGCTTATTATTTATTACTCTGGTTAAATCTTACTGCCCCACCGTGTGTGATATGGTTGATTGTATGGAAGAGAACTCGGTATAGTACCATTGGAGCCCTTATATGTGGTACAGTGCCGATCACATTGGAAAAATATTGGCTTTTGGAAAACAGCCTTATTGGTTCGGCTTTGGGAAATGATTAGTCAGCGCCTGAACTTCCCTGTAGCTGAGGCCGATCTGCCATCAGGCTTTCCACGCGTCCCTTAAAATACGGAATCGTCCTGTGTAAAAGTGTGCGTCCTGTTTCTAATTAATACGGGACGCGCTCTGTCCCGTATTTCAGCGCTGTGACGAACGCAGCATCATTCCGTCCACATTTAGTATGAAAACGCCGCTGGATTGATTAGCTTACTTTGTCTTATTTATAGTTAATAAGTTATGGATGAGTTAACAATGTATATCCTGAAGATTAATTTAATTTGTTAACTGTTGTGCACCTTAAGCTTTGATATAAAGCGACTGATTGCATGTGTCAAAGCTAATTTCATTACCAATAGGAGTTAATAACAGAAAAGTTTTTCATTCAGTTTATGCCCATTGATAACACAATGTAACGCAATTTTTGTTCCTGGCTTCCAAGTGTTATATTTCAACTGCTTATGTCTGAAGCCTATCGAAAAATGACTACATTAAGCA
>JAODKM010000093.1:197070-207173 GCA_026780845.1 Petrocephalus sullivani | reverse complement strand
GCCATAACGGGTTAGGAAAACACACTTTGTACCCAGGAACAAAATAAAAATAAAAATTTGTTACATAGTGTAATAAACTAAGTATGAATCGTAATACTTTCTTGAGACCATGGTTTAAGTTTTGATTTACCACCACTGGTTCGTCACTTGGCACATAGTGGTTGTGGCCCCACTATGGTTGGCGTCATTTATTTTCCTGCATGACATGTTGCAGCCCTATCCGCCATAGATCCGCAGGCACAGCTGGGCGGCGCCCCAGTAGCATCTTACGGCGCCTGCGTCCCTTTGGGAATCAGCCGTACTTGGCTGGAGTCGGTCACCCTTCTCGTTCCTCCTGTTTGAACGTCATTAACCTTACTGACAGCATGTAATACGGTTTCTACGGACCTCGAAACCAAACCTGTCAGTCTCCGAGGGAGTGCTGCTATTAACACGGAATGTAAATATCCCGCAGCAAAAAGGATGTCTGCCTACAGGTCGCTCTCAAAGGCCCTATTCACATAGTTGATGGAAGTGCGCGGGGATGATAATGCGCAATTATTGCATCTAATAATGTGAAATCATTTATTTATGTAAGTATCTATTGAATTATATCGTGCTTTTTTATATAGTGGCTAATAGACTTGGACAGCCTAATGTCCACAAAAAACTGTTTTTACCTGAGAACATTTATCTATATACATATCAAATAATGTAATATTTTTATATGTAGTGCCTCATAGGCTAGGACATCCCAAATCACACACAAGCAAAACTTTTTCTTGTTTTTACCTGAGAACATGGTGACCATCCCTGGTCTTGGGGAAACTGGACCGTAGTGGGTGGTGCCGAGGCTCACACATGGTACGTCTCCTCCGTCTCTGCAGTGCCGTGTCTGAGAATCGCCCTTAGGAAGACCCTGGGCATCTGGGTCATGCTGAGCTCCGTCGCAGGTAACACGTCTTGCGCTCTGCCAGTATATTTCCATTTAGCTGCCCGTTTTGTTGCATGGAGGAGATTGGATGGCTGGAAGCCGCTGACAAGCTCTGAGAAGTACATCCAAGCTGCCTTTTATCTGGCTTTGACGGCGGTATAAACTGTTACCTCCTTGTGCTGGGATTAAATGAGATCAAAGTGAAATGTCGCCCATGATGTAAATTTCCCTTCAGCCATCATTCTGCCCGCGATCCTCGTTTTGTGGTAACCTACCTCCTCTTCTTACATTCGCCATTCTTATTTGCCTCCCAGGGAAACTGCCCCAAATGTTCAAGCTTCTGGGGGCAAAAAGCAGCGAGGGTCTAAGCCTGGCATCCGCCCTGGTGGAGCTGTATGCTGCCGCGGGCACCATGGCTGTCCGCATTGGCCGAAACTTCCCCCTCGAGTGAGACACCGGCTTCACTGACCCAGCACACAATAATGGAAGAGTAATGGAAAATGCAAGATAATGCATCAAAATGCTTTTTCTTATCTAATTTGGTGGTCTTCACTGTGAAACACTTCCCTTTACATATTCTGCGTTGTGTGTTGGACAGTGCTTGGGGTGATAGCCTCTTCATCCTTGTCCAGATCGTGGCCATCACCTTCCTTATTCTTCACCACAGAGGGCACACAATAAGAGGTATTATTTCCCCTTTTTTGTAGTTCCCATTTTTTGTGTGCTCTACTTCAGTGTCCCCTTCCTTCCTCTCCCCTTCCTCTGTGTTCCTTTCCTCTCCCCTTCCTCTGTGTTCCCTTCCTTCCTCTCCCTTTCCTCCATGTTCCCATCCTTCCTCCCCCTTCCTCTGTGTTCCCTTCCTTCCTGTGTTATCTTCCTGTAATCGCATGTGAGTTTCTTCGATCACCTTGTTTGTCGTTATTGTAGGCTTGGTGTTCCTGCTTCTGTGCTGCTGTCTGTTTTTCGTCCTGCTTTACTGCACACTCCCCAGGCCGGTCCTAACAGTGGTGCAGACCTCCATTACTCCGGCTGTCATCATATCTCGGGTATGTAACCGACAATGAGTCACAGTGCCAGCCACGTAATTATGTAATGGATCTCACTGCCTTCAATTAAATTCAATTAAAAAAACTTTATTTGTCCCCGTGGGGCAGTAAAGGGCACACAGGGCAGTTGTATGTAATGACACAATGACAGTGCAACAATATTCACATATTTACAAATATTGCTGTGCAAAATTGCAAAAAATATATAAATACACACACACACTATAATAGATATAATAATAATAATAATAAACAGGTGAAGACAAAGTGCAGGACAGCCAATGAGCTATGAGGGAGTGTTAGTCAGTTAGTGAGATTTGAGTGGGGTAGATGGAGGGAGGGTTGGTAAGCATGGGGTTGGGGGTTGTCAAAGTCCAAACCAAAGTCCTTTGTGTACTCAGCTCCTGCAGGCGTGGACCTGCTTCCAGATCGGCCACACGGGGCAGCTCTCCGCGCTTTCCCTCTTCCTGGTGTTTGCCGGCTCCCAGGCCCAGCTAGTCTCCTCCATCCTGGTGCGTGGATTGCCTCTGTGTACTCTGACTCCTAAGCCCCTACCAATGCACCCACACTCTTCCCATTGCAGGAGACAGGGCAGCTGATGAAGACCCTGCCCTCCGCAATCATCTGCTGCTCTGATGGTCTCCTGGCAGCTCAGATGTTGTGGTACTGGAGTCGCAGGCCAGGCCTGAAGAAGAAGGTGGAGTAGCTAAGAGCAGAGCCGCGCCATAACAGCCAGCGTCCACAGTCCCATCCAGGGGCTGCTCCGGGCTGTGAGGGCTGGACCCTAGAGCTTGCTGTTTGTCTTGGTCCCTCTCAGCAAAGCACCCCCTCCATCCTCTCTTCTTCTTCACTGCTAGTTTTTTTCCTCACCAGCTGAACCTTGGCCATGAGAACCTCAGTAATAGGAGACATGTTGAGGGTCTTTCTGCAGGACTGGGTCACTGTAACTCTCCCTTCTTTCAATGATGAAATGTTTTACCCTGCTTCATCCCGAGCAGCAAAACACTTGAGTCCCGCTGCAGTTTTTGCATTAATGCCAAAATAGTATTTTTTTGGGAGTCACCGCATACTTGAACTTGAGTCACCCTGGGAGTCACCATGTACCTGCGACTGAGTCATGCTGGGAGTCACACCACCGCCATATTCGACTCATGCAAAGAGTTATTAAGCTGGCAGTTGCTCAGCTGGTGTAATATCGGTGGTACCTGAGGCTCGGAGCCCCCCCACACAGAGATTTACCAGGTTCTCTTGTCAATGCACCTGTGTCCCTGTAACCCTGGCATAGATAAACAGCAATGAAAATGTCTGTGACTCTTGTGGTTGGCTTATTTTGCTCATCCTTGCTACTCACAGGCCTCAGCAACACAGCGGTTTTAACAGGGACAATACAGCAGTAAGCGCTTTCTCTTATATATCCTACTTATTAATACATTTCCTATTTAGCCATCTTCATACCCATGTGATGCAAAAATTGCGATAGCCACCAGGGGGCATTATGATAGTCAAACTGGTCTTGCAACTACAAGTTTTTCAGCAACGACCGGAGTAAACGCCTTTATGGTGTACTAAAAACGTCTTGTAAGCGTCCGACCTCATGATAAACTATATCCAAGATGCCCATAATCTCGCAGATGGTGAAATTGGGGCCAAGATGCAATTCGTGTTATCACCAACAGATGGAAGCCAAGCTCACTTAAAGCTGCGGTTCTCATTGCGCGCTTGCAGCGCCGCCTTGCGTACGCTTTTTGTGGCTTCATCTGTCGTTCCAAATCAACCGATTTGCGGACCAGCACGTGGCCGACGAGAGAAGTTTTGTTTTCAACTGAAAAGTTACAGGGAATTGTATCATATTTCCAGTTGCGTAATTCGCTCAGATAAAGGCTGAATGGTTCTGGTCCTGCCGAATCCCCAATTACCGCTGAGGTGAACGTTTTCCTTTTGTTAAATAACACAGTGATCTGGGCGTTTTTTTTGTTCTCCATCTATCTCTACAAAGTGTCGAACTCTTTCAAACTCATTCTCTAAGCGTCTTCCCTCCCCCTCTCCTATAAATCATTTTTACGGACTGTGCCCCTGCATTTACCCTTTCCACGGACCCTCCTCCCTTTCCCCCTCTCTTTATTGGCAGGAAAGCGATGGCACCCCAGCCCACCCCGCCGATTCTTCCCCGGGATCCCTGTCTCCCATGACAACCCGCTGCTCCAAACCGCACACTTGGACGTTTCCCATACACATTAAATGTCTTCCTATACTGTTGCGCCCGACACTATTCTCAGTGATATGTTATATAAATAAACCATCTCGTTATTACTTAGGCCACTTGGAAGACACTTTCTATCAACCACAAATAGTGTGCTGGATTTTCGTACAGTTTGGCCACTATTACAGCTAAATGTTTTTTACAGATGCAATAAAGACGCCATATCATACTCCTGGGGACTGATAACCTCCCAGTCCTGCACCCAGCAAGTGAAACGTTAATATAATGAGACAAACGAATATTTTAATAAACCCCCCAAAGCAGGATGCTTTGCTCCCGCAGAAGCATCCCGAGCAAATTCCGCCACATTTCGCAATCGCTATCTGCCCGCTAGTCGCCGGTCACCCACTTTCCGCCCCCTGCATGGCGCACATGCGTGTGATGCGAAGCATGCGCGGCGCGCCCCGCGGAAGCGTGCCCTACGTACGACGCGGGTGACGTCACCGAGCCGCCGCGGAGGCGGCTCACGCATGCCTCACATGCAAGCATGTTAAATAACTCGTGTGCCGTGGTCGGTTTTCAAGGGTGCGTCCAAAATTGGGGTAATTATATATGATCAACTAGGGCAAGGTTTCTTAATCCTGATCATTGGCAACCCACTTCGTGTACATTATTTACCTTCCTGCGTCTTACCCTGGAGTGAACCGCTGCGTGGCTGAATGACGAGATCCAAACGACAAAGTGGCTTTAAGAAAGGAGGATTTCCCCTGTCATCTTAAATCGTGCTTGGCCCTGGATATAATCACGCAAAAGCTTAACATCTACATTAGCCTAAATATAGTCCCTTATTTAATTACTCTTGAAACTAATGCAGACGCCCCATTTAAGTTAGTTTACCACTGATTCGTTGAAACTGGAACTTTCCTTTTAAACACAAATGTTAGACGTCACCTTTACACAGGAGCTTTTTCGTCGGACTTACTTCTAGAAGTAAGAACAAGGGCAAATGTGAATTAAGACGCCCGAAAGCACTGCGCACCGCACTGGCCATTAATTATACCTTAATTCGCATTAACTAGGCTAAGTGCAAAACCAGTAGTAAAACTACATTCTTCTGATCTCGATATAAGAAACGAAACAAAAAAAGAGGCAACTTGGCATGAAATATTTCCCTTTTTAAGGAAGAAAAAATCAAATCTGTATTAAAATCTTCTGCCCCACCCTGTTCCCTGACCACGTTATCAACTGATCGCCCGGTTTTACATGCCCGGGTCCCTAACCCTCCTATGAGTTGTCCATCTGTCATGACAGATGTAATTTTTTTTAAAGCGAAGGTGACAAATTTGTCTTTAAATCTCAGCATTTAGCAGCCCAGCGATGTACAGACGGCGTATTTAGCTTCTTATCTGCGGCCGGCGTTGCCTAAACACACCAGTCCACCCGACAGTGAGATAAGAGTGCGGCTTGACAGCAGATACCAATCGCTTTCCACGAACCCAGAGCCGCCTCTGGAACCTAACGAGCGGTGCATCTAGCTCCCCGCACCGGCCTTTAGCAACCTACATTCCTAAAACAGGATTCAGGCGGAAACAAGCAATAAAATCCTGTAGCTTGGAAAAGCCCCACTGGGCAACAGTCCTGCGTACCTATGCCAGATTGTCTCAAAGCTCATGAAAAGCTCCCGAGCTGTGCTGCGTGTGTCTATTCTATGGCTCATAATTAATTAGGCATAATTAATTAACTGATTTGGAACATGGCACAAAAATGCAGCAGTTTGTCATTCTTTGTAGATGTGCTTGCACTATTATAAATATTAAGTGATTTTGATTCATCATCGTGTTCCTTCAAGGATGCAATTAAACAAATGCTGGATTGTTTACAGGCACTGGAATATTGCAAAATCCAATTATTCTGTCACTTGTTTGGCTGTAGGCCTGTTATTTTACTGGGAACAAAATACGCTTCATTAAACAAATAACATTAAATTAAGAGCAAACTAATAGCGTGGGGCAGCATGGTGATGCAGTGGTCTGCACTGTTGCCTCACACCTCTGGCGCCTGGGTTCGAGCCACTGTGTCGTTGCGGGGTTTCCACCAGGTTCTCTGGTTCTCTCCCCCAGCATGGTCCAAAAACATGCTGAGGTTAATTTGAGTTGCTAAATTGCTTGTAGGTGTATATCTGTGAGTGACTGGTGTGTGAGTGCCCCATCCTGGACTTTCCTTCCCTGCTTTGCCCTCATAGGCACCAGATCCCCCTGTGACCCTGATTAGATCGGGTTGCCCTGTCTGACAGGCCAGTGGTAGCTGGTTTTTCACTTGTCAGTTCTAAATAAATGTGGACAGCATTGGATCATGGATGAAAACGACCCCCTTTAGCCTCTTTCTGCATGTGTAAACAGGATTTCTGATCCAGTCCATTCCAAGGGCAATTCTGCTGTACCCTTAAAGCAGGCATATGTACCAGGCAGCTGAAGATTCTTGCTAAAAAAGGCATGTCAGCTTTCTGACAGTGTGCAGTGGTAATGCCTTGGACAGGACACACGTTTGTGTGACTCAGTCCTGACCTTTGTGCCAAATTATGCAACAGACTGTGTGTAGGTGCACCGGCCAGCCTTGCGTCATGTGGCCGGAAGACCGGAAACTTCCACAAGTTCAATGGCTAAATAAACAGCTGATAGCAGCCTTAAAGCAGTGTAGGCTTTGTTGAGCTGTATAACCGAAGGGTCCGGGAGCAGCAGTTGGGCCCTAGAGTAACCTGAATTATGAATATCATTGGTAAACCTGGCAGGCGTGTTCAGGATGTGACAGCGGCCTCTTCACCAATCATGTACCTCCTCCTCCTTTCTGCACCGGTACCCATTGGGTTCTGTACCCCTCCTGTAGGTGGCATTATCTTAACCCTGAAGTCGCGCTAACCAGTGTCTCTAAATGGCCTGTGGTATTTTCCCTGCCTGATATTCCACCCAGACTGTTCCTTCCGGCCCTGCTCTGCCTGGGACAAGCACCAGGTGGCCCCAGTGTGAATAAGCAGTGTGGATCCTTTTTATCCGCGTTGTAAATTTGCCGCCCCCCAAGCCTCACATGTTAGCTTAGCCATGCCGGCTAACTCTCAGCGTATCCTTTCGTGGACGTTAGCACCCGGCGCTATGTTCACACCCCGGATTGCGAAAGCGGCAGAGCTGGCAGGCTGCCGCGTGACGGCCGTGGAGGCGCGGTGGGCGGGCGGCGTCCTCCTTACCCACGTCAGTGCTGCCGGCGTTTCGCTCTCTCACGCACTGCCAGAAATGCACTGTCCTCACCCCAACGCCCACGGGCTGCCGCGTAACTGACTGGGAGGCACCGGCGCTTGTTTCCCTGTGATTTGTCAGGCCCTCCAACATCTCCGTGCACGCGAGCCCCCCCCCTCCCCCCCGCCCTATCTCTCTGTCTGAGAGATAATTCATCGTCACAATCGCAAGCAGCACCTGTCTCACTTGAGTCCTCTCCGACACAGATCTGGGATGCCAGTGTACCACTGCCTGCCTGTTAGTACTGGGATCCTTGGGGGGGCTCTTCGAGGTGCCTGTGTTTACGATGTGCCCCCCCACTCCCCCAGCTATGTTTCCCTCCATCTCCTGTCCCCCGATTAGCCTGCCCTGACTGCACCATTTCCATGAGAATGGGTTGAGTGGCTAAGGGGGGTTAAGCCCAGGCCAGAGTGGGAGGGGGCCACGACGACCCCTGAATGCAATGCTAATTTTCCACTCGGTGGGGGGGCGTGATAAAGGGGAACAAAGCGGGCCCCCCGGGGGAGGGGCCCGCCAGCCTGCACCTGTGAGCTCAAAGGCAGCAGACAATGTGCCTCCCAAACAACCAGTTATAGCAGCTCACGGGACACCTACGCAGCCCACCCCCAACCCCCCACCGACACGCGGGCAGAGCCTGCACCACCCGTCCCAGAGACCTGTTGCTTCATTTATTTTTGTGTGTGGGGGGGAAGAAGAAGACAAAGTATTTTACATATGAGAAAACATTCACTGCATTTCACTGAGTCGGAATGTGACCCGAGGGCCGTCCACTGCATTTCTCTCATTTCGCATGTGACCCGAAGGCTGTTTGCTGTATTTCTGTGGGCGCAAATGTAACCTGAAGACCATTTACTGTGTTTCTCTGGGTTCAAATGTGACATGAGTGCCATCCATCGCATTTCACTGGGTCTGAATGAAAATTTGACCCGAGGGCCGTTCGCTGCATTTCTGGGTTTGAATGTGATCAGAGGGCCGTCCACTGCATTTCACTGGGTTTGAATGTGAACTGAGGGCCAGTCACTGCATTTCACTGGGTTTGAATGTGACCCGAGGGCCACTCACTGCATTTCACTGGGTCTGAATGTGACGTGAGGGCCGTCCACTGAATTTTAACTGGGTCTAAATGTGACCTGAGGGCCACTCATTGCATTTCACAGGTTTTGAATGTGACCCGAGGGCTGCTTACTGCATTTCTCTGTGTTTGGATGTGACCTGAGAGCTGTTCACTGTTTTTCTGAGTCCGAGTTGGCCCGGGGACCGTTCATCATGTGTCTCCGGGTTTCTTGTGACAGGCTCCCCTTCCCCACCATGTCCAGTAAACCAATTTGTAATAAACCACTATAAAACCTACTTGTGAAATAATACAATATGGCATACCATCTTTTATAGCTCCACCGTAAACAATTATTGTCTTTTTTATTTCAAATACATTTCACAGTATTCAGTCCATTTTTGACATTTGGTAACATTTTAAACAAGTTAACAGCATGACATTAATTTGGGGAAAGCAGTGCCTTGGGTTATGGGGATGACAATCTGACTGACGAGCCCGTCAGGGGAACAAAGAATATGGAAAGCATTTCACACATCTAACATGTTTGGCCTGAGTCGCTGTCAGTGAATCTATAACATTTCTCTAAACAAATGTTTCTGAATTCACTCTCTCCTGAACTACTGTCTAATCAGCCCTTCCTGTGTTTTTTCATCGCCTTAAGCTCACAATGTGACAGTTCATCTAAAGGCCAAAAGAACTAACCTTCATCCTGTAATATATCCCAATAGGAAATGGGTGATATTTTGAAAGGTTGTCATGTTGACCTAAACACAGCAGATTAATAACATCACGGTATGACATCATCATCCCATGACATCATCACTGTGGATGCAACAGCTTCGGGGGACAAGAACGAAAGCAGACTCATCCAAAGCACATTTACATTCAATGATATGGCCAACCCTTCTGCCCAACAGCAACTTGGCAGCTTTACCCATTTACACAGCATTTCAGCACCTAAATCAGAGGTCTAACAGCAGAGTCAGAAACGGTACCTTGTCGGCTCAACCATTTTGCCACCTGCTGCACCATTGCACGGGGGGCGTTGACTCTCCTAAACAGACACCCCCCCTGAGGCTTCCTTGGAGTCCATAACAGCAACAAGAAGAGAAACACAGGGAAGTTCGAACCCAGTTTAAGGGAGGTGGGGGGTCAAAGCTGTCCCCAGCAAACGGGCGTCAGATGTGGGTGAGGGGCATGTTTCCCCCAAGATAGTGCTGGTGCATGCTGGGATAGCCTCTTTGGGCTGTGGGGTCGTGCCCATCAGCTCCTGGCATGTACATGCTGATCATGTCCCTTAGGTCCCCTTGGGGGAGGCCATGAGGCTGGGAAGGGGCCCCGCCGGGGGAGAGCGACGGCGTCTCTGTCTTTGCCATGGAAATCAGCTGACTGGGCTGCTGGGGGCTGGTGCCATAGGCCAGATTGCTGGGAAGGAAGAGACAGAGAGGGAGGGAGGGTTAGGGTACCGTGGCTACCGCAGGGGGGTGCTTGGGGGGGGGGGGGGGGGGGTGGGGGGGGGGGGGAGGGTGGGGGGCTCCGATTCACAGGCGGAGCAGCTGTTACAGACATGGGGGGGGGTTTGAAAAGTCCACCAGGGAGAAGG
>JAODKM010000093.1:180574-196970 GCA_026780845.1 Petrocephalus sullivani | reverse complement strand
GGGGGGGCAGCAGGGGGGGGGGGGGTCGGGTGCGGGAGGGGGGGCGGGGGCGGGGTGGGGGGGGGGGGGGGGCGGGGGGTGGGTGGGAGAGGCGGCAGTGTGGGATGCTCCGATTCACAGGCTGAGCAGCTGTTACAGACATGGGGAAGGGTTTGAAAAGTCCACCAGTGAGAAGGATCTCAAGTGAAGCCCGTCTCATGGGCATGCTGGCTCCTTGGAGCTCTGCAGGGTAGTATGTCTTAATAATTACACAGATATGTACAGAGCAGCAGAATTTAAATGGGAGAAATGGCAGACTGAAGCTTGCAGCTTATTAGCACGGAGAAGGATGGTTTTACACTGGCCCTTTCTGGGGAAATCTCCTCTAAACCTTCCAAACACATCAGAAAGAATTCTTGGTCAGTTACCCAAAACGAGGAGAGATACCGGTCCAGCAAGCAGACACGACCTTGATGTTTATTTTACTTTATTTTCCGCGTTTAATTAATATGCCTCGGAATAATTTTAACAGTGAGATCACTAAAGTTTATTTAGAAATCGTGTCTTAATTGTACGTTATCAGTTTTTTTTGGTTCGTATTTTACAAACCACAAATAATGAATTAATACTGACATTGGTTTAAGCTTAAAATATTTTCGTTGTAATAAATATAGGCCTAAGTAAATTACAATCAACAGTCCACCTTCACTCTAAAATAAAACAATAAATAGGCGAACTGTCAGGTTAGTCAGATAAGGAATTAAAATATTAATTTTCCTGAGCACTGTGTTGAGATGTTTACCTGTAAGAGCTGGAGCCGTTCATGTATGCCTGCGGGGGGTATGGCAGGGCCGACAAGTCGTAGCGCTGCAGCTGCTGGGGGTACCCGACCGTGTCGCTCTGCAGCGCGGAGTACCCCCCGGAGGAGCCCCAGCCGTAACTCTCCAAAACGGGCTCAGTTCCCTGGCCGCTGGCGGCTGCCAGCAGGTTACCCGGGCCGTCCTTCTTCAGCAGCGGCTTGGTTTTGCGGCGCGGCTTGTACTTGTAGTCGGGATACTCCTTCATGTGCAGGGCGCGGAGCCGCTTCGCCTCGTCTATGAAGGGCCGCTTCTCGCTCTCCTGCAGCAGCTTCCACTCGGCTCCCAGGCGCTTGCTGATCTCCGAGTTGTGCATCTTGGGGTTCTCCTGGGCCATCTTCCGCCGCTGGCCCCGGGACCACACCATGAAGGCGTTCATGGGCCGTTTGACCTTGTCCATCGGGTCGCCGGACGCGCACGGCTTGGCCGAGGAGCGGCTGCCACCGTGGCCGGCGCAGGTCACGCCGGGCATGTCCGTGCCGGGCTCGGTGGAGGCGCCCAGCGCCTGCAGTTCGTGCTCCATCATACTGAACATACTCGAGAGTTTAAAAGCAACCAGAAACACAAACGAATAGGCGGCAACTATATATATGGATCGCCTATGAATTAACACGTAAACTCTTCTAAAGTAAAAATATTTATTTCAGAACTGCACATGGAGGATGAACCAGCAGACATGCAATGGCCTATGCATAACTTATTTTTTGCCAGCGCAAAACAATTTCCTAAATAGTCAGAACAGAAAAAAACCGTCTCATCAAGATAAAAACGATGTTGCTGCGCAGGTCGGTAAGCAGGGTTTCCCTTGACATCACATCAATACACCATTTCTGAGATTCCTGCCTCGGGTCCCAATGCGGGGAGCAGCGCCCGCTTCGCACAGACGGAGCACTGGCTGCCTCCTCATTCTTGCTGGGGTTTATAGTGAAAGTAGCGCTCGGTACCAACCCAGCCCGCCCTGGACTGCCTTCCTTAGTCCGCACATTTGCATCACTAAAGTCGGGGCGCGGTGAATTTATAAAGCGCTTGAGCGCAACAGAAGTGGTGTATTTGGGGGGGCGGGGGGTGGGGGGGTACGGACACAAAAGTAACAACTGAAGCCTTTGTAGTTCTGATCTGGAAAAGTTTGTGTGTAAATACGCTTAAGTAATGAAAACGATCCCAAATATCAAATGATAGACCGAACTATATAGAAGCAGTGACGTTGATTGTATCACTGGGGGCTGAAAATTCATCATCATTCTGATATGATTTTTGGATAGTTCTGAGAACCGTAATAATTTAAACCAGGCCTATATTTAAAATGATCCATTTTATTTGACATTTTAAACGATGGCTAATAATAATAAACGAATATAATGGTGACTAGTACAGAGTCCGCAGAGGTTAAATCGCCTTACACTCCCACGAGCCGAAATTGGCTTCAAAGTTAGACCCTCATTGGTGACTACTTTGTCATTAGTTAGCATTCATTTAAATATTTAAATTTTAAAAATAATATGTATATATATGGATTCAAATCAGAGTCAGTGGTGGACGAGCTTTTGTCTGTACCCTTCCCGATTTCCCGCCACATTTATGTACAATGAGTGGGTCTGCAGTCGTTTATGTTTTTTTTTTTTTTTTGCAGTATTGTAAGCTATTTGAAGAGAAGCTAAACATAAGTATGTAAAAACAGGTGGCAGGCTGGGCACGGATACATGTAGGGGAGGGAGGACTCGCCGCGGCACCTGCCCGCGTCTCACTCAGCCGGAGCAGGTGGGGCACTGCGGCTCTCGCCCGATCCCTAGTCAAGCAAGAAATGTTAGTTTCTGTGACCAACACTTAGCACCTACAAGGCGAGCGACATACGCCCCAAGAGCCACTATGCCCCATAAAAACAGTTTCGGTACCGCTGAGGAAAGCAGCAGATCACTCGGCACCAGGTCCTCGCCAAAGCGCACCAATGAGTCCGCTGCCGGTACAGACCATCCAATCGCTATATGATCGGCATGGTTTCTTATCTAGTTTGACTTTATATTTATTTATGCGCTCCTGAGATCATATCCAGAACTCACAAACTGTGATATTTTCCAGTGCATCAGCGACTAATACAGGCGCTACAACGTTGATGTTTCCAGTGGCACTTAACGCAGCATACCAGCACTGCGACGTCTGAATTGTTAGGAGCGAAAACGTGCAAGCGCGCGCTCCGGACCCCCTTTTCGGAGAGTGTATGTAAGGTGCGGTTGTGCGGCTGCTCTCGAGCCCGAATTGTGCGGCTCCACTCTCCCGTTGCCGTTTCCACGGCGACGGTCCCCAGAATGCAGGAGCCAGGCGACCCCCCACTCTCACGCCCCTCTCCGGTGCGCTCAGCACTCGGCTCATTTCGGACTTCAGCAAAACAGCTGTAACACATTCTGCCACCCAAAGCAACATTACAAAAAACACCAATGATGCCTTTAGATGGGCAATTGCGATTTGCGCACTCATAAAGTCAAGACCCCTGTGAGCAAAAAGCTTCCAGGGCAGTATGGGCAACTCCACAACAGTTCTCTAGATCAGTTCATGGAAATTCGTGGTTTCTGTTTATATTTGGACAACTGGTCTGCTTGTTGGTATCAAACGCATCAGCTGTGTTAACGTGCTGGTAAGGGGGTCCCCAAAGCAGCGAGGAGTGTAGATAGATTTATACCGTTGGACTCCAAATAATAAGGTGCAGACATACAGCTATGATGAACACATCTGTGAGTCTACATGTAGGCGAACAATGTCTGATTGTTATAATTCCATATGTGCACACGACATTAAAAAGTAAAGGGGACGACGTTTTGGTTTGGAGTTGAAGCCCTTTGTCGACATTCAGAAACGACACGTGGTTTCTGGACGACATCCCGGCGAAATGATTGAATACCTGTGCAACCTTTGGTGTCCCTACTTCTCCTCACACATGAATAGCCTTAACAGTAGCCCCATCATCCGTCACGGGCTGGGGGGAAAAAGACTGGCAGCTCTTTTACCCAAACTCCCACTTGTGTACCCTCCCACCACCCCCACGCCGGCCCACAATCGGGTGAGCAAGTGCACCACGGGGGCGGTTTGGTACCACTGTGGAGAACATGGTGTGGGGATCTTCGTGCCGAAGACACCCAACCGGAAAATCCAGGACGAAATTAACTGGCTGCAAAACATGGACGCCAACGACTGGTCATGGGTGGAAACTGGCCTTCTAAAATTCACCGGCATTACCCCGACCACGCTCCCAGACGGGGGAAGAGATGGAGGGATCCCGAGGAGAACGCGAGGAGCTTCAACGTGCTGATCACTACAATAAAAAAAGCACTAGCCACAACTTGTTTGAAGTTGATTTTTGGACAGATATTTACAACTCAGAATTAACCGATTCACAATTAACGAACCCATCAGTGAAAAGCTGATGTATTCTTCTGCAAGGTAAACGCGCTCATCAGGGGAACATCTGGCTGTTAGACAGAAATACTTCGCCCTCTGGCGGATGAGTGACCGTAAAACGTCTAATCCAACGAGAGAATTTTGTACGTCTCATGACAAAATGTAATAACTTTTAGGAGTCATCATCTCGGTTGGGCATTACTGTGGGAGTGTTTGTACACCAAGATCAAAAGGGAAGCGGGATAAGACAGATTACATTTGAAAAGATAAGTCATCTATACATCCACCGGTCTCGGTAGCCGCTTGTCCTATGCAGGGTCGCGGGGTCTGGAGCCTACGCGAGGGGAAGCCAAACCCATCGCATAACGCCTAATTTAACGACAGAGCACGGAAGTAGCCGCTATCAAACCCAAGGCTTAAACTACTCTTCTTACGATTATTAAAGCAGCCATATGCATTTTGAAGAGTCCAGTAAAACTGTTGTAGGCCTACATTACCATTCACGCCTGTGCTTTGTGCACCGACAGGCGGATTTAGTGCGTTTGTAATTTTCGATTTTGTAGTTTTGCCGATATATACAATGGTGAAAATCCTACACAAGTGGTGGCGGTCGAAAAAAATTAATAAAATAAAGACTACCACGAGATACTAACACACAACAACAGTTAACAGTTTAAAAAGACTGCAAGACTGCAATTTTATTTCAGACCAAATAAATACTATACAGAATCCAATGTAGAAAAAGGCATTTACATGGCTTCTGTTCTCTAAACAATCCATCAACTATAGAAGCATCGAAGGCTTGACCGTGCGCCCCCTTGTGTACAGGCGTGAGAGCTGACATGGGTCCATCACATGGAAGCTCTCCATCTGCTGTACGTTCTGTAGAACTGCATTCCCACCCCCTCTTCCCACACAAACAAACATTGAGGTAGGTTACAAGGCACCCCAGCTCCGCAGGATGTGGTCCTCACAGCGCATTCTTGGTCCTAAAATCTCCAGCCCCTCCGAGCCAATAAAACTCAACCATTACCCTGACCACAAAAGGACTGAACTTGTGCCTGACCAAACTGGTAAAATGAAACCAGAACCAAAATTTTAAAAAGCTGCTGTAATATCAAGCTGTCCACATGGGACCATAAGACATGCACCGAGTAACACCCAAAAACACTCACATCCCCAACACGCGATTAGAATTAAAGGAGCTGAAGTCAAGCACCATTTGCGAAGGACACTGCTGACCATGGCTCATCTCTGCCTAACGAGGGAAGAAAAAAAAAAAAAAAAAAAAAAAAAAGTAGAATCATCTCATCTACAGCGATTCTGTCTGGACCAGAAAATGCTGCAGAAAGTATGGACCAATATCTTCCAGGAACTTCATAATCAGGTGACGTTTTGGCAAGTGCTTTAAACTGCAGCTGGGGGGGGGGGGGAATCTTCAGAAACACCAAAACAGCAAGGGGGGGGAAATCAACCTATTCAGGTAAGCAAGTCAGGACCAGTCCAGATTCAGTCAAGTCCGGTAAGTCGCCAATATGATTAAAATTGCTACACATCAGTGAGGTGATGTGGGGTATAAGGACCCTCCCCCACCTCGCCATAAATCCCCAATAAAGATAAGGTCAGGCTAGAGTATTTAGGGCAAAGTCCCCATCAGCATTTAAGAGCACAGCTAATACACAGAACTGGGAGGTGTGGGGGGGTGGGGGGTGGGGGGTGGCAGGGGTCCTTAGATGAGGTCAGCCACATTCATGGGCATCTCCTCCACGGTGGTGTTGTAGAACGTCTCAATGTCCCGTAGGGTCCGCTTGTCTTCTTCCGTCACCATGTTGATGGCGACGCCTTTTCTGCCGAAACGGCCGCCGCGCCCAATCCTGGGTGACAAAACGGACCGAATTACCACACAGTTTCCCAAAAGCTGCCATTTTTCTGAAACCCCAAATTCAGGGCCCTTGTGCTGCTGTAGGCTTGTCGGAAATCCCCCGGAACTCAAACCCCCCCGCCCCCCCCCCTCCCCCCCCCCCCCCCCCCCCCCCCCCCCCCTCCCACCCCCCCCCCCCCCCCCACCCCCCCCAAAACCCTCCTTTTCTCCAACCCCCCCAATCAGGGCCCCTCTGCCCCTGTCTGCCTTCCCGCACCCCCCCCGGACCCACAATCCCCCCCCCCCCCCCCCAAAGCCCTTTGGTAGCACTCACCTGTGGATGTAGTTCTCACGGTTGGTCGGCAGGTCATAGTTGATCACCAGAGACACCTGCTGCACGTCAATACCTCTTGCCTGTAGAGGACGCTAGAGTCACTATACAACCACAGCATTGCCACAGCCACCAGTATCATGCAGATTCAGTGGTGTTGGCTGTTATAAAGTAGTCAGTTGGGACTGCCAGCCCAGCCACTGTGGAGAACAGCTCCATTCATCTGCCAAAGGTCGTATCTCCTACCACAGCACTTGGGTGAAGCTGAGGGGTTAGGGAACTTTGGCTGAACACAAAATTAGCCTCACAGACTCTTGATAAGGTTATGGCAGCAGCCTAAGGCTGAGGAACACACAGACAAGACAAGGAGACCCTCACATGCAAAGCTGGTCGCAGACTTACCAGCAAGTCGGTGGTGATGAGGACCCTGCTAGAGCCTGAGCGGAACTCCCTCATGATCAGATCGCGCTCCTTCTGGTCCATGTCTCCATGCTGATGACGCAAGAACGACATGTGGTGAGCAATGCGTCAAACCTCAGGACTGCGCATCGCGAGCAAGAATCCCGCCAAGGCATATCTTGAATTCCGTAAAGGAACTACAACCATAACCCCACCACACAAAAAAACTTGAACCAAATATCCACCAATCCAGACTGTAGAAACCTGCCAGCACAGTGATGTACCCATCAACCACAAAACCTGGAGTCACAGAAGACCATCATCTAGCAATACAAGTCCGACAACCCAGAAACACTCCAGATTCCCCAACTGTCATATAGGGCTGGGCGATACCATGTATTAATTATATCGCACATGTACAAATTAACAGGGCGTTAGAAGACGAAGGAAACATTTAGACATTTACTTACGCACACAACTTGGTAGCGGACCTACAATATTAATGAGGCATATTACGATATCAAAAAGTTAATATGAAATTTGGCATATCCTTGTGTAATCAACATGCCAGACTTTAAAACTGTACTGCCACACCACCAACATTTTTACCTTATTTATCCACAAGATCTCCATTAAAAGATGTTGCGGCTGCTGAGCAGGCAGTCCCTGCATGCGGCGGACCCTGCATATAGCACTGGCAGTCCCTGCATGTGGCGGACCCTGCATATAGCACTGAAATGGCAGTCCTTGCATGTAGCGGACCCTGCAAATAGCACTGAAGCATACCAAACCATAGTATACCAAAACAGAATGCGGTGTGCTCCGCCAACTGAATATATTTAGATATGCCAAGTTTATACAGATTACTGACTTTTGCATGTGACGAAATGTTAATATTTTTGCCATACTACTAGTCTGCTTAAATTGTGGGCGTAAATAAATGCCTGAATAGTACCGAAAAGCTGGCGTCCGGCCGAATGTTTTGCCCATCATCTGAAGCCCTGGTGATTATCGAACATGCATGATATAAAATCGACACGTGGTATCGCCCAGCCTTATTGCCATAGCAGCAGCTAAAGCCACCATGACATCAAGCACCCCATGAAGAGTGCTCATGAAAGTTTCACTTGGACAAACATGAGTGCAGCACAAAAAATGGTGCTGAGAAATAACCAATCAAAATTGGAGAGCTGGGTCCAAGCAACTACAGAAGGCAGAACCAAGACATCCGATTGGTTGGTCTGACAAGATCTGATTGGTTATCCCTCGGAATCAATCATTTTTCATTCTGCACTCCAAACGTTTGTGCAAGTAAAATCTCCCACGAGTGTCACTTCTACTTACCCTGAAACACACCAAAAACCGAAAGGCACACACTCCAACTACGTGTCATATCGCACCCGAAAAGCTATCAATATTAGTACCCAAGTCCCAAACAACACGGAATCACACTTCTATTTGTGCACTTTCGGTCAGAGAAAAAAGCACTATGCAAACTACGATGACAACCTTAGCGAGAAACCACTTGCATGCATGCAAAAACAGATAAGGGATCAACGGTGATGTCCAATTCATGAATTGTTCTTTTGAACTGGCTCTTTCCAGTAAACCGGTCATACTGCTTTTCAAAAATAAGGAAATAAATAAGGAAATCACATTACAGGCCACTGGTATAGCCGGTTTTAATTGATTTTGTTTGGTGCAAGTTACTAATAGTTACTAGTTACTAAATAATTCCCTTATTTTACCCATTGGATACATGTATTTTAGTACCTAATTTTAACGAACACAAGGCCTCTCAGGAACGCATCTGTCGTGCTGTAGCGGGACTGACCGTACTTTAAATTCACCAATTTACAGCGGATCCCACCAAGCAGCCCAGCAGGTTTCTGGGTGAGGGGGTGCAGCGCCTCTCACCAGGGCTGAGACAGTGAAATCCCTGGCGTGCATTTTCTCAGTGAGCCAGTCCACCTTGCGGCGCGTGTTGATGAAGATGACGGCCTGAGTGATGGTCAGCGTCTCGTACAGGTCGCAGAGTGTGTCCAACTTCCACTCCTGGCATACAGGTGGAGGTAGAAAGCTCAGCGCTACCAGCAAAAAGCCCCCGAGAGGGGCACTGTGGTCACTGACCGCAAAACACAGCAAACTTAACGCCCATCATTACTTGGAGGGTTCAGACACCACACAAGTTTCCCTAAAGGAGGCAGCTACAGGTTTCAGAGGAGCTCTGTCCGCTATTAAATAGTAGTGATCTAGGATGGGAGGCCCAGCCACTGTGGAGAACAGCGTCCCTCATCTGCCAAAGTCTATATTACCTACCACAGCACCAAGGTGAAGCTGTGGGGTCAGGGAACTTCGGCTTAAACATTTCACATGTCCCCATCCAGAGGGGAAACCATTACAGAAGGAGGAATAAGACATGGGGGGGTGATCAGTCCCTACCTCTTTCTCCACATTGATGTAGAACTGTCGGATGCCCTCCAGGGTGAGCTCCTCCTTCTTGACTAGAATACGAATGGGCTCCCGCATGAACTTCTTTGTGACCTCCAGCACATCCTGAGGCATCGTGGCAGACAAGAGCACCACCTGGTGGAGCAGGGATAGAACAGCTTTAAACAAACCCAGCAGGAAAAAAAAAAAAAAAAAAAAAGAAAATCTGGAACAAATGGATGACATTCTAAAAACTGACTCAGTACCAGCAGACACACACACACACACACACACACACACACACCATATAATACGTTGTTAAACACTATATGAGAGACACTCGCAAATCACCACAGAGACCATAAGCTGTATGGCGCAGTCGACCGGCATCATACTGTGAATGACTATTCCGGGAACAAACTACAATACAAAGCTGACTGCTGAATGCGCATTGCTGTCGCACAAAACCACATACCACAAGGCAGACCATCATAAAGCGAGGAGCGTCTGCAACACAGGGGCTAGGCAGCCAGTGATATTACAGCAAGGAAACCAGACTGCTCCTGACCTGCGTGTCGGTGCCAAGCTTCTGGAAGATCTCGTAGATTTGGTCCTTGAAGCCTCTGCTCAACATCTCATCTGCTTCATCCAGGACAAACAGCTTGATGTACTTTGCAGCTGAAGAGAGAGAGACATTTATACAGGGCCCTTCAATTCCTGGTCACTTCCGAGCTGCTTGACGTGGGGCCTGGGCAAACCTCCAGGTAGCCACCGCCAAAAGGTGGCTCTACTCACAGAGGAACTTGCGGTTGAGCATGTCGAAGACGCGCCCCGGGGTCCCCACCACTATGTGTGGCGCCTCAGCCTGGAGCTTCTGCACCTCGTTGCGCACGTTGGTGCCGCCGATGCAGGCATGGCAGGAGGCGCCCATGTAGTCGCCGAGGGCCAGGATCACCTTCTGGATCTGACGGAGGACGGGAGGACAGGTCAGGGGCGACCACAGTCACGTCACAAGTCAGTCCAAAGCACTAAGAGGAGCAAGTCATCTAATCCTAGGGGCTGCAGGACCCCCACCCCCCCGGGCAGTAAATGTTTTTAAACTACTTAAAATTATCCTCACAACAGTCCTAAACCCTGGGTCAGACGGGCTGTGTAATGGATATCCTAAATCGCACCCTTTGTGATTTGTATCGTTTAAAATCGCAATTTCGATTTGAAAAATCTATAAATCGTTCAGCCCTAGTCACCAGATAAAAAAAAATTTTACCAACATGTAACTCCTAACTAGGGAAAAGCTTGCGCCCGAACCATGCGTCACGTGACTGTGTCCCTAACGACCTGCCTGCTGAGCCAGCTCTCGGGTTGGGGCCAGGACCAGGGCCTGGGTGCCCCGGAGCTCAATGTCGAGCCGCTGCAGGATGGAGATTGCAAAGGTGGCAGTCTTGCCTGTGCCCGACTGCGCCTGGGCAATCACATCATAACCTGGAAACAAAAAAGGGGTTTCGGGAAATGTGCTAATGATTGCATCTGCACAACATGCAAAAACCCACAACTGAATGGACTCAAACATCCAGGACATCTTTTATTCATGGGATTATCTTGTAACACGGTGTCTGTACCAAAACCCATGGGCGGGACCTTGACGTGCAGTCTGCCATTTTTAACCACCCACTTCCTGCTATGTGGTCACATGACCCTGCAACAACGGCACCAGCACTTCCTGTTCTTATCAGCAAAGGGACATACCCTTGATGCAAGGGAGGATGGCCCGCTGCTGGATGGCAGAGGGCTTCTCAAAACCATAGGCGTAGATTCCCCGGAGCAGCGCCTCCCGCAGGCTCATTTCGTCGAAGCTGTCCACAATCTCGTTCCAGTTGCTCTAAAGGTACGAATTATGCATTCAAATCGGGTCAGAAACACTTAAGTAGAATACGGAATTCTGCCCCAGAGCCAATCTCAACCAATCACAGAGCACCTGACATCAGAGGAAACAGCCACGTAAATGGGACACCCTGGCCGAGCACGGCACAGCTCTAGGCAGAATCCCACATCACCCCAGGCAGAGGGTGTAACACGTCACAGCCCGGACTTTAATCACAGCATTGCCACGTGACGTTATTCCTGGGTCTCACCTCAATAACACCATCCGGCTCCATGCCTTCAGGGCCATTGTCCCCGGACCTGAAAAGGGACATGCATCCAATAACCAATGTACCACTAATACTGTACAGAAGCATCAAATCTTAAAAAGACTTAAAAATGTGCTTAAAGACGCGGACCGTTCGACCCAACCCGGCGCTGAATCATCAGGCATTAAAGGATTAATTATAAAGGCTACGATTTAATCCCGGGAGATCATAGCCCGGCCCTGGCGGCCCGCCCGGGCGGAGAGACGCGGGGCGGCCTTCTGGAAAGGGGAAGGTGCCGAGCGGCCATTCCTCCTTCCCAGCGCCAAATGGGCGCTACACTAAAAACCCCGAATATCACACCGGCCCCCGGGACTATCGGGCTCCTTTAGCGTAACCAGCGGATATCCAGCAGCCAGACACACACCCGACAGCCCGGCCTTTTGTTGCACTGCAGCGGCGTCAGCACTAGGGAGTGTCCGCCGACGGAACGGCCCCGAACCGGACCTCCAGCCGCCGCGGCTCGGTTACGGCAAACCGCCGTGCCGTGTGGGTCAGACACCGGGGCCCGGTGCGCGATCGGCGCCGCTTATGCCCGCGTCTCCCCGTCCCTCGCCCCCGGGGCAGCCGGGCCATGTGCTCCGCTCACGGCAATGGAAGAGAAGGGCGGCCCGGTCCCCCCGGTGCCGTAAGCCGACGCGCTCCGGGCTGTGGCGGCAGTGTGAGGGACAAAGCGTCTAATACGGGCACGAGTACCGCCAATGCGTAAACGATCCGGATATAGTGATCACGGTTAGCGCGCCGCAAACAGCCATTTCTGTTCCATACCGACTCGCAACGATCTCACGGCGACCCCGACCGGACCGCGGAGCCGCGGCGCGCTTCCACCGCCATTTACTTAATTCCATTCATTTCCCAGATAGTCCCTTTACGGCCGAGATACTGAAGAATGTCCATCGAGATCGAGTGAAATGAAAGCGCGGCCGCATCGCTTACCTCTCTTCGTAATAAGCCGACATTGTCACAAAGGGCTTCGTCTGCCGCGAAAATGTTTTATACGGCTCAGCGTGCTCGCTCCAGCAGCCTTTTGATTGTAACGGCGAGCCGTCATTCCGCCTCGGGGCCAGCCACTTCGACGTGTGATTGGCCGGCGAACGCGTCACTTTGCCGCGAGGTTTCCGCCCCCTTCTTCCTAATTAGGGTTGAAAAGGCGGGGCGTCGCGCTTAAATCCCGCCCTAAATGGCACCCTAACCGCAACGGCGGGATTAATACGGATTTCATTGGACTTCTCGACGATGACGTGGGAGGACGACAGAAACGGAAATAGAAATAAAGACCACCCAAAGCGTGACGTCGAACATTCCGGTAAAGCGGTCAGACGTCTGCTTCCAGCTAGTCAGCTAGTTTTTGAAATAAACTAACAAAGTCTAATTATTGCAGAGATTATCGGTCTATGAGTATAATATGCCGTTTTTATCAGTAGCGTGTGACTCAGAGGGTTAAGCCTCTGGACCTATAATCGGAAGGTCGCCTGTTCAAGCCCGGCTTTAGCACATCTGTGGGCCTTTAACCCCCATCTCGCAGGGCGGCGTAAGAGGTGGCTACCCTTCGCAGCCAAGCTTTCTCTCAGGGGGAGGTGAAAAGAGAATTTTCCCATCGGAATCAATGAAGTATCCAGGGGCCTAGATTTAGGGTGGACGGAGGGGACGTGTCCCCACCAATATCCTCCGACCATTGAAATGTCCCCACCAATAATTTAATCCATTTAGTCATAGGTCCCCACTAATGTCCAGAGCAAATCTACGCCCTTGGAAGTATCTATTATTATTATAAAAAGGTAAAGTAGTTTAAACCTGTGGTACAAAGAACTCACACTTTTCTAAATCTGCGAAATCTTACCTGCTTACCACTGACTAACAAGTTCCAAAGACCGTGCCTCAAACAATGTTAATTGAAAAATAAACAAAAATA
Source organism: Petrocephalus sullivani (assembly GCA_026780845.1). Taxonomy (NCBI): domain Eukaryota; kingdom Metazoa; phylum Chordata; class Actinopteri; order Osteoglossiformes; family Mormyridae; genus Petrocephalus; species Petrocephalus sullivani. The sequence continues at coordinate 183,625 of JAODKM010000093.1, read as the reverse complement.
GCTCAAATTCTTCGTATATTTCTTTCCTGTTTATTTTCTTTTCTATGAATCTGCTAGATGATTCTGATATGATCGCTCTCATTTAAAACACAGGATTCATTTCACAGACCTGATGGCAAGAGAAAAAATGAATCCATCATATTAAATGCAAAGTACTTACCTTACCAACATGGTTTTCAAATGGTTGATTCAAAGTAGGAGAGTTTATTGCTTTTTTATTCAGCCCTTTATTTGTAACATTGTACAACATATATAACAGAGAATGTTCCATTTTTAGTACTTTTTCCTTAAATAATAATGTATGACTTGCAGATACTTTAGCCATTAAAGAACAAACATGGCCAGTTCCTGGCTGTGGATGGCAAAGGAAGGGCAGCAGGGCCTGTGGAGCACTCCTCCTCTGATTGTCTTCTGGGCCCCTTCTCGCCTTCCCCCTCCAACTCATGGCAACAGCTTACGGTGACATACTTCTTTGTACATGAGCCTCCTCAATCTGGGCATGTCCTGCTGTCCGAAACCAAATGGCTGCCCTAGCGCCAGGCACTTGCAGTACTGCAGGGGGCGACAATGAGTCAGACGACAGGGGAGACTGGGTGAGCGACAGGAAGTGATTTTTATTCCATTTTCACCCGCTAAGCATGGCTATAAAGAACAGCATTGTTCCCTAAAAATAAAGGACTATAGCAAGTTTCCACTCACAAACAGACACCTAGATAGTACCAGGGAGGAGCCACTTTATTAGGGACGCCTAGATAGTACCAGAACAATTCCAAATGTAGACAAGCTGTGTGTTCAGAGAAACTTTCCTGCAAATCACTGCCGCACTGAGCTGTTATTTTTATTATTATTAATAGTTTTAAGCAGTCTGGCCTCTGACGTATTTTCAACCACTGATCTGCCCCTGACTTTGTGGTTTTTGTTAATCCCACCATCTCTGTAAACCTGACACTGTAGTGTGTGAAACCCCAGCAGTGTGACGACCACTGGAACCACCACGTCTTGCACTGATAGTCACACCACGACAAAAAAATCATTTAGGTCACACATCTTAGCCACTATAATGCCTGACCTCTCGCCTGTGTGCCGCACATATTCAGTCGCAGCCCCCTAATTATAATGAATAATTATTAATAATTAATTATAGTGATAAACTGACAATACCCTACTAAAATCTGCAAATGTGAGCACATGTGTCATCAATATGCATTGAGTAGCATGCTTATATTTTGTCGTGTTCATTTATAATTTGATGCCACTGAAGAGCGTTTGGGGGTAGCGGGGGGCTCACCTGGAGAACGAAGGCCCCGCAGTCGCTGTCATTGTTCTGTCGGGAGACATTCTGGAAGAGCAGGAACAGCCATCAGCTTCAAACCAGTGGCTGAGGCAGCAAGGGACCCTCTCGCCTTGGGTCACCGGTTAAAGACCGGCTTGTTTAATCGGTTTACATATCGGGTCACGAGTCCAGTCCCTGGGATTTGAACCAACAACCTTCTGATCACAGGTACCACATCCAAACCTATCTGAGCTCCGCACCAGTGTTCACACAGCAGCAGTTTAGACAGCATTCTCTCAGCCAAGCTCCCCGCAGCAGGCCTACCATTTTGAAATAGCCCTTCCAGCCGTCAACAAAGTCCTTCCTCCCCTTCCTAACAGCCTCAGCTTGCAGGTATTTGGCGATGTGCTGAAAAACGGCGAGGACAGAGTCCAGAGGCAGGGGCCTCTGGACATCAGAAGGTGACACATGCCCCTCGGAGACCTCAGGGTCCGCACACCAGCGAGGCCATTGACATCAGAGCGCCATTTATCTGTGGGGGGGATTCGGTCACTTAGTGATTAACAAACTGGACAGAACTGGTTCTATTTACAGGAATGAACATGTGGAAAAGTTAAAGAACACACTTCACCAAGTGACCAAGTTACTGACTGCATAACTTACCGTCCCTAATCAGCAGTGCCTCCTCGGGTTCTCTCAGTCCAGCTCTCTGGCGCCCCCTGGCCCGTCGCCAGGCCACCATCCTGGCCCATTGGGCTCTCCTGCGCCACAGCCTCCAATGCAGGGCGAGACCCGAGCGCGGCGCTGCACACCTGCGGGGCTGCCCGGCACCTCCGGAGCCCGGTGCCCAGCCTGCCCCGTAAAATGATGCAGGGGCACTTTCCAGTCTTTTATAATTTTATTTCAGTTTCTTATATATTTTTTACATGAGCAACATGAGCAATTTCCTCCGGGATCAATAAAGTTTTCTGATTCTGATTAACACCTCCATATCCCTCGCCGTCTCCTTCCCGGGCTTCCTCACCCAGCGCCTCCTCAGAGCTCGCGGCTGCCCAGACCTCCTCCTGGTCTAGCCGATCTGAGGACAGGGCAGGTGGGGCCAAGGGCCAGGAGGCGGTCCCTTTTGATGTCCTCCCGCCCCCGGCCAGAGGTCCTGCGCCAAGCCGCCGCCGCTGTCCCTCATCGTACCAAGCGGAGCCCGGAGCCTGCGTCCGCTGAGCCACCGACCCTAAAACGAAGATGCGCAAAAAGCTTTAATTCGGCCGCTTCCACACAGCTTAGCGCTTACAACCAATACAGCGATTCTGTACCTAAGCATGCGTCACAATGGCTATAAAGATATTATACATCAAACAGCATCAGGAGATGCGGTCGGACGTTATCTAGCATATCGAACTAACTGCACTTCTCTCACGACGGACAGAGTTGGCACCCACTGCGAGGGGCGCACCCGGTTACCCCGAATGGGCAATAAAGGAAAAAACGCGCCGCGGCGTGGAAATTGGCTGAGTGATTAACAGCCGCATGGCACCGCTGGGGATCTGCCCCCACTTTCCTGTGTGTGTGTGTGTGTGTGTGTGTGTGTGTGTGGAGGGGGGCATTTAAACGGCAGACTCACCGTGAGATACATTTTCCTTTTATACTGCTTTATTTCCCGCGTCTAGTAATCGGTGCCTAGACAAATTAAGCCGAAAAGTGACAAGGCTGAAGTTGGCTCCTTATTCGCCACTTCCTTATTCGCAAAATCCGTTCCACCTTAAATAGGCATAATGCGTGAT
>JAODKM010000093.1:163192-176015 GCA_026780845.1 Petrocephalus sullivani | reverse complement strand
ATCATTTATGTAAATTAGGAACAACAGTGGTCCTAAAATTGAACCCTGTGGTACCCCACTATGAACACAGGCCCACTATGACATTGTGCCTCTAATAACTACCCGCTGCTTCCTGTCTGTTAACCAGCTCTCTCACCTCAAACTTGACATCGCGGCAGCAGTTAAAGAGCAGACAAGGGCCCTCCAGCTTGAAAACAGTCTCCCTGGAAGGTCCCTGGATGGAGAATTTGGGCAGGATGGGGTGCCAGTCCTGGACCACGTAGCCCACCACTGTGCCAGGGGGTGCCTGTACCTCCAGCTGGCAGACAGAAGCAAGTACGAATGAGCATGAGGTAAATAGGAAGGCTTCCATTGGCTGGTGAAGTTAGAGAAACACCCCCCCCAATAATCTTTCAAATCTACAGAGAAATGACTAGAAGGAACAGCTGGTGTCTTTGAATTTTGTCTTAAATCGACTGTAAGAAGATTTGGTTGAAATACTTAAAGCTTAATTAAGAGGAGTTTTATTTTGAGTGTTGCCAGGTTAAAGAATGAGAGGAACAGATATGCAGGGAACAGACTTGAGTATGCAATGGATTGGCCAGTGACGCATGCATGCACGCACACACACACACACACACACACACACATTCACTTTTCCTGGATTTCTGTGAATAATGCCTGTTTTCATTAGACCCTCCTTTAAATTTCTTCTTTTGTCAATACTGGAGACCATCTGACTTCCTAAATCTCCTTCCTTAAACCTCAAAAACCTCATTTAAAAAAAAAAAACCCACATAGGCATTTCCTGCAACACTAGTCCCAACATGAGTTGCTGTTCCCGACTGGTAATTATTTCACACTCCAGAGGACCCATTTTGGGGATGCATTGTAGCATACTCTTTTCACCATTCCTAGCAGGCAATCTGGTTGGACAGCCAAGGGCGGGGGCCTCGCACCTCCTGCAGGCAGCAGGGGAAGCAGCAGCTGCTGCAGCGCCACGGCCGCACCAGGTGCATGACCTCCCGCTCCATGCTGTCCTTGATCATCATGTTGAATCTTCGCAGCGAGCCGAACATGTTGCGGATGCAGCAGTTGGTGTCCTCCTGCGCCTTGTAGATGGCCTGGCCCATGCTGTTCTTGATCTCATACTGGTTGTTGGTCTCAAACCCACAGAGGACTGGACCACCACAGGGGAAGTGGACATGGAAATGAATGGAGGAATGGAAAGAGGGAACAGAAGGGCACAGAAGATGGTACCGTTTGAGCTCCACAGCCCTTCTGAGTCTCCATACCTTCCAACAGCTCCTTCTTCTGGTGAATCAAGATCTGGTCAATCTGCAAGCAGAAAGAACGAGTCAACATGAAAGCACAACAAGACAGATGGGCGGGTAAAGCAGACACCCGGGGGGTCACAACAGAAGACGTATCACTCAGCTCCATTTCTGCCTGGACGATGCACAAGATCACCGCTGTAACCCATATGAAGCTATTGGAGTTACTGGCCTCAATCAACACCAGCCATGGGATTTGAACCCACAACCTTCCAACAAGGGAACAGACGCCTAACCTGCTGAGCTGCGCACACCACCATTTCAGGCAGCAGGTGGGGCCCACATTCGCCAACCCGGCTGCTAATGCTGACCGTTGGTCTATGACCTTGTTTACGGCTGTTTTTTTAGCCCGCTCACAATGAAATTTACACAGTGAAACAGCTGTGTCTTTTGAAGGCTGTGAAAACAATATGATAGTTAGACGCAACACTTGCAGCATTAAACGTTACCTAATAATCCACCAGGAATTTGGTCTGTTCCAATTTGTACGTTTGTTTGGGATTGTACCCTTCCGGGTCTGCCAATTGAACCCTTTAAGGTACAGAAATGGACTGTGAGGAACATTTTTGTACCATTCGGGGTGCTAACATTTGGACCTGGCGGATGTCCCTCAAGAATCTATTTCTGTACCCTAAATTAGTCTAATCTAAACAGCACATTTACCTACAGCTAAGGGTACCATTGGCAGACTCTTGATGGTACAGCCCCAGTTACACGCAGGTGCAAACTGGTACTGGTCTTTTTCTGAGAGTGTAACTGTATAGCTGCATCCTAATCACCCCGCCACCATTCAGATAAGCGGGTTGGAAAATGGATGGATGGTAACTGTATAGCAGGAGAGCTGGCTCTCTGAGTTTGTGTTTGGAATAGAGGGAGAGAGGAAGTGCGGCCTGTGTCACACACCTGTGTCAGGTACTCCAGTCCAGGGGGGACTCCTATGAGAGGGCCGGTTGGCTCCATCACGCTGGGTGCGATTTAAAGGGGCTGAAGACTGAGAACAGCACATCAAAGAGAAACGGGAAGCGTCGGTAACACAGCGATAACGATATTTACGCGTTTACTGATCTAAAACGTTTTCCCAAAATTATAAACAATGTTACTGTGGGGGGAAAATATCTAGAAACAGAAAACGGTAAACAGATGGACGGACAGGGGCTTGTTCTGCCCAGTGTTTAAATATAGCACCTATAGAAAATGCAGTAGACCTACGTTAGGTATTGGCTCAGAATTACACGAGTGGAAGCAAGTCCAACCATGAAAAAGTCGAACATAGCGTTCTACTCGAATAATTAACCTGGTGGATGACTTGAGAATATAATACTAATAGTTAAATGCAAGCCATGTTATAATGTAACTGTGGTCCACACTAACGGCAAACGTTAACAAGACACAAATAACTGAAAATGGATTGGGATCTATAGTTTAAGAACTGCAATGAAATGTCTTTCCATGGGAAGGGAAAGATTTTGGAGTAGCAATTAATTACAGACATTTACTGGGCACTATATAGACTACGCCATGACCACATGGCATTAATTAAAAGGATGCCTGAGAACACAGGCATTCGGCGCATATGTAACATGAAGGTGGTAAGCAATCGCATTCGCACGTTACAGCACTGAAACATTCCACCCATGGGAGTGCAAAACATATATAATAACGGATTAAATAGCGGACCGCAAAGGCAGACGGATGACGGCGAAGTCTCCGTGAGAGCGGAGGGCGAGCCCCCGTACCGTGGGCTCCCGTTACTCGTTTCCTTAAAAAGTTCTTTTTGTTGCTATTAGATCACGTCCAAAAAAAATCAACACGTTAAAGAGACGCCGCCGTCTGGAAATCACACAACGTCTTTACCATCTATATATTCACACCATAGATGGATATTAAGGTACAGTAAGTTAATTTTAAATTGAGGAAAAATATACAAGAGGTTAGTTTTCCCACCCCCTGTCGCGTTCATTGTGTGTTGACGCTTATCACAACATCGGTGCAAAATGCGAAAATTGTGACCTACCTTAGCAAAAGAGTAACGGAAAGTGAACGTTATTTTTCCTGGACGGTATCAGCGTTCAAAGCAGGGCGGCTCCTTTTGTACAAATTCACGATAAGCCCCGCATTCCTAAACTCCCTAGAAATGCAACACGCCCTCTTCTGGGCAGCAGGGGCGATTGCTATGAAGGACAATCTACCGGAATTGGGACAGTTCTGACTCCAACAGATGTGGCGCGTACCGGAGAAAGCAAACGCAAACTGCTCGAAAAGAAAGCAAAGTCTTTATTTCTCAAGCTACAGTTACTAAAGAAACAATATATGATGCCAAAAATATAGCATTTACCTGGCTTTCTTCCGCTCTTTTACATGTTTATGACATATTTACAAATATTGGAAGGATTTAAAAGTAAAATGTACCAAGAACGAGGGACGTTCAGTGTGGCGGGCAAGGGTGTGACTTTGCCCAAAATCCCATATCAACATAATCCAAACCAAACGGAAAGTACAACCAGCAGCGTCACCTTTTCTATACACAAAATAATTTAAAAGAGAAAAAAAAAAGACTTTCCAATGAGTTAGATACGTGAACTAAAAAGATTCTAAACTGTTTCCGGAGCAGACAACTCTTTTTACAGAGCAATTAAAGTGAAAAGCAAAAACTGAGAATCGTTAAATTACAATTGCAACGTCTCCTTCCTCATCTGTCGGAAATCCAACACGTCTCAAAGACACGACCAGCCTTGGCCACAAACACCCATATCTGCAAGAAGCTGAAACATTCTCAAAATGTTTACACTGTATCAAAAAAGTGTTTAAGCCTGTATTTGAAATAATAAAAATCGTCACGCTTTCCCAGTTTATATGTTTATAGAAATAGGTCTATTTATTAAAATGTGAACAGATTTTTACGGTAGGCCGGGAGAATCGTGTTCAGTTTACCTGTGGTATGCATCACCTTGTCAATGCTGCTCCCTCTAGTGGACGAAAGCGGCAGCAGTTTCCAGACTCCACTGACGACATGTCCAAGCCATTTTGTGCTTACATGCCGCTCTTCCGAGAGAAGGCAATCGGTGAGGCCTACAGGGGCACACCCCCTAACTGCTACTGGCAGGACTGACCCACAAGCCCATTCAATTCACATCAAGGCATTCCAGCTGAATCTCTCCACAAAAGCAAACAGCTAATTATGGCAGCCAGTCCCGTTCAACTAAACATCAAAACTGCACTCAAGGAGGTATGAACACTAACTTAAGTTTGTAGGCAAAGGAAAATAGGACTCATGATACCGACAACTATAACAGCGATTAAGGAGGGGAGGGGGGGCGACTCTTTCAGGAGTACCAGTTCACTCAGCTGTACATTAATACTACAGAAGTATTAGATCAGTTTCAAACACGGGATTTATGGAAGAAGCTCAAGTTACAGTACTCCAGCGTCAGGGTAGGATACCTGAGAGCAGGCTCTCTGACACAAAAAGAAGATTCTTTTTTAATTAAAAAAGTACAATACAAAGCCCATGAGCAGGGCAGTTTGGCTGTCTGCAGCTCCGTAGAAACACACCGAACACATTTTTGTACAATCAAAAAATATTGATGGTTTCTGTTTGCCCGGCGACGGAGATGATAAGAGTGATGCATGGAGTCCTGGGATCCATCACCGTAGCCCAGAACACCAAACAAGAACATCTCCCTGGCAAACAACCAGGGTCACATCCCATCAGCATACAGCTACATTACTCATTTATTTGCTTCCAAAAGGTCCGATTCATCCCAGGCCGAACCTAGAGAATAACTCATTTGCTAAGAACTGGAACGGGGCATGAGGTCAGAAACTGCAAACTGAACTGAGCCTGAAGCATCATGGGAACTGTAGTCAAACATCCACACGACCTCTAGAACAGAAAGGGATCAGTAGGATAGTTGAAGATATGGCTTTTGGTTACTGCTTACATGTGTCTCCATAAAAGTATGTGGCGTCAGACTGTTCATTGCGTAACTGTAGCAATTGGGTGTCAATGAGAACACTGGCATTAGCGTCAAGTCCGAACTCTCTGCTGGGCCAACCGCATGGGGATCAGTCTTTTGATACTTCAGGCAAATCGGACCACACGCACAGCACCATCCTGGGGTCAGCCAGCGGGGCTCCAGAGCTCTTCTCGCGGGGGAGTCACCTCATATTTCCACAGAGAGCACAGGGCTTCAGGAAGGTACCACAAGTGACCTAGCAGGGCTAAGGATGGTTTCTCAGAAACAGGGTTGGGGTGGGCAAGCGCCATGGATGTGGGGCCCTACTCAGAGCACAGAGGAAGGGATGGCTCGGAGGGGGGGGCCCTAACCGCTCAGGGGTCCTTCTTGTGACCCGGGCGCCGGTCCTGGCGACAGTCTCTGCACTTGTGGCAGTAGAAGACGTCTGGCACGTTGGACTTGCGGATCTTGGCGCAGGAGAGGTGCACCCAGACCGCGCACTGATTACACTCGATCATGGGCCGCCCGGCAAAGGGCTTCCCGCAGTAACAGGTGATCAGGTCCCATGAGTCGTCACCTGGGGACCAGAGGAGCAGGGATGCCACTGTCAACATTGCAGTCAAAATCCCTCCCCACACTGTTTTTTCCACTAAACTGCCTTACACAAAAAAGGAAAAAAAAAAAACAAAACAAAGTATGGCGCGCCCCCTGCTGTCTTAACTGAGGGACACAGACACATGCACTCAGTACATACAGCAGACATTTCCAATAAAGCATATTAAAATTACATAATATTTTATTTATCTGACATACTTTATGTGAAAGCAGGGTCAGTCAGTCCCTGGAGCTATTAGGGTTAAGGGCCTCACTCAGTGGCCCAACAGTGAAATCACTCTGTCAATCCTGGGATTGGCACCAAAGACCTTTCTGATTGCAAGTATGCTGAGCCACACACACCCAGTTGGCATTTTCTTGTAAACTTTTGAATGAATGAAACCCAGACGGGACAGTCAGGCACAAATTAATGTCCCAGCCCTGCCAGCCCACCAAAGCCCAATGACACTCACCCGACTCCACCATAATGTCCTCGTCTGCGATCCATGTCTCTCCTTCGCTCGAACTCATCTCTGCCTCTCGGGTGGACTCCTCCTCCAGCATCTCCTTGAGGTGCGGCCGCGGGAGCGACGCGCTCTGATCGGACATGTCCAGCCCAGCATCGGGCTCCTCCCTGTGGGCGGGGCCTGTCTCCGAGTCAGTCTCGCTCTTCACCGAGCTCTCGGCTTTCTTGGGGCCTTTGGGCGGCTTGGGGCTCTTGCTGCGCCTGATGCGCGCCCTCTTCTCGGACGCCAGGGACAGCTTCTTCAGCTTCCTGTCCTTCTTGTGCTCCGCCTTGCTGCCCGGCCGGCCCTCGAACAGCGAGTCCTTCAGCCGCATCTTATCCAGCGCTGAGCCATCTGAGTGCGGCCGGTGGTGGGGGGCTTTGCCCTTGTTGGCACGGGCCTTCCGCACGAACGTGTGGATGGTGCGCAGGTCCGAGCCCGTGGCCCCTCCGCCCACTACCCCGAGACCCCCCTCGCCCGAGGCTCCAGAGCTGTGTGGGGAACTGGAGGATGCTGGGGACCACGGCCTTTCCTGAAGGGGTGAAGGAAATCGGCACAGTCAAACAGAGCATCAGCCACCTCTGTCCCAGAGACACAGTCAATGTAACATGAAACACACCTCTTTGGTAGAGGGGATGTAGCCAGCATAGGCCAGGACAAAGCTGCAGAAGTTGTTGAAATCCTCTACCGTCCTTTTCCTCCTCTCCTGCGGCTGCGGAGACACAACCAGATGCTACACTCATACACACCCATCTCTGAGGGAAGCAGGCAATGGCCCTGTCTTAGACAGCAATCAGTTAATCGGGCTCATACATTATTCATGAGCCCAGTAGCGGAGGTGACGTCATGCGGCATCCCTCGTCACCACGGCCCGAGTCCAGCTACGATCGGCCGCGTCCGCAGCGACTAACCGGTTAATGATTAAATCGCCTGATAACCGGCCCACATCTTGCAGCGAGGATCAACCAGGCACAACACGAAGCGTGCATATCCAGCGGGGACTGCGGCGTTACGGCCATGCATCCGCCCGCGGCGCCGCACATCACGAAAGGCACCGAGTACAGAAAGGAGAAGGCATGCGAACGGGGGCGGAAGCGCAGCCCGGCCGGCCGGCTGGCGGGCGCACTCACCGGGGACTCCGCCTTGCACTTCCGTATCGTGTCTGTGAAAAAGCAGAAAGAGAAAAGGCAGTGAGCCGCAGGGCAGCCATCGCGGCCGGCACGGACCCCCCGGCACACGCAGGGAATCCCGCCCCGGCTCGGAGACCCCCGGCCCGGCCGCTTACGGCCACGTCGGACCCCCCAGACTGTCCCCTAAGCACACACCACAGGCCGCCGCCCGGGCAGCCGGCACGCCGACAGCACGCCGCCTCCGCCGGCTTCCTGCAGCCTGGGAGGGTCGTACCGGGGCCGCCCGCAGGAGCGGCTAATCCGGCGGGCCGGGCTGCCATCAGCCGCGGGGAACCCCCCCACGCAGCCGCCCATGACCGATGAAGTTTCCTTGTAAATAGAATGAGCGCTTATCGCCGCCCGCCCGCCTCCCCCCGGCCGCTCCGGCCAGCCCGCCGGGCCACCGGCACCGCCGACGCCTGCAGCCGCGCCCGGCGGGCTCACCGGCCCGCAAAACACCCCCCGCTCCGGCACCACCCCGGCCGTCCTGCGATCGGGCGGCGGTACCTTGATGCTCGGCCATAATCCCGAGCATTGTCGCCCGGGGCGGCCTCTCGCTCCGCGTCGCGTCGCGCTCCTCTCCCCGGCGCCACGGAGCCACGGAGCCGCAGCCCCGGCCAGGGAAGCAGGTGGCCGCTCTAGGACGACACAGCGGCGGCCCTCTCCTCAAGCGGCCCGGGGAAACGGGAAGCGCAGTCCGGGGGCCGCCGAGGCCGCCCCCGTCGCCCTCGCCCCGAAATAGGTGTCAGACGGCCGGTCCCGGTAAGTCCTGGGAGACGGTTAGCCTGCTAGCCTAGCGCGCTGCCAGCTCCGAGCGGCGGCGGGCCGCTGCACACTGCCCAAGGCGTCCGGGACGCTTTATTCCCCCTGTAGAGGCGCCGAAGCGAATGTGTTTAAATAAACAAAAATGTCCCTTTTTTTCCCTCTTGGGCGCGCAGAGAAAGTTCCCAAATTCGCCTCCCCTCAGAGCCGTGCGCGCTCGCGTCTCTACAGCGTCACCGTGACCAGGGACTATGGGCACCGGCCCCGCGAGCGCCCCCCGCGTCGTCCGCGGGAACTGCGCTGCGCGGGCATGGGCTTATGGGTAATGTAGTCCGTCCTCCGTGGGAACTGCGCTACGCGGACACGGGCTTATGGGTAATGTAGTCCGCCCCCCGCGTCCTCCGCGGGGACTGCGCTACGCGGGCACGGGCTTATGGGTAATGTAGTCCGCCCCCCGTCTTAGGACAGCGTTTCGCTCGTCGGGAGGTAGCAAAAAGCCCACGAAAACGCTCTACAAATGCTTCCGAAAGAGCCTTTTGTCTGTTGTTTTTGTTTATTTTATTGGTTCCCCCTCCAAATCCTGATCTCAGAATAAATTGTGATCCAATATTAAAAATCTGGGGAGAAAAAATCGCCACCTTTCTGCAGCATCTTTAGTTAAATATGCAATGACATTCAGTTCCCCACACTGTTATTTTTTATGAAAATGCATTCCACAAGGATTAATTTAAAATATGCTATTTTGTTACTTTTGTTGTCTAACTTATATAGTTACCGACGTATAGTTGGTAACTGAAACTGTACTATTGAATAAATCCTTACAACCAAACTTTTAATTTTAATTTAGTTTTAATGATTATTCACGTCGGATGTCCATGACATGATACCAGAAGAAATGCACGACGCATCCAAAGGATCCTGCACTTATATACTGTTATAATTATACATAAAACTTGCTCAACTATTAGAACTCTTCAAAAGATTTAGAATGGGTTCTATTTACTATTAATGCTATATTTTAAAATTACTGGTGAAAGTTATTGCTTACGAGACTAAATCTGTCCGACTGAGCTCTAAATAACGTAAGTTGTTGCAGGAAATAGCTAGGTAAAGTATAAAGTTATTAATACAAATGACAAATTGCAGAAAAGCATGTTTCAATCCTTAATGTAACCACAAATAAAAAATATACACCATTCGCTATATTTTGGGCTACATAAGATTTTAATTAAACCAAAGAAAAAATGGGTAAAGCAAATAATACATACAATTAATGTTATATGCTATTCAATACCACATTTAAAACCATGTTCAAAACGACAAAAAATGATGTCGAGTACAGTACGGCGGCCGAGTTGAGGACAGAACCAGCATCTGAACAAAAAAAAAAAGTTTTCCCCTTCGCGGAAATGACGTAACAACGGCAATGGCGACTCACAGTAAGGTTCCGGATTCACTGATAACTAAAAAGCACTTTTGATGTCGTTGTACTTTTTGGTAGTGTTTGTCATTTGTCCGCGGTAGCGTGCAAAAATGAGAAATTGCTAAGGTTAAAATAAGCTAGTCTTAAAGAGTGCTGGTCTTAGGGTTAGCTACCTCGGAAAATCGGTCTCCAACTTGGTGGACTGCCTGCTTTTTTTGCACAATGCATTTTTAATGTCAAATTTGTAATTTGCCATTTATTTCGTATTTTATGTTTGCTTTTAATAGGTGAATGCGACATTGAAGAACTGATTTCAAACCAGCAAGCCAGTTAACAGAAGTCAGAGCAGTTTGCTTGCTCGGCTCTCATTCGGACAGGCTAATTGCATACGACTTTGTGGAGGTCCTGGGAGGGTGGTCCCCTTTGGGGACTAGCTTCACGCCTGTGTGGAATATACTGTCCCTCCCTGGTTCTCCGATCCCTTTAGTCGTCCCCTTTCCAGCGTTGTCGACATGCTGAAGACTCGGCAGTGTTTACTCGGGATCCGCACTTTCCTCGGAGTGACGTCCAGAATATGGGGCTTCATATTGTACATTCTCAGGAAGCACCTCCGCACGGTGAGCAAGCGATTCGATACGAGAAAAAGAAATCTTATTTATTTTTTATTATAAAAGAATAGGGACATACCTAATAGGCACGTAGAAATTAACAGGCATGTTTAGTGTAACTGATGACGTGTGCCCTGAGAAGGTCTTATGTAATGTAAATTAGTTTTATCAAGCTTGTTAATTAACTTGCTTTGTTGCTTTTAGTGTGCATGGCTTTGGTGTTCCTGATTGTTTGGTTCAGGTGTGCTGGGAGGAAACAAAAATGTGGAATGCGTGGGGGGTGCTTGAGGACCGGGTTGCGAAACACTAGTCTAAATAAACAGTGCATTTAAGTGAAACATCCACTTGTTAGTATGGTGACAGCTTGCTTGGCAACAAACAACTGTTTGTTTGGAAAGGAAAAGGCTCAGTTTGGACACACAGTAACATAAGTATCTGATATCATTGCATGTGATGGTCTTATTGGGTGACCACATTGCACAGCATTGATACATATAGAGTTAAATAGCTGTAATTAAAGAATGTATAGCTGAAGTCAAGGTTCAACATTGTCATGCTGTGGAATAACATCATAGTTGGCAGTTGGACTTTTTTTAACAGCAATAGCACTGTTTTGAAATGCATGAAGATTATATTGTCAGTGCTAAATTTATTAACTGGCAAGGGTAGAAGTATTTACAGGGTATTTATCTGCATAGCTGTTTGCTTGATAATTACCGATGCACTTTAAGTGGTGTAGGTTAGCATTATTGTGCCGAACTAGAATGTGGGGAAAAATGCAAAACTGGTTTCCAACAGGTGCATGACGTAACGGCCTCTATTGCTGTCCCCTTCTGCCACACCCCCCCCCCCCCCCCTTCCTGATTCCTGTGCCCCACCTGCTACAGATCATCCAGTATCAGACAGTGCGTTATGACCTCTTACCTCTGTCGCCCATCTCCAGAAACAGGCTAAGTAAGTACATGCATCTCCCCTGGGTCCTAGAGGGGCCGCTTCTGTCCATACCAGGCCTGTTCAAGTGGCGTGGGAGGGTGTGGCTCAGTGGGTTAGGACTCAGTGAATGTAGTCAGATGGTCGACGGTCTAATTCAGTGTAACGGTAAAAGGCAGTGTGAGTGACTGAAAATTGAGCACGGATGACTTGGGGAAGGGTCTAGCATCAGTCTCCAAAAGTAGGGTGTATGTTTGGGACCTGCTGTCGTGTGCATGGGAAGGTACTTAACCTGAATTACCCTAAAATATCCAGCTGCATAAATAGTTAAGATTGTCACGTTTGGTAAAAATATCAAGTAGCTAGTGCATATGATGGGGGTGGGGTCTTTGCTTCTTAGATGCAGTTAAGAGGAAGATTCTGGTGCTGGACCTGGATGAGACACTGATCCACTCGCACCACGACGGCGTCCTTAGGCCCAGCGTGCGGCCGGGCACCCCACCAGACTTCATCCTCAAAGTGAGCCCATGTTTTCATCCCCCTCATCTTACCCGTGCCGGTGTCTTTGCGTCCTGACTTCATTTGGCATTTTTTGTGCATCGAGAGGCTCTCTCAGGATGCCTGAAAGGGTTAACGGTTATAACAGCAGATGGTGCTGCTTGGTGCTTTGAGTTTTACATCAGCGATAATGGCAGGTAACCCTAGGACTTGCAGTCATACCCATAATGCACCTTGATCCTCAGTACCAAAGCACACTTTCACAGGAGCTGACCTTTACTAGGAACTGGGTGTGCTCAGTGAGTGTGCCCGTGCCGGTGTCTGTGACGTGTCCCGTCTGTCCCCTTCTTTTCCAGGTGGTAATAGACAAGCACCCGGTCAGGTTCTTTGTGCATAAAAGGCCTCACGTGGACTTCTTCCTGGAAGTGGTGAGTGGAAAACACTGCTCTTTTATCTGGAGAATCAGGTCAGGTGACAGTGTGGCGTTCAGCCCGCGGGTGGTGGCTGTTTGGTCCAGCAGGTTGAGGCACCGTGTGTGTAATGGGAAGGTTGCTAGTTCAAATCCCGGGTTCACCGTTGGGCCTAAGAGTAAGGCTCCTAATTACACGAGGGACTGTGTAACCCTGCTTTCACATTTAAAAGAAAATGTCAGGGTCTGTGTGCCTATGGGTTTGACCTTTCTTGTGCTGGTGTGCTGGTTCGTTAGCCTCCCACACACCATCAGTGGTGATCACTGCCATGACTCTTCAGGGCTCCATGGTCCATCGGCACTAATAGTGGCTGTAACATGATAAAATATGAGTTCTTCTGGCTATGCTTCTGCCTCATTCCCTCCACCTTGACCATCAGCCTCAGGGTGACACTGTAGCTCACAAGCCACCATGAACCCATGACATGGGAACTCCAGACCTAATGCACCTCAGAATTCCTTGGCAGAGGACCTCCAGGAAGGCCTCCCCTATTCCTCTCTTAGGTTTTCGTCGACTCGTCCCGCCCCCGCCATCCCCGCCTACGCGTAACGCCGCGGAAGTCTCCACCTTCCTAGAAAGGTGTCTGCCGCTGTG
>JAODKM010000093.1:128090-154204 GCA_026780845.1 Petrocephalus sullivani | reverse complement strand
GAAATATTCATTTATCGGCCATTATAAATGCCGATACCGATAGTTTGGAAAATGCCTAATATCGGCCGATAATATCGACCTGCCGATAAATCGGTCGGGCTCTACTTATAACCCATCCAATTTCCACGATGACTTATCCGATACAAAGTCACATAAAACTGCAGGAGGAATTGATTAAAAATGTCTAAACCTTTTCAAACGCTCTTCATTTTCATCCCTTGTTTTCCTTTCTTTATATTAGTTCGGTCCCTTCATTTCTGTTCTTTGTGCCACAGGATTCTGCTTCGTGTGCAGAGTTCCCCAGGCAGAATGATGTTTATTGCCTGGCCCAAAAAACTGGCCGTTGCTTCCTCTGGGTCATTAGCACAACCGACTTCCTCAAATGCACCAAGATACACTGCCCGGCCAAAAAAGGTCGCCATTAGAATTTCAATCAGCAAATACTACAATACTCTGGATCATTATTGCAACTCAGCAACGCTATGCAACAGTAAGAGTGGTTCAGGGAGCATGAGGAATCATTTTCACATGTGAATTTGCGACCACGGACTCTTGAAAGTCTATGGGATGTGCTGAAGAAGATTTTAAGAAGTGGTTCAACTCACCTATCAGCAACACAAGATCTCTGCGAAAAATTACTGCAAATCTGGATGGGAAAAAGTGTTGTGATGTTGCATAAGCACATGGAAACAATGCATGGGCCAATGTGTACCAAAATCATAGCTAAGGGCAGTCCAACAAAATATTAAAGTATGCAACCTTTTTTTTGGCAGGGCAGTGTATTTTGTGAATCTTTACTGTACAAACTTTCCGCCTTGCTTCTTACCATGGAGATCTGCATTCTCCTCCAAAGCTCTTGGCTGCCACAGGCAGGGACAGCAATTTTCAAAACATGGAAGAAACACACCCTCTTTATATGCCTCTCGTGTCACAAACCCCAGAACTGCCCCAACTTTCCCCCAAAAGACTCTCACATTTGCACACGCTAGGCACAACAAGATGAGTATGAAATTATTTTCCCGCAGTTTGGAAAGTTCAGGGAAAAAAGACAAATTCATATCAGCACATTTTCTCCCTGGACTTGCTGTCTGAAGTCCTTTCTATTGTACAGCCTCCTGTCAGCCATGTCATCAGAGAGCACCCTGACCATAGCTTTCAGGAAATCTCGCAGATATGGTCACAATCAGACTGTCACGTATGAGAGTGCTGTGAAAAGGAGTTATTCTGTCAGTGCGCCAACCACTTACTGTGAGATACAGGCCAACACATCCACTTCTCACCAGTATCAGTTTTGCTCATAGATCTCTTTACCCCCCCACCCTCAACTTATCTGCAAAAGATAATTGTAATGTGTCACATTTTCCTATTCCAAACCTTTGTTCTATACAATTTTGTCTAGTAGTGATACATCCTCTCATTGTTTTAAGTGACGTTTGCAACAATTGCAGCACTGATGACCACTGAATCTTCAAGAATCAGAAAGCAGCACACCCAAGACACACTTGAATACGGATACCATTCTGAAATCCCTGTCTTTTTTTGATGATAAAACAATCAAAAAGTAACATTCCCATCTTAATGTTTCATAAACAACTACAGGTTGGTAATAGTAAAGGTAGCCGATACATTACTATCAGGGTCCTGATATGGAGTATGGCCACCCTTCACCTTCAGGCTCTATTGGAATGCTGTGTCCTGCTGTGTTGGTGGGCTATTAGGAAAAAAAGGGCTCCCGTTTTTTTGAGGGATGAAGGAAATCTGCTTTAAACTCTGCATTCCTGAAATTCCCATATAGATTCAGTTATGTTCTGTCTGATGCATTTGCAATTTATAACCAGGCACTCCACTTAATACATATTTTTTAGCTTCAGCTACAAGTTTTGTATTACTGATTTTGTTAGTTCAAAAAGATACACCAACTAAAAATGGTAACAGCTGTTTAAAAGTTCCACAAAATATGAAAGGGTAATTAACATTTTTATCGAGAGGTACCTGCACGTTGATCGCCCTATTCAAGAAGTGCAACAATCCTATATGATTTATGATCTTTTTAATCACTGAGGTCTTAAAATAAAATATCAAACATTCATTGTCACTATTGTGGTAGGCGACCTAGCAACATGTTTTAAAATAAAAAGCTTGACCGGGCCGGTGTTCTGTCGAATAGTGCTGCCCGCTCGAATAATGCTACCGGAGCACGATTCGGCAGCCATGTCACACCGGCACACACGGACCCAATCCAAAACCCTACACACTCCGTCTAACCACTCCGCCTTCGTCTGCGCATTCCTGAGACCCGTCGCCATGTTGGAGTGTGTCTCAAAGCAGCAAGGGCTAAGGGGGAGTGGTCCATTATGCCGTCCAGAAGCGAGTCAGCAACGATGGTGGCTCACGCGATTCCACTACCACTTCCATATCTCACATTTCCCAGGGCACAGGACACAGAACAGCGCGAAGGAACAAGGAGTACAGGTGCGGAGCGGTTCAGTTTGGTTTATGGCATCAGTTTGTTTTCCTGAAAGAAAAAAAATACACGCTGTCACGCCGTGACGCAGGTCCTTAACCGGAAATATGACCCGCCCCCTGTGCGACACCAAAACACATCCGCACAGTTTTCAGGCAAGTCCTTCTCTCTTGTTCTCTTGTCCTAATCACCGTTATTAGTACTTTGGTATAATAATATTTCAACAGATCGCCATCAAAGAAGCACAGGAGACAGTATTAGCTCGGGCACATTGAGTGACGTACATTGGAAAATCGTACCGCTTTTATTGTAAGTAAGAGTGCGCTGACTTTGGCAACTAGCTGCAGAGTTTATGCTGCGCATGCAGGAGCTGCGTTTTAATTCGTCGTTTTAATGTGTGTGTTGTGTTTAGAGTCATAGCCTGACAGTTTGCATTATATAATTTTTTTTTCTCCAATCCCAGCTATGGTAGAGGTAAGGATGGCAGTGTATTGTTTAACTTGTGAAAAGTACTTTTCCACGTTGCGTTCTTGAAGTGGCAGTCTTGTTTACTGCGCTTGTTCCGGGTTTGGCGCGGCGACAGGCTCACCCGGCGCCCCCCAACATGCCCGCCCTGCTGGAGAGGCCGAAGCTGTCCAACGCCATGGCCCGGGCGCTACACAAGCACATCATGAGGGAGAGAGAACGCAAAAGGCAGGGTGAGGCATCCAGGAAAATAAAGTCAAGTCAAGTGATAAAACCTATACGGGTTACATTTATTTACATTTACAGCTGTTGGCAAACGCCCTTAGCCAGAGCGACTTGCATAAGTGCTTAAGAACTCCATTAGTGAATAGTTTCTGATACTGGTTGAATAAAACCCAGGATTAGAATAATCTGTCTCAAACTCTGTTATGGAAATGTAAGGTTTTTTTTGTTCGCTTGTTGTTTATTTTTTTTAAGTTTGTAAGTTTCTGTCCTTTTTTAAAAATGTGTTTTGTGTAAAACAATGCACTTGCTAGTTATGACCATGCATCGCATTACTGTTGGCCGTAGAGACCCCCCCACCACCTTCTTCCTTTTCTTTGCACTGCTACAGAGGAGGAAGAGGTGGACAAGATGATGGAACAGAAAATGAAGGAAGAGGAAGAGAGGAAGAGGAAAAAAGAGATGGAAGAGAGGATGTCCCTGGAGGAGACCAAGGAGCAGGTGTGACATGTGCAGGGGCTTGCGTGGAACACCGCCTCCATCCCCCCAGTGGCATTCTGCCCCCCCGTTCATTAACCCTCTCTCTGCCGCCCGCCTATCCTCGTCTCCCAGATCATGAAGATGGAGGAGAAGCTGCAGGGCTTGCAGGAGGAGAAGCACCAGCTGTTCCTGCAGCTGAAGAAGGTGCTGCACGAGGAGGAGAAGCGGCGGCGTAAGGAGCAAAGGTGGGGGGGGGTCAGAGAAGCGGGGGGCAGAGGGGGCCGCGGGCCGGGGACCAGACTACCCACACGTGTCTTGGAGTCATCTGAAGTCAGGCCAACAACCCCATTTGCATCAGTGTGTCCCTCAAAATGTGCCCTTAACTATTACTCCCCTACCCACACGTTCATTTGTAAAGAGGCTGTCCCCCTCTTGTCCCCATAGCGACATGACGACGCTGACCTCAGCCACCTACCAGCCCAGCATGACCATCCACTCGGGACAGCACCTTCTCAGCATCCAAGGTCAGCCGGATGCCCCACCCTCTTCCGTACCATTTTAAAACCATCGCTGTGGTTACATTTAGTTTCTTGGGCCCGGATACATATTTGGATCATTTATACTGCAGTTGTATGTGTCTGTTAGCTGACTGGTGTTATTTTATTCGATGCTCTTACCTGTTTTCCCGCCTTCCTGTTATTTCCATCCAATCGCCTTCTCTGTTTGTAGGTGGCTCGGGCAGTCATGGTCGGCCGGGCGCTTTGCTTGGGGACCGCAGTAAGCAGCTGTTTCAGCCACCTGTCCTTCCTGTGAGTAGCGGGGCAGGCAGGTGCACATGCTCACTGTGGGCATCCGTCACTGGGGCCCGTCACCTGACAGGGGTGTCCCTTCCAGGCCCAGGCCGCCTTCGGTGCCAGCAGCTCGGAGCATGGCCAGTATTCGGCCGGCCAGGCGGCACATGGGGCGTACGGGGTGAGCCAGCCCCCGCATGTGCCTCCCTACACCCCCGGGCAGGCCGTTCCCGCCAGCTACGCCGGAGCCTCCCAGCTCAGAGGTGCGCACATGTCTCTCTGTGTGTTCCTGTGCCTCCTGCCTCGGGTGGCAGCGTGACGCCCTCTGACGGCTCTCTGCCCTCACCTGGACAGGTGCGGCAGCCTTCCAGGCCATGCAGTACCTCCCCCAGCAGCCACAGGCCTACGCCGTGCACGGCCACTTCCCCTCGCAGCCGGGTACGCCTCTCTCTGCCTCTGTGTCTGTCTCTGCGTCTGCCTCTGCCTCTGTGTCTGCCTCTGCCTCTGTGTCTCTTTGTGTCTGCCTCTGTCTCTCTGTGTCTCTGTGTCAGCCTCTGCCTCTGTGTCTATCACCAGTGAGGAACAGATAGAAGAGATTGCTGGTCAGTCTCAGCCAGAGGGTCACACCTGCTTCCTGTTGTCATGGTGTAGGGCAGGGGTCTCCAACTCCAGTCCTGGAGGGCCAGAGCCCTGCACGTTTTTGGGTTTACCCTCATTTAACACACCTGTTTCAACTCACTGAGCTGATTACCACACAGCACTCAAGCACAATCATTTGTGATGGAACAGGGGAAGAACTAAGCTACACAGGACTCCGGCCCCCCAGGACTGGAGTTGGAGACCCCTGGTGTAGGGCATCTACCAATTAGAGAGCTGGTTATATACATATGAAGGGGACTGACTGACACACATCTGGTTCGCTTCTTGGCCCTTTAAGCAGCCCCCCTCCTGCCTTTGCAGGCTTCATCCCCAGTGCCGGCATCCCCCTGCAGAAGCAACTGGAGCATGCCAACCAGCAGTCCGGCTTCACCGACTCGGTCAGGACACTCTCTCTCTCTCTCTCTCTCTCTCTCTCTCTCCGTGCCTCCCCCTTTCTCTCTGTCTTCTCCTCCTCACTCTCCCCACTTTCTATCCCCCTTTCTGTCTCTTCCTCTCTCTCCCTTTCGATCTGCCTCCCCCCCCCCTCACCTTTCACACCTTCCTGGTTGTGCGGGCTGTGGTTCCTCAGTGCTGGGTGTCGGTGACTTTGCTGTATCTGTATGTGTGTGTGTGTCGTAGAGCACCCTGCGGCCCCTGCACCCCCAGGCCCTCCACCCCAGCGCTGCAGGCCTGATGCCCAGCGGCTCCATCGCGGTGCAGATCCCTCAAGCGAAGGTCAGCCGGCAGTCTGACAACTATGCACACTCACACTCACCTTCACACTCACCCCATGCACACTCACACTCACCTTCACACTCACCCCGTGCACACTCACACTCACCTTCACACTCACCCCATGGTCACTGACGCGTCCCCTCCTCCTCTGCCTTGTCCCGCGACAGTCCGGCCTGCCTTATGCCCACCCCCCTCGCCCGGCCTCTCCCGGGGGCTTCAGCCACGGGACACCTCCCCAGCAAACGCACTCGGTGAGTCTAATGGTGACCACCCCCAACTTAGGCCCTGTCCAAATCGACCAAATCAATCTGCTGCCACTCTCCGTGGCACGTGAACTGAAGGAAGGAAAGATGTCAGTGAAGTGTGCAATAATCCAGCCTGTGAGCTTATGTTAGAATGCAGCCACACTGGTTTGAACACTGCAGCTTCAAAAAAAATCCTTTAACCCTGCTATTCTTACTTATTCTACTGGGGGGTGCTAGAGTGCTCAATGAATATATTATAATCAGAATTACTGGTCTGGAAAATACAGCCGTGGACAGGGTGGGATTAATGGAGGGGGGCGTGTTTGGAAAAGTGAAGGAAAAGCAGCCAATGAGAGCTCAGTATATGTGGGACCTCCTTCAGAACAGCTGGAAAAGCATCCCAGGAGGCCACCTCATGAAACTGGTGTAGAGGAGAGCTTAGGGCTAGCCAGTCCATGAAGTACTTAAGGTTAAGGGCTCTATGGTGGGATCACTCTGCTGACCATGGGATTTGAACCAGCAACCTACTGAGTCCAATCCAAAGAGCTGCAACCCCCCACTGGCCAGTGCATAATTCCATATTTGTTATTTCATCCTCTTGATATCGCTATAATTATTCTAAAATGTAGAGAATAGTACAAATAACCCTTTATACCAAACTTTTGACTGTGACTGTAGCCCAGCCCACTTGAGATGGGATTGGGCATAGCATGGCTAATGACATGGGATTGGACATAGCATGGCTGATGCCACGGCAGAATGTCGGAATAGCACATAAATCTGTATATATGCTGGCAGAAGTCGTCACGATGGCACTTCCAGGAATTTGCTGTTTCCCTGCGACAGGCTACTTTCCAGGGCTCACCTCAGCCTGCCCCTCGCCATGCCTACCTCTCCCACAGCCAATCGGCACAGAGGTTCTATCACCACAGCAAGTAACCAGTCGACCAATGAGGGAGAAGAGAGCGGAGTCGTCGTCGTTCTACGAGGGGCGTTGCCGAAAGGCTGGTTTGCAGATTTGAAGTGCTGTTTTGCGTGTTTTTGCTTTAAGCAGCGATGAGGGCTAAGGGTGACAAAAGCTGGTGGTCTGATCCCAGGTCAGATGCCTGCTTACCTTTCTGGTATAAGGTTCACCAGATTCATGTTGGCTGGTGTGTATATATACTAATAGTACAATGTGGAAGAAAATTTTAAGGTTTGGTGGGGTTGAGTGCATTATGGGTTTGTTATTCCGTCTGAGGCCTCTCAGGCACGATGATGATGTCGAATCTTGGGATTGTTGTTAGGCCTCTTGGGCGCGAAGATTTTGTACTTTGCACTCTACACATAGTGTGACCTGGTGGAGATCCAGGGAGCTGTTTTGGTAAAAGAGGCAGGATACATCTGGAGCTGGTATGAGAGATTGCTATGGTAACGGGAGACAAAAGGGACTCAGACGGGGAGTGGAATCCTGTTTTTGCTGTAGTCTGGTCTATAACGATACGGAACATTCAGACTTATCATATTACAGATATAATCCCATAACCACTGCCAGTACAAATAACATGTAATAATAGAACAATAGAGAATTTATTAATCAGCCAATGGGCTGCATGATCATGACACACACATGGTAAGTAAGGTCAAAGGTCTTGAGAAAGGCAGAAATCAGGTGCTGGACATAGTAAATGATAGCCAATCCAGTTAGAGGACCTGGAGGGGGTTAAAAAGGTATATAACAGCCCCCGGGGTCAACGCGGAGCATGCCGTCATGCTGATCTGGATGATTTTGCTAATAAACAAAGATTGAACCTTACCGATTCTTACTGAGTCACGGACGTTATTGTTCTGTTTGGAACAAAGATACAGGAGGGTCATTCAGATATAAACTCTTTTTTTCCATAATCTGGCACCCAAGCGTGGGGCAACTGAGGCTTGGAGGTGTCCTGCATGGAGATGGGTAAGACATGGAGCCTGGTGGTACCCAGGCCGGGATTGAAATTAGGGTTGGCTAAAGTCTTTTCATTTTCCAAGCTTACTGTATCGCTTGGGGTTAGGGGTAAGGCTGCGTGTGTGTGTGTGTGTGCGCGAGAGTGAGATTGTGTAATGATGTAACAGAGTTTGACCTTGTTTGTAGAGAGAGACTAGCCGTATGTGTGCTGGGTGGCTAAGGCTGCAAGCAGGGACACGGGGGGGTCATGGACCTTGGGATTGGTAACAGGTGGCCTGGGTATAGCCCGAGTGGTTCAAGTAGCTGGTGGGGGCACGGGTTCCCGGGGAAGTCTGTGATGTCAGGGATGCCGCTATCTGGAGAGTGTCAGGCTGCACCCCTACGTTTGTTTGGCATGAGGACGTGGTGTGGATGGTGCAGGTGGGGAGGAGGGCAAAGGGAGTTAGCAGAACCGTGTAAAGCTGTAGAGATTTTGAGATGTGTGAGATTTAAGAAAATTTGTGCAGAGATTTTAAGATACGAAGATTGTGGGATAAAAGTTCCAGTTTGCATTGTGAGATAAGTGGATGATTAGACCATGTGTTCTGTGTGAAAGGAGTTGTACTATTTGTTACTTTGCTTCAGTTTCCCTGGTCGGATTTAAAGGAGAGGGTGTAGTTCGCCCCCTGGTGGAGAATCCAGATCACTACTATAAATGGCATAGAGTTATGGACCAATATACCCAAGTACCTTCTGGGTAAAACTTAAATCAATTAGATTTTCGTAAAATTAATTGGTACGCCACAGTTAACTGGCAGCCCGGGTGTGTGGGGTGACTTTTATACAGTGTCAACTCTTCATGGCTTTTGCTCTTTGCTTTGTCCACAGCGGCTACAAGCGTGGCTAAGATTAAGCCCCACCTCCAAAACAGTGGTTTTATAAGCCAGTGTGCGGTGCCTTCTGTGCCAGCGATAAGGGCGTGGGGCTTTGAGTAAATATCCGCCTCATCCAGAAAAAGACCCTGCCTATGATCCTAAGGGCATGATAAGGAAGGATGGCGGTCCCTAGAGGGCAAATGGTCCCCCGGGGAGGTAATCAAGCAGGCTACAGTGTTTGGGCTAAAAAAGGCACGTAGGAAACGGAAGCATCAGGCTGGAGGTCAGCGGGTGAAGGACAGCACTCCAAATTTAGGGGAACTTGAGCTGTTTGAGAATAATGGAGGAGAGAGAGAAAGGTGGATCTTATTTTTATCCAGGCTTTTTAATATTGTAGTATTTTTAGGATTTTAAAGATAAGAATACTTGTTTTCAAGAAATTACCAAGGATTTCTTAATGGGTATGTGTGTAAATACAAATCTAAAGAATGTATGATTTATTTTTTTCCCTTGCAGCTACAGGGTAAATGAGTAACCTGTACACCCTTCCCAACCAGAAATGAATCTACATTTCACGTGCTATGAATTCAAACTCCACTAGACGACAAACTCCACTGGCAAAGTTTATTTTCAATCTGAGATTTAACAGATGTGCGTCCTACAAAAATAAAAGAATCGCATAACAAAAGCAGGTCTGCAGTGCGAGCTTGGCTCCACTAGGGGGCGTCATCACAGTGACCTCTGCTGCAGGCACCCCCCTTGTCCACTAGGAGTCACCAAGACGGCATGCAGAGACTGCCTAAGGAGGGTGGCTGGGGCGACAGCAGCGAGGCTTCGGAATCTGTGACATCCCGTCCCATCCGGCAACGCCTATCTTGTTTCCATGGGTTACCAGTCCTGCCACTACACATCTTTGAAGTTTTAGTACGTATTTAACGTGCATGATTGTGACGCAGGTTAATTAAAGAAAGATGCTTGTGGGGAATAGGAGGAGATCTTTCACTTTTTTAGCAACAATACATAGGATGAGCTCAAGTTACATTCTGATCCTTTATCGCCAAATCTTAGCACTATTTTGCAACTAGACAGGCTACCTCAATGCCCACGTCATTCCAAGTTATATTCTACATACTTCTCTATATCTACAATGCGTAGGAGGAAGCCATTTTGATGTCCTTTTATCTGTGGCTCACGGCAGAACCACACATGTGAAGGGTTAACATTTCCAGATCTCAGCACAATACAACAGAGCACTAATGCCGTGCAGTTTTGTCCTAGGAAGTTAATGTCACATTAACTAAAAAAAAATCGTATTTGATTTTCCAGATTTGCAATCGACAGTGAGACAGCGAGGCTGATATCTGAGTAGCTGATGCTCACCCCCAAAGAGGGCGCAGCTGGTGGCACAGGCTGCTTCCGGAAGGAGCAGACAGCCACAGTCTCCTGGTAGCCTTAGGTACCAGTTTTAGTGCCCGGTTGTCCTCAGCTTAAATGTAAACTAAAACATATTAGGTCACCATGGTAATCTGAGCAGTGAAAGGTTATTAATTATAGAAGCAGGCGACGGGGGAGGGGCCGCAGTTTAACTTGTTGGGTTCATAGTGAAACAAACATCACGGTAAAATTGTTATAATAACATAATAAATATGGAGCTGGACATGCCGTTAGGCTGAGGCGCGTGAGATCTTGCCCAAGACTTGGAAACGGACAAAGCAGATTTTGCACCCTGACAGGACACCCTTCCGGCATGAGCCACCATCTAGTCCTGCCCTGTACTATGTGGCATGACTAGTCTTGTCATTATGAAAGTGACAAAAAAATCCCCGGTCGGTGGGGCATCCGTGTCTGTGAACCTGTACCCCGAAAGGCACCGTGATTTTCCGCTTTGCCTCAGATGTAGATCGCCTGTCACCATTTAAAGTCTGGGGGACAGCAGAGACCGGCCAATCGATAAGCTGCAATGCTGTGGCCATGCCAGAAACCTGCCAATTGCGGCAGACGGTGCATTTCTGGGGGGCGGGGTTAGCGGCAGGCATGGTCTGACATGCTGACTCTGGAAAATGAAGCTATATTGTGGTGGAACAGGGGATACAGTGATTGGCTTACAGGCATTTTTAATTTTCCTACTGCTGAGATTTTCAAAACTCAATATTCCACAGCACTGTTGCTAGTATTCATACAAAAAGTGTGTTTTTTTTTTTTATCTCTCTTCAAACAAGATTTTTGCTAAACACAGACCAGGACAGGCAAGAGACAGACTGGCGCGTGTGACTTACAACATATGGATAAAACGCAGGTTTTCACTGTAAAAACTGACAGGACTCCTTAAAGAATTCCTACCCTTAATACTCACTGTGATACTGGCAATGCCCGAAACAGGTGACAGGTACACAAGAGATGGGAGAGGGGTACCGAATGACCCGGAAAGTAACATCATCAGAGCAACAGCACTAAACACGGGAGGGAGGCTGATGTTAGATATAAAAGCCCTTAAAAGCAGCCCAGAAAAAAAACCTTCTGTAATCCTACAGAAAATGTCCTGCGTCACCAGGCGGCACGTTTCGGAAACGCCGACCCCCTCGATGCTCATATTTGGTGGATTACATGAATAGATGCTCTACATTACCCTATATATGCATATATCTTCTCTGATTACAGCGTCCGATTTTATTCTGAAATTATTTCCTATGTTTTTACCTAAAAGGTAGAAGGCAGAGTGAGAGAGAAAGAGAGAGAGATAAGGCGATGAAGAGGAGGAGGAAGAGAAGCCAGGGGGCGCAGATGGCGAGCTCCTGTACCCTCTTCTCCTTGAGTCCGGGCATCGCCTCCACACCCTAAACACAGTCAGGGGAGAGAGGGGTTAGAGTGGGGGACTCGATCTGGCGGGGCGACTCATCGACCAGACAGGCTAGGCGGGTCGACAGGCCCCGGCCCACTGCTGATACTGGAGATGGGTGTGTGAGAATTTTTAGGGTTCCCCCCCCCCATCATATACGCAAACCTGCAAGTGCCTGCCAAGAACACATGAACAGCAGGGACAGTCTTCTGCTCCAGTGTGGGATTTGTTTGTAAGATTCCAGACTACCATCTGTCACTAAATCCAACAACTGATTAGCTGGAGGCGGGTCATTTTGTGCACCTCCTCAGTTTGCTATCAAACACCGACACCATCTAGGCAGGAGAACGCATCCCTCAGGCCAGACAGGCCGCGCCCATCTGCATGGATAGCAGATCAGTTCCGGCAGCCCCCTACCTTTATTTGAGCACGGACTTGACAGCCACGGCACACTCCTCGTTCATCGCGGAGAGGACACTGACCTGCCAGAGATGGAATGAGACGCCGGTGAGAGACCAAAGAAGTTGGGGGGGAAGCAGGGAAGTGGAACAGGAGCGAAGGGCCCCATCGCAGCCGCACTGACCAGGATCTCCTCCCCAGCTTCAAACTTGCCCTCGATCTCCTTGCCTAGGTCCCCTTCGGGCATCTTGAGGTCCTCCCGCACCTCGCCGTTGTCCTGGAGCAGCGACAGGTAGCCGTCCTGGATGCCAATCAGCTAGGGGTGCGAGTGGGATGACAAAGATGGTCACGGGAGAAGGAAGAAACAAGCTTCCCCCATCCCGTTCCCTCCATATCCCAGAATGCACCTGGTACTCCATCCTCTTGATGTTGGGCACATCCATGTTGTGCGTAGAGGGACAGATGTCTTCATACTTCTTGCCTGAGAAGATGTCGATTCCGACCATGTGGACCTGTCCGGGGAAACCACACGCTGAAGAGGCTGGAGATCAGGGAGGATTTTGCGAGCGCAGCGACGCGACGGCGGTGTGACGACGCGGGCATCCGGCCAGGCCGTGCCCCACTCACCTTGGCATGCCCGTGCTTGCCCGTCTTGGAGGTGGACATCTCGACAATCTTGCACGGCCGCCCCTTCAGCACGACGTAGCCGTTCTTGCGCAGGGCGGAACACTGCATGGGGAAGGTGGTGGACGCCCCCGCGTCGCCCGTCTGGAAGTCCAGATCTGCGTCGGCCATGTCGACACTGGGAAACGGCAACGCGTCAGTCGTGAGGACCCGGCCGCGCACCCCAACAGAGCCACGCGTTACCGCAGTCGGCGGGCCACCGAGCCAGGGCATTATTAGCCCCTTGTGGGCCAGGCAGTGGGATTAAAACAAAACCCTCGTTTTCACCACGTGAGAACGCCACAGGGCACCGGTACTGCCTCCACTGGTCACTGCGCCGTTATTCACAAGCATTAACACAGCTGAATGACCAGGGAGGGCAGGCAAACGCAGGCAGGCAGGGCAGTGACGCACCACACGGGGGCGCTCCGGTACCTCCGCAGCGCGGATTCCCCGCGTGCCGCTACACGTCCCAGCTACACTTACGGGGAAAAAATAATCTAATAAGTAGGGAAATGCAAGTAAGGTAAGGGGATTTACAAACGGGAGGGACGCAAAGTAGATATTTAATCCTATTTTGATTTCGTATATCAGAATCACAAAAGAAAAGAGGAATATTAAGAACTAAAACTATTATAAGTATTAACGGCAAAGCTGTTCTGCTGATAAAAGTGAACATTATGCAAAACGGCAGCTGATTAGTTCTCGGGGTGTTAGTTACGATTAACCTCCTTCATACGTTTTAATTACCTTAACCCTTGAAAATGTGCCGCAAACTACTGGGAAACACATAAAGGCAGCTTCACAATGGCGTTAAAAATAAAGATCCAACGGGCGGAATCCATGGCTACGGGGGGAAGTGATTAACCGGAATCGCAGGCGGATTTTGGCAGACGCCGGTCCGGGGACACCTCCGGCCAGGAAGCTCCTCGGACTGATCCGCTAGGATCCACAGGCGCATCTTATGGAAGGGGGGCAGCAGCTTATTTTACCGGACATCCCCCCCCCACCCCACCCCACCCCACAGAGCTCCCCAAAGCGGACCTGGACGCAGGCCCGTCGGCGTGGCCGGATAGCGCTGCTGCAGGCCGGGCTGGGTCGGACATGGCCCCAGGAGTGATTTTACATTTCACACGCACATGCATTGGAGTGTGCATGCACACGGAGGCAGCAATTCTCCAGCAGTCACACTGCGCCTTTTGCACGGGTGTGCATGAGCCTTCATGGGTAGACGGGCTATGATTTATCACACCGGCGGTCTGCGGGATCAGGGCCGCGCGGGGAGGATGACTCCCGTAAATGTGGGCGATCTGCATGAAGGTCCCCCCCACGAACGGCGCACACATTAAATGTTACTGCAGCACCGTCGTTTCATTTTATTTTTTTTAGCAACGTTAAGCAATGACATGATAGTTAGACGTACCCAAGCGTGGCTGGGGGGGGGGGGGGCTCACGAGCGGCCGCGTCCCCCCCCCCTATAATAAAACTCTCACCTCGGCCGCTCGCCTGCTCTCGGTTACGCGCGTCCCCGGCCGGACAGCCCCGCTCCGCACGACCGCAGCTCCGACTTCCTCCTGTTCCTCCTGTTCCCCCCGCACAGCCGGCCGTCCCTCCGCGCCTCACTGCGTCGCTCCAGCTGCACCCCCCGGCCCTTTCTCCCCGTCGCCTTTCCGCCCGGCGTCGTGCGCGTCACTCGGCGGCGCGCCGGGGCCGCGCATCCGAGCGCGCTCCGGCCGGCCCTTTACAGTCGAGGAGCCAGAAACCCGCACCGGCTCGTCGCGCTCTCTTTAGCTCCCCTAACACCCAGCGACCACAGATCCCGAAAGGAAGGATTTCCCACCCCCCCAAACTGTGACACTTTTCCCAACTGCGCAGCCGCGTTCACCCCTCCGCTCATTGGATGGCGGGGGCGCGCCTGGGGTGCCGGGGACGAGCCTTAACGCCGCTTTCGCTAACTTCATTATACGCCAATTTCCCAGAGTCACCATCTATATTAGAAAGGTGCTTTTCCTCTCCCAGTGGGGGTGCTCTTCCGGGGGGGTTTTGCCCATTGTGGCTTGATCCGGTCGGTGCGGGACCGGCGCGCTCCCGGCGCCCATTCATTCGGCACCGACCCACGCCGAGCGCTTACAAAACTGGGGGGGTTTCAGTCGCGGTCCTGCGAAGTGA
The DNA here is from genome assembly GCA_026780845.1 of Petrocephalus sullivani. Classification (NCBI taxonomy): domain Eukaryota; kingdom Metazoa; phylum Chordata; class Actinopteri; order Osteoglossiformes; family Mormyridae; genus Petrocephalus; species Petrocephalus sullivani. The sequence continues at coordinate 139,312 of JAODKM010000093.1, read as the reverse complement.
AGTCAGTGGTTTATTTAAAGCCTCCAGTCTCCCATAACCATGGGCTAGATCAGGCCGCGTTTTCGGGAGGCGCGCTCGGCATCCATCTGATAACTAAAGCAAACTTATCATACGGAGAATAAAACTGTGAACGTCACAGATGCGGAACGGTGCGTTTGGGGGAGGTACCGGCCCAATATTACGGCGAAGAGGGCGAAATGTGAGGCGTCATTAAGAAATCAGGCCATTAGTGGAGCCTGCGGGCTGGATAAATATAGGTCCGTGGAACAGGACTCTAAGTGGAGTCTGATGACCAGGGCACCGAAAGCCAAGGAGCGGCAATAAGATAAACGGGCGGTGAGGCGCAATTTACTGGCATACAGCTGCAGGAATAGGCGCACCGAGCAATATCGCGGGGTTAGTGTGCAGTCAGAAGGGGATCGGGTGAGCTTCATTTGAAGAAAGATTTTTGGTAAACAAAAAATACAACCCGTATGGTATCATAATGACAGATTTAACATCACCGTGCGGGGATGAATTATTCTTTTTCTAGTTTTATAATCTGAAACATTTTCATTCTTATACAGTACATGCATATGTATATAATAGCCATTTTCATTGGTTGAACACAACTCTGAAAATATTATTATGACTACGACGTGTCTGAAATGACTGAACTGAACTGAAATTATAGAGACTCGACCCCCTAAATAAGCGCACCGGCCAATATTGAGTACGCCTGTATAATCCAGAAATGGCATATAACAGACCGATCGGCAGGTCAGTAACGGTGATATATAATAGGTCATGGGGGCGTATAAAAACACCACTGCAACCAAACGGGCTTCTGGGCCGTCCCGTGATTTGTGTCAGGGGGTGCCTGCCAGGGAAAGGAAAGTAGGCAGACCTTTAAAAACACACATATCCTTGGGTGTAACAGCCTTTTTTTGGAATTATAGAGATGCAAATATAATGGCCAGCATTGTGTGTGTGCTGGCTGGCGGGGCCCCAGCGTGCGTGTCCGTGTCCGGAGCGCTCTCCCCAGGCTGCCCGCAGCAGCGCCTCGGAATCGCGGGTGACTCAGCACATCACGGCCTCTCTCTCCTAAGCAGGCTTTCACCTGTCGCAAGCTTAAATGCTCTCAGTACTCTGATGCAAAATGAGAACAGCGCTGTCCTTTTCTGCTGCTGTTTTCCTTATTTTGGAAATATTGTGTTTCTTTTAGGCGCCCTGGACCTACTAACTTATTTTCGTGTCTGCCTGTAGAGCACAGTGTCGCTGTTTTGCCTGTGTGGCTGTGGCATAATAGCGCCCCCAGTGTTGGGACCAGGTACAGCATCCCGCTTTTCAGCTGTTTTGAAAACGCTGGTGTTTAAGCCTTCAATGGCCCACGCACTTGCTGCCAATAGCGGGGGATTGCGGCCTATTGGATGAGACGGTTTGTTAATACGGTGAGTTACATGTGCAGCGGGTGTTACCTCAGGGTGGAGCTAGTCTGGGGTTCTATGGAAAATACCTACTTTTCCTCCCAGGGAGATTGAGTCAACTCAATCTCCCTGCCTTTGATGTGTGATGTCACTCGCTGTGAGGCTGGGTTATGAAATAAGTGCCTTTGGAATAGCCTTTGTGTCAGAGAAATGGAACTTCTCCTGCTTCCTGCCTGGCTCAGTGTGTCTTAATTTCAGAGTTGCATGAAGCAATCTAATGTGCTGGGTCATCTTTGGCCTCTAGGAATGAAGTGTGCTTTGTTTAAAAAAAATAATGATAATAATCAAAAAAACATGAGTCGCTAAACTAAAACAGCATGACACTTTATGAGAGTGAAAGATATCCCAGAATGCTTAAAGCAGCCAATCTTATCCGCATAGCAACAGAGATTTGATTGCATGTAGAAATTTATGCTTGTTACTAATCTTTCACCACTCTCTCGCTCGCTCGCTCTCTCCCTCAATCACCTATTTGGTTCATGTAGAAGGAAATGCACTGAAAGTGAAACTCTGTGGTCTAGCACTAGATATGAGCGCCATTGGCGTAACATGGACAGAAACTCCCTCGGAACACCGGTGACAGCAGAATCTGCGCCGCGGCCCGACTCTGTCGCTGCTTTTCCCGCCCAGCCGAGTTCCCCAAATTCTGCCTTTGGCGCCTTTTTGTTTGTCAGCCTAGTTCCGCATTCGGCGACGATGGAGCGTGTCAAGGCCGTGTCCCGCTTTTCAGAAGCCCGCGCCAGTTTTTTGAGACAACGCCCATGTCCCCGTGAGAGTGTGCAAGCATGTTCGGAAGTGTTCCTGCCATCTCATCTCTGGAAGCGATTCTGTACTCTGTCTGGCCGCGGTATTTTCTGTCGTAACTTTAAAGGTAGATGGATGGGGTGACTTTAGGAGAGGGGTAGAAATAGCGAGAAATAGTACCATGCTGGAACTGTCTGATCGGTCGTGCTGGTTCACACCAACTAGGGGGTGGGGAAGTACGGCGGTCATGTGACTCACAGAGAGAGGCAGTGCGGGGTGACGGATGATAAAAAATGAAAGGATGAATGAGATAATGCAGAATATACACACCCGGGACAAATATGAAAAAGGACAGAATCAACACAGAATGAAACCCAGAGAAAAAGAGATGGACGGTGAGTCGCTGTCCAAAAGCGCCTGACAATCTGCCAGGCGGTGGTGGGAGGGGGCAGAACGGAAACTGAGTGCAGTCTCGGCCAGGACGAGGGGGTGTGGAGAAGAGCCAGAGAGAGCGAGCGAGCGAGCGACGGAGAGAGAGAGAGCGAGCGCGCAACAGCCTGCCTTATAAAACTTATTTGCTACTTCCGTGACAGTGATGGTGCGTTCTTTTAAATAAATAAAGAAGCAAGAAAAAAAATAACTAAACTGATGAGAGGCAGAAAAAGGAGAGACCCGGGGACACGAAGGGGATCTTCTTCCGTCGGAGGTGGCGGGTTTTGCTGCTGAGACTACTGGCCAGCCTAAATGAATGACTGAATCAGCGTCTGAATTTGAGATGGAGGACCGCTCCGCTCGTTGGTGTTGGTGGTTGGTTTGTTCGTTTATATCACATTACCTCGCTTTTCGGGAATTAACACCCCTTTTAAGCTTTACTGGTGTGTAAACAACTGCCGTTTCATTCAGCCCCCATGTACTACCTCTGAGCTGTAGTGAGACTTCATTTTTGAACAGTGGCTAATGCTACAGAAACACCTCAGCTCTGCCTACGGCCACAGGCGCACCTGGGGTACCAAAAAACGGTCTAACTTTCGAAAACCCCCCGATTTCGTTGTCCGTTTCTATTGGTCGATGTTAGCACGCTCTGTCCTGACGTTTTTCCCTCTAATTTGGTAGCCCCTTGAACAGATACAATATAGCCTCCCCCTTCCGGTTTTGTTTAAGATATTGGGGTAGCCGCTCCATTTTGTCCACCTGAAAATTCCAAGCCATGAATTCGGATGCGACACCGTCGAGTTCTTTCTCACCCGACCAAGTTTTTGAACCTCGTTGCAACAGCCCTGTTGTTGAGGTTGGTAACATCATTGATGACAGGTGGGTGCCTCCATTTTAGATACAAGGCTGTATTCCTGTACAGCTCGCCCTATTCTTATTGCATATGCATTTTCGAAGTTCGACGTGAATCGATTTTCAAAAGCATCCCCTCGAATCGTACCGGGACTCCCCGGAAATTAAAATCAAACTTTCCTAGAATAGTGCTACACAGCTGCCTCATATTTTGCCAAACAGGCTTGTGTTTAGTAGTGGAAGTGCGAAACTGATCATTTATGATTCCCGGCATATTTTTATTCCTATTTGCTTTTTATTTTTAGCGCTTTTCCCCCTCCGCAGAAAAATGGCACAGTGGTTTAAAAATGATATGGCTATTTGTCGGTCTGCGAGGCCTAGATGGCACTGCAGTCAGGGAGCTGTGTTAGAAAAGCCATTTTATGCTTCAGCAAAAGAAGCTTCAGTAGAAGAAGCTTCCAGCACCAGTTTGCGCCCCGCGAATTCGTCATCGTGCGTTTTCCCGCTCTAAATGTACTCGCAGAATCTTTAATTTGATTTAATTAGAGTATTTTTCGCGACATACCATCATTTTCTTTTATCTTAACAAAATATGACCTTAATTTATTATCTAAATCAATGTGTGGTTTTTATTGTTTTTTTTACCTCTGTAAATTCATTTGTATTTCATAATAAAATATTCAATATTCACATGAATTCAAAACTCTTTCTAAACAATATTCACCAGTCAGTCCCTTTTTCCATTATAGCTTGAGATTTGACAGGCTTTTCTGTATAGTAGTACACTCCTGTACGGAAGTAGATGATGGCCGATTGTGGGTCTTTTATGACATGAAATGCAGTATTTCTCAGCATGGTGTCTGTGGCCATTACACTTTGCTGGATTTCTCATAACCTTCAGTATTTGTGTCAAAATTGTATATATACATATGTGGGTGTAGTTTAACAAATGAAAAAACATATATAACTTTATACATATTTAGTGTGTGAATGTGTGTGTACATATATATGTTTTCCCACTAATATCTCATATCTACCCTTTGCTAGCTGCCCAGCTGAGTACCTTAAGGTTGTACTTCTCTGCTGTTACACAGACACACCATAATGATCATATCCTTTAGTCTTCCTGTTTTTTTCTGCTCATTAAAGGAGTTTCGCATCAAAATGTTGTGCTTCTTAGCTGCCGTGCGGCTAGCTAATGCCGGCCTCCTCCTTACTGAAAGCTCGCAAAGGGACGCACGCTGGGGAAAACTGGCAAAAAAAAAAAAATCCCTCACATGTGGGTACCCAAAAGTCCTAAAGGTTGTCATATCAAAAAAAAAATCTGTTTAGCATGATTTTTGGCAAAAAAAATCATTATAATTTATAGTGATAATTATCTGTGTATATAAGGCATATCTGGCAATTGGATTATTATAATAATTCACCTTCTTCTTTCCGCACATTTTCACATTATAAGAAGCCTCTGGTTCACAGGCCAGAGCCACTCCTCGGCTGCTCCCGTTAATGCCAGTCCGTCTTTAGATACAAAGCCGACAACTGCTTCACTCTGTTTGCAAAACAAACTCGCAGCCTCCCCTAGATTACGCGTGTAAGACCAGTAGCGTTATGTTTACATATTTCGCCCTGGTTTTATTAATAAGCCTTATTTTTGCTATGAAGTGGGAGGGATGCAGTTCTGAGATTAGTCGGTAATTTAGGCTCTTATGCGAGTTACTGACGTCTTGATTTGAGGCATTATTTCGTGGAATCTGATTTAATGGGAATTCTTGCATGATATAGATCGGTTGAGTAGTCTGTAAGTACCGGCTATATTGTAATGTTTTAAAAAAGTTTTGTGTATAATACTACTACTACTGATCATAATAATAATAATGGAGTTTATTGCCAAGTACGTTGTCACATACAAGGAATTTGCTTAGGTGGTTGGTGCTAAGACAATAAGAGTAAAAAGATTATTTTCTTTAAAATGTAAAATATATACTAATATAAATAGTAGTGCAATTTGAAAAATAGACATATTTGGGAGTGCAAGAAAATAATATGATAACAGGATAAATTAAGAGAGTGCAAGGATTTAGTGGGATATGGTTGTTACAGTAATGAAGATAATAATAATATAATAATAATAATATCACTCACTTTAGAGTTAAGCTGCAATGTATCTAGCATAGTTACATGAACCTTCACATAGGTGTCCATCAGAATGTTACAGCACGCATTGCTCTGTTCACTTACGCTGAACTTACCGTGACCGTTTGGCCTCTCAGCGCGGCTGCCCGCAATGAACTTACTCCACCGCGACCGTAGCATTTGTTTGTTTTATGCAGCCTTATAAATAATAACAGCGCGATTAAGGGATTTAGCTACCGTGCGATACAGGTATATAACAATTAGAATTATATGAGGGCCTATAACAATCAGAACATGTCCCTGGACATAACATAAATTGATAAATTGAAAACACTAATTATCAAGGCTGATGTTCGTTTACATAATATTGTGGTGAACGAGAAATTCACTATCTTAATTAATATGGAAAGAAGTAGAGTAATTATAATATATCGGAATTATCGAAGAAAGCCCGTCTGTGCGTTTGCCTGTGAAACTCGCATCATAACTGTAGTTTCAGGCGGAATCCGGGTTTAGTGGAGAATGTTATAACAGTCAATATGGAAGTAATACCCTCGAAGAGGCCTTAAAGTTGTAAATTGTGGTTAGATCTGGGAAACGTTTCATGTGGCTGCAATGCACAAAAAAAAACAAAGTGGGGTGAGGGCAAGTCAATGTAATATTCGAGAAAAATACTTTGCTGCGCGGTGACTTAATTGTCCAAACCATATACACATTATATAGGCCTATATTTCTCCTTGCAACTTAAGTCGACTATTTGACGCGCACTAAGTATGCGATGATTATTTATGTAATTAGATATATAAATTTTTCCGCCTTTTCAGAATGAGGATGATCTGTTGGGTTTAAGATAACATGCCAAGGCAAGTGATTAATGGAGATAGCGGCCGGGGTAACTGTGAATGGAGCCGTATTAATAGATAGAATAGCTACGGCGACTTCCTTGAATTAATTTATTTCGTTAACGAAATGAACAAAGCCGTCTCCTACAAGTCTTTCCGCTATAAACAGGTCGAATGGGGGGTCAGTTTGCAATACGGATTCCAGAATCTGGTAATGCGTTTGATGACCTCGATCAACTATAACGAATGAATCACTTGTCTGTCACAAGTAATGCATGAAGATCATTGTGGAGTTTTTTCTGGGCGCAGCTTTTATTGGTTTTATTTCTGATAATAATAAGTCTTATAATTAATAAGATACAATATAGGACATCTTATTTATTTAATCTGTACTGTTTTCGTTCTGTTGTATTGCAATGTACCGGGGAGACACCAACTGCCGGAAACAAATTCCTTGTGTATGCCACACACACACTTGGCCAATAAACCTGATTCTGATCATATTTACTGTCCGACATCTTCCACGCCAGTGCTTATAAATTCAAAAGTAAACTGAGATGCGGCAGTAAACCTCCGCACCAGAGAGGGCGCCGTGTGGTTCACCGCCGGCTATCGTTTGTCGCGCGCGGGATTGGGCGTATTTTTCAGAATTTACGACTACGCAGCTTTTTTGGGCGCGCGTTCTCTAGAACATACGGCAGGCGCTTTTCGAATTCGAAACCAAAATATTTGATTGGTTTGGCATCTGATTGGAAGCCGTGTATATCCACGTGATCTATCTGCATGGCCACGCCTACATTTCCGGTTTGCTTTCGGGGAATCCCCGCAGCATGGTTGTTTTTTATTTTTCATTGAAAAGGAAAAATACATCAATTGCCTTAAAAACACTAAGAGCACCGTCTTTGTCCCACCCTCCAGCGAGTGTGGGGTGGACGCATTAGCGGGATAGTTGCAGAATTGGTAAGATCTGCTGAATTTGTTTGAATATGAAAAATGATGAGCGTAGATCCTTTTTTCTTCTTCATTTGGGCCTTTGAGACGAGATATAATATCTGCAAATGGCTGTTATATGTAACATATATGCGCTCACATATAACGCACAAAGCAGTCCTCAGACGAATGCAGTTCGCTTGTTGATTTGTGTGACTCGTTCTGGTTAGCTGTATTCGGGCCAGTCGCTTGGCCCGTGCGGAAGCGGCAGACGTCGTCCCCACGTACGGCTGCTGGCCCCATTGTCGCTCCGCTGTTGCCGGAGTTTCTCTGGAGGTCTTTCGGCGGATCCCCCGAGCGCTTCCGCGCTTATTTTGTGCGGCTCCCTAGAAGCTGCAGGGTTTTCTCCGGATTCTGCGGGGCTGTGTTGGTGCGAAAAAGCGACAAGAGAAGTTTACTTCCATTTTGGCATATTTATACACACGTCATTCTCTTGGTTAGAAAACATCTTGGGATTGCAGTTTATGCATTTGATAGACCCAAAACTGATTATAGTTTTTTTTTTTATCTTAATTGTAATTTTTATGGAACAGGTATGCAGACCATTGTTGTGTGTAGACTGAATGTAAATGCAACTTGACATTGAAGTTTTATTTGTGCGCTAGAATAATGTCCGGCCAGTCTTTTTTTTTTTTTTTTTTTTTTTTTTAATAAACACAAATTTACTGTTTTTCACGGGCTTTTTTTTGTGAATAATGACTGCGGGCGACTTTTTTTGTTTGGGAGTGCTAGGTGAACAGGATTAAACGTTAAGGCCTACGTTTGCACTTGGATGTTACGTGCGGGATGTCGCGGTACCTCCTTATCAGATTAGTCTTTAAAGTCATTAATGCATTTCGCTGGTATCATTTGTAACGCAGTGCCAGTAAGTGCCGACATGCTGTGCTTGCTTGTGGCGTGCACGCAAACGCGTTTGTCATAAAGCTCTGTGCTGCTGCTGTCCTGCTGAATTGGCTTTCGGCCTGCAGGCATCCTCCTCCTGTCCTGTATTAGAGCTAACATCTGTGTTGCCTATCCCCCCCAGATTTGAGTGGCTACTCTGCCCTTCGTGTAACTTTCTCTGGAAGAAAGTGAGCGCAGCAGATAACATGGCCGAGCAGAACGATAACCTGAACTTCAGCCAGCAGACCTTCCAGGACCTGTGGAACCTCATGTAAGTATGAGAGCTCCCCGTCATCGGGGCCGAGGCTCGGTTCGGGCCTCACCACTAGGAGGCGCTACTGGGAAGCATCCCTGCCAGCTTTACGCATGCTGTGCTTTTACCGTGAGCTGTTAAGGGCCCCTTTGGTGCATGTCTGTAGACAGGATTCAAGGGTTTTATTTGTAATGTGCAAGGTGAATAACTAAGGAGCAAATGTTACCGATGCTGTTTCTTTGAATAGCAGACCTGATGATTTCACATCGGTAATGTATGCTGACATTCCTCCTGTTTTTTTAGGCCAGCGCCGACTGAGAGCGAGAATTGGGAAGACATCGGTGTAAGTCTGCTGTGCTCCAGCCCGGGGCTCACAGAGGCTGTGTACGCCTCGTCGCGCGGGCTACGCGTTTGTCGCTCCTGGCATAATCGATAAAATCCCCCTGTACCCTATTTTAATAGTCAGCAGTCTAAAACTGTGGCTTATGCTCCTGGGTGTCAGGTCTGTGTCTGCTCCCCCTCCAAGCAGACAGTGTGGTTGGCCCTGGAACCGGAATGTGGGGGCGGATGGGGATCTAAAGGCTCCTGAATGGCGTGGGTGGGAGGATATGAGGTCTAGCAGGAAGCCTGGCCTGATAATGATCTTTCCACAGCTTTTTATTTGGAATCCTTAACAAGGATGGTTAAATTTAAGCCAGCAGTGAAAATTTGACCAGTCTGAGCACTTATGCTAACGCAAACGGTGATGTCACTAGGCTGAGCCTGCATGTGAGCTGGAAGCATCTCCTCCATCAGGAGATCCAAGTCTGTGTCGTTTTGTGTATTAATTATTTCTCTCTCTGCCGACGTGTAGCTGCTGCAGTTCGACGCTAGCCTGTTTGAGGCTCCACCCCCTCAGCCCTCTGTGTCGCCCCCCGAATGCGGGACGCCCCCCTCCTCCACGGTCCCCACCACCACCGACTATCCCGGGAGCCTGGATTTCCAGCTGCGCTTCACACAGTCCAGCACGACCAAGTCTGTCACCAGCACAGTAAGTTGCCAGGGTGCGTGGCCCTGACCGAAACTGTGGCCCTGGATATGGAGAGTCGTTCAGATGGCTGCTGCGAGCTAAACCCAGTGTTCTAAGCTCGATCTGCGTTAATACTTTTTTGCTCGTTAAAAAAAAAAAATAAAAATCTCAGTGATTCTCATCCCAGTTATCTATATAATCAGCCAACAAAATTTTTATAGTAAATCGATTTTCTTTCACGTCTGTCTGTAAACCATAGAATTTTGAGTAATTAGTTTGTTTCCAGGAAACAATTCCAGGAACGTTATTCTTGAATTTGTCTTTTTAAGCAGTTTTTGAGAGCGATTTAGTGCACTTAGCCTGTTGGAATCTCACGGTGGCTCGCCGGCGGTTTTCCGGTCGCACTCGCCTTGATAAAGCCGTACCTCTGTGTTATCCGGGATCCCTGCGGTGAAGCTGGATCCCGCTTGGTTTCCTATTGTTCCTTGCTGGCGTGGTCGATCCTCGGGGGGGCAGGGGGAGATCCCGCTTCGGTGGGAGCCCCTAGACCATCCAGGGCTGGAGCAGCGTGTCGGAAGGGGGCTTCGAGGATCCATAAGAGCGTCCCGGTCTCCTGTGCTGCCACTGGTGGGGACAGGCTCGCAGGGTCGGAGTGAGGTGTCCCTCGGGCCTGTCCACTGGTTCCCCCCAGCTCTTTGGTATGAGCCGCCGGTGCTTTTGGGTAACGGACATGATTAGGCATGTCTTCAGGCTGTCTCCGCTCTGCTTAGCCTCTTGGCCGTCAGAGGGTAAACTTGGCTCCGCCCACAGGTGACCCGTAATGTGCGCTTTAGTTCTTACTCTCAGGTTACTCAAAATGTAGCAGAAATTGTATCAGTTTCGTTTCTCCTCCACCAGCCCAGGCCGAGTTCATGGTTAGATGATGAGCTGATTATCTGCGTCAGTGTCAGTAAGTAACCCCCTGGTCACCCCAGGCTCTGCAAGTAAAGCTTCACACAGGGTGTCGCTCATGTTTAAGCTTGAATAATCTGTTGTGAGTGGTGTGGGGGGGGTTGGGTTAGAGTTTTTGGGGGGGGTGGGCGGAGTATGTAGTCAGTGGTTTTACTCTGTGCTGCCAGTATTTTATGCTGAGCACTTTCATATTTGTATAGTATCCCTGTGTATGTGTCTGTCATTGCTGGTGATGCTTTGAATTGGATTCTGTGATTGGCAGATCCGGACCTCTGCACTGGGGGGGGGAGGCAGGCAGAGGCGGAGTGTGTACGTGGCCAAGATGTTGACTTCCTAGGGCAGAACTGATCAGGATTAGTAAGATAAGAATAGTCGTGTAAATTATCAAAGGTGATGCATAAAGTAATCCAGTATGGCTGCCGGCACTGGGCGGGCTGTGGCGGATGCTCCCGCAGGGCGGCAGGATGCTGCATGAGACTGCCGGTGCCCATGTGAGGGCCGTGCAGCAGTGGCAGCTGGAGACGGCGTCCACTCGCCTGCCCGCGTCTGCACCGCTAGCCAGGAAGGGCATGTTCAGACTTGCTCTTCAATTTGAGAGTGGGGGAGGGGCCCAGGCGCTCTGCTCACAGCCTGGGTTTGGGGTGGGGGGGGGCTGAGAAGCCCCAATC
>JAODKM010000093.1:84107-98172 GCA_026780845.1 Petrocephalus sullivani | reverse complement strand
CGTTTCTCGCCCCCCCCCCCCCGGGTCTCCCCCCTTCTCCGGGGGGGCAGAAAGCGACCCAGCCCCGCGCGAAAAAGCGAAAAAATGTGGGCGCCCCCCCCCCCCCCCCCCAACAGCTGGAGGTTCGCAGTGAGGGGAAGTTTGTGGTTCTGGAGGTGGACCAGCAGGTGGCGCTGATGGTGGGACTGGACTCCCCACAGGCCAGGGTACAAGGCAACATGACAGGAGAGATACACCTTTCCTTGGGCAGGATGCTGAGGCATGAGAAAGAACTTTTTGAACCGGTCAGTTGCAACCTCGCCCTCTGCTGTCACATGTCACTACGACCGCCAATCAGATTGCTCAGCTGTAGAGGGGGCCACAGTGTTTGTGTCTACAGGATGTACTGTGAAAAAGTGTGCTCAACATTACCAGTTCCTACTTTGTGAATTCCAGACGGATTTTTGGCAAATACTGATTCTGCACTGATTCTTGCTTCTTCTGGATTTTTCTGTGGCCCCAGCTGGTGCTGGCAATGGATGGTTGCATTCGACGGGGTATCTGGCTGAACCTCAGTGACCTGTGGGTGGCGGACATTGACCCAATCGCCCACTCCTGTTTTCCTGATATCCAGCCAGGAAGTCACTTTTCGGGGGAAGGCCTGGTGGTGTTCAACACCTCTGGTGAGAGACGTTTCGGTTTTAAGTCCTACAGACTGCAGTAAGCCTGCACCTTATGGTAAATCTGCCTTAGAAGCAAGTGAATAGCTAAATGCTATTTGTGAATAAAGTGTTTCTTCCAATATTTCTTGGTAAAATTGCATATCTGCAAGAGAAAAGTGGTCGGTAGGACTTCAAACAGAGCAACTACTGGTGTACAAAGAAATGCTTTAAGGCAGTGTTTCTCAACCCGATCCTCCATGATTTTGCTCCCTCCCAAGCTCCCTGCCAAAAAGTCCACATTTTTTCTGCCTCCCAGCTCAGGGGGAGCAAAAAAGTAGACTGTCTGGGGATCTCCAAGGACCAGGTTGAGGAATACTGCTTTAAAGTATGCAGTGCAATGATTTAGTTCTGACTCGAGTTAGTCCTTATACAAAGACTAAGTTGCTCCTTAATATTCAGCTGGTAAAATGTGTTACGTCTTGTCCTGGTCCATCCATCCGCCCCCCTCTACCCCCTACCCAGACTCCCTTTCCCTTTCTCCCCCCCTGTTCCCATCACAGGGCAGGGACAACATCATTGTAGAAGTAGAAGGACACATGGAGTATTGGACTGGGTCTTTCATGAACATCCAAACCCAAGACCATGAGTCCCTGGTCACTGTCACCGTCACAAATCAGACCAAGGTACATACAGACTCAAACACACACAAACACACACACAGTTTTTACATACCTTATGCTAGTGCCAAAGCAGTCCTCAGGGACCCGCAAACTGTCCACATTTTTGCTCCCTCCTAGGTACAGCCCAGAATTCCCTCATGAGCCACCACGACAAAACAGTGCTAAAACTCTCACTTAATCTGCAATGTACAGTAGCATTTCCACAAGGGACCTTTAATATCTAAACGCTACAGAAACAGTGACGGATGTTTTCCTTACACACTCATGTATTAAAACGGTAAACTATGGTTACATAATAACTGAGGAAGTGGATTTTCTTGTAGAAAAGGACTCATTGTGAATATTCTGCTTCTCTTACAGCAATTGGAAATAAACAATGGCACAGTGACCCATATTATACCACTGGTCCAGGGTGAGAATTCTCTGGCCCTGAACCTCTCAAAGCACCAGATCGACATCCATTATGGGACGACAAATATCCGGATAAGCGAAACACCCCTGGGCGATCCACGGGACTGGCTGGCAGAGTGGGACAAAGGACTGTTCCTGGCTTTTGGAGGGGTGATGGGTAAGAACTCACCAAGGTCACTTACTCACTTGTTAATCATTAATAATTAGCTGGGGTCTCATAATAACCTTCAGGAATACATCGGGACCTCCTCACTTGTTAATTCTCAGCTGGGGTACACAAGCCTGACCAAGGGCATAAGTGAACTGAGTGGCTGCATAGCCCCAGCGGCCACTGGGGGGTGCCCGCATCTGATTAGCCTGTTAGACTGGGAAAGAAAATGATTGATGGTAGATAGGTTCATCAGATTTTGCTTAGGACCCTGGAAAGGGTTGAGGAGGCCCTGGGGATAGATGTGGTTTCATTGCATCAATGCCATCTTGGGGCTGGGAGGGGGGGCTGCAATCTCAGGTGCATTTAACAGCAATTAACTGAGGTCTAATAAAGAGTAGATGTACAAGATGCCTGCATTTTTATAGAACGAATTACTGACTGTCCCCTCTAGGTGGCACCCTCCACAGTGGCTCTGACTACTTACGCGGCTGCATAGGCAAGATTAAAGTCCACAACCGGGAAGTGGATCTGGACCGGGCCCTGTACAAACACACCTCCATTACTTCCCACAGCTGCCCTGGCCCAAACTGATGTACGCTCACCCCCTGATGGAGACAACTGGGACAAAACCCAGTGCAAAAAATTCATCTTTTTCTAAATAGTTAAATGGACAAAAATTAAATGAATAACAAAGATAGCAAGCTTAATACTGAACATCTCAAAAGTGTTAAAAATAGTTCTGAGATGATTTACCTTAGTTACAATTATATATAAATATATATTCTGTATATGCTCCAACAGAGACTCCCAGCATTTATTTGCAAAATAATTTTTTGCATTATAGAGACCGACTGCTCTTAGAGACCTGCCATTATTAACAAAAACCTTCAGAATGCAATATTTTTTTGCGCGTCGGTACAGGTAGGTACACAAAAATATCGGCTAATATTACTAACAGCTACTTTATTTGAATTTCACATGCAGCATAAGACTGTTAGCGATAAATGGCAATGTCATTCTGTACCTAATACAGGTACCTGTATTACCGTATAACAACCGTATTTTGATCAACCTGGCATGAAAATGTAGCAGTTTGAGAAACCGGTATATTCGTATTTCTTATATATGCAACATGCGACATGTATTACACACGTCTATAAAGATACAGACGCTTACAAAGTACGCTAGTAGGCAAATATCAAAGACCCGGCTACTATTAAGCCCGGCGCTTATTAGAGACTGGTGACAATAAGAGACTCAGCGTTTATTGGAGCATATACGGTATATATATGTGTGTATATATATATATATATATATATGTAGAAATGATAAGCCAAATAAAGTCCATCATTTTTTAATTTGTCAAAAGCCTCTCCCTTAATTACCTTCATGCCTAAGAGACACACTGATCATTCTGGTCAGACAATTTGAAAAACAAACCGAAGAGAGCAATTCCACAACCGGGCAGCCTCTACTGGGTATTGGGACAGTTGTGTTTCATTCATAGAAGAGAATTCATCAACCGCCTGTTAGCAAATTCATCTATAACATTCATGTATTAAGTCATAATGCAGGTGGCGCCATGACAACCACTAACTGCCTCACTGCCTGGTTACTCATGGCCTTCGACCACAAACATGCACCTGTGGGTATGGCCCTCTCTACGCTGAAAATAGCAGATGGTGGCTATGGCAAGCCAGATTGTCATTTACTCGTATATGGCTTACTCATCTAAACTTAATTCTTGCTAGTAAAAAAAACAATTCTTACTAGTAAAAGAATATGAGTTCAAGATATCTACAATGCAATTCTTACTAGTAAGAAGTATAATTTTTACTAGTAAGAAGTGAATTTTTACTAGTAAGAATTCAAATTACAGCGCTGTACAATTCAGTTTTTACTAGTTATACAGTGCATCTGGAAAGTATTCACAGAGCACCATTTTTTCCACATTTTATGTGACGTATTCCAAAATGGAGTAAATTACTTTTTTTCCCTCATAATTCTACACACAACATCCCATAATGACAACGTGAAAAAAGTTTGAGATTTTTGCCAATTTATTAAAAATAAAAAGAATGAAATCAAATGTGACGCCTGGCATTCACACCAAAGAGTTCAATCTTTGTCTCATCAGACCAGTGAATTTTGTTTCTCATGGTCTGAGAGTCCTTCATATGAAGAATTTCATGGTAGATATCTTGAACTCATATTCTTACTAGTAAGAATTGCATTTTTACTAGTAAGAATGTTTTTCTTACTAGTAAGAACTAAGTTTCGACGAGTAAGCTTTTACGAATAAAAGACAATTTGTATTGGCACGTCTATTACTCACTGCTGCCTCCTAACGGATCCTGTTATTTCTACATACATTATGTCATTAAGTCATTATGGACATTCACCTGGTCAGAATCACCATGCCAGTCTGCAATCCAGTCTAAAAAACACAAGAAGGGGTCACGGCGTCCCGTACCGTGACGTCTTCCATGGCGACATCGCATACGTAAAGGCAGTGTCTCGTGGCTTTGCCACGAGTGTCACAGGACAGTGCTTTCAGCACAGAGTGTACCGTTACGCCCTGCCAGGCATGTAAAGGCAGTGTCTCGTGGTTTTGTTGCGAGTGTCACAGGACAGTGCTTACAGCGCAGAGGGTACTATTATATTCGTTCAATCACTGTAGTGTCAAGCTCTCACATCGATTTCACTCAGACATACATACATTACACATACGCATTGTTTTAAAACATAAATTAGTACATTAAAATGTCCACATGCCCATTCTCATGCTTTAAGTGTTAATGTGAGTTCTGTTCTAAACAAACCACTTAATATAACAATATAACAATGCGTTCATCCACCATTGTTTTGGGGAGGCGGTTTAACCTACGAGCTCTTTGTACGTGTCTCCCACGCTTATTTAGCATAAGGGTCCCAGTTCCAGTTGTAAGGCGTGAAAGCGCAGGGGCGCCGCCAGAAATCTTGGGCCCCATAAAAGATTAGAACTTTGGCGAAAAGGTATGCTGCATGTGATCATCTGTTTAGCCCCTAACAGGGCCCCATGTCAGTGCTGGGCCCCTAGAATCGTTCTAACCTTTCCCCCCCTGGCGGCGCCCTGTGAAATTGAAACAACCAAAGTGGCCAGGAGCTTCAGAACTCCCAGGACCCGGTGGTCCAGGAACTTGTAACCAGGAACCAGGTTCTGGAACGTCTATGTGAAAACGCCCAATATAGCAATCTATTCGAACAGAACTGAATACCCACGTTCAATGACGTATCTTGAGTTTCCATCTTGAAATAGGTTTTCATCTGGGTACATTCCCCGGTGAACTTCCAAATTTCTTGTACACAGGGTAGCGCTTGGTTTGACCCCCTGCCCGTCATAATTAAGGCTGAAGTTGGCTACTTATTCGCAGCTTTCGATTCGTTTGGCTACTTATTCGCAGCCGCCGATTCGTTTGGCTACTTATTCGCAAAGAGGAGCGTTCGGGCCGGTGTTCTGACGAACCACGCTACCTATCGAAACATGCCCCCAAGCGTTCCCTAAAGGTTCTCCGAAGGTTCCACAAAATGTGACCTTTAGAGAACGTTCTTGGAACGTTCGCAAAAAGATACAAAAACGTAAACTTAATAGAACCTTCAGGGAACGCGCTTGCACCGGGACGTGTCCTGAACGTTCCATGTTTGCTGGGATATTTCGAGCGGGCAGCACAACTCGGTAAAAAAGCGGCAAAAGCTGCGCGGCAGATACTGTAAAGGCTCTTAATTAAAACATTTGGGAATTACGAATAATGTGTCAAAACAACGTAGCTGTAACACGTATTTATTCCATATATGTATTTTACAAATCAACCTGTAATGTTAATGGTAGGATTATCCAGACATGATTTTTCCGTCGTGACAGTAAACTGGCAGCATTCAGCGATTCTACACATTCATTTAAATAAGAAGTATTTCTATTTGGGATTCATCTTAGGCCAAGCAACTGAATAAGAAATGCATAGTACATATAGCAGGTATGCCACTGTTAGGAAACACTGAAATTAGCCTGGCCCAGACTGCATGTTTTCTAGCGGAAAATTCTGTCGGCCCGAACGGTCCCCTCTGCGAATAAGTAGCCAACTTCAGCCTCATCTGTCGTTGCAAGTCAAGTTCCGCTCTTACGCAGCCTGTGTGTTCATTTGCTATAAGACCTCCTTTTCCATCCGTAGACAGGCCCTTCTCCTTTTTTCGTTGCGAAAATACTCGGGGCTATGCTTAAAAATACTCCGGGCTATAGCCACGGGTGATCGGACCTTTATAGACGTCAGTGTGCTGTAATAACATCGCCTCGATCTGTGGTTTACTGTAAATGCAACATATTGTTTGTATTTTAATGACCCTTTTAAAACAACCGACTTTAAACTAACCTGTATGTACGGTGGAAGTCTTTAGAAGACGTGCAATAGTAGGCTATTTGTTAGGCATAACTTTTTAATAGTTTTGTTAATATTTAATGGTAGAAATCGCGTTCACATTAACACCCTGTGCGTTAACAGAACAGCCTGTGCTGGAAACGATGATGTCCCGAAACACTGGCCGAACCTGCACGACCAGAAGTTAATTTTCATATGAACTCAAATTACCCGGGCATCGGAAATCTGGTTAAATGGGCTAAAATCTGGCCACCGATACAGCTGACGGAGACAATGCAATCTCGAACCTCATTGTTTGGTGCCCCTGTGAGTCTTTTAAATCTGTCAATAAAGAGTTTTGGGACTTTTAGAAGAAGACGGAGACAAAGGGCACTTTGTGGGGTGCTGATGCCGAGCCCTTTCAGCGCGAAAAGACGCCAGCCGCGATGTAGGTCACAGACACGCAGTGCGGCCCGTGTCTTGGAATATAAAAAGTGAAACGTTTCTCATATTTCATTCGTTCTCCTTCCTTTAGAAAGCAAAAAAAATGTTGTGGCACCGTATATTTTTAGAACCGGTTGAGGTGCATTCTATTAATAACAGGACGTTTGTTAGCCGTGACGGCTGCGTGTGAAATCAGTGTGGCTCCTGGCTGGCACCGGGGGTCACGGGGGCTGGTATCCCAGCCGGAGCAGCCTCAGCCCGGCGTTCAGCTCCAATCCTGAGTCATGCATATTAATGTCGCCTTGCAATAGCAACTCGAATGACACAGTAGGTGAACAGCGCAAAATACAATGGAAGAAGAGACACGCCCGTAACTCAGCACTGTCGCGCCTCTACAATGAACAAAAACAACGTAAATATATCGTAACTCTGCAATAATGGGTTTTCTGTCCGTCTGTTTTTTATGTTTTGTATTTTAATTGCCAGTATTGTCGCCATAAAGGCTTCGTGATATGGATACGCGACCTGTAGAAGTGGAGAGATGAAGTAGAAAGAATTAAACCACATACGTACTGGGTAGACGTCAAAGAGAGTGAAATCTCTATGGGAATTCTTTTTAATGCATTAACTTTTAACATATGGTATGCCCTGTCAGATTCACCACAATGACATTCAAGCGTTTTTACGGCGCAGAATAATACCAGCCAATCAAATCGCGCTGCGACCGCGTCAGGGACGGGCTTCTCACTGTCATCCAATCACAGGGCGACAGTCGGCGTCAAATCGGCGAGCGCCTGGGAAAGGCAGGGGCTCGGTCGAGCGTTTTGATTGGACGAGTCAACCGGCAGCGCGGCCGGGAGTGTTCTGTGGTTCTATCCGCACACAAAAGCACGCTGGACATCCACGACGCGGGGAGACGTCGGCCGGTGAGGTGCGTAAGGGGGAGGGTTGTGACTCGGGATCATGGATTTCGTCCTGAGTGGGGTCGCGGCTTGCGGAGCCTGCCTTTTCACCAACCCGCTGGAGGTGGTGAAGACGCGGATGCAGCTGCAAGGGGAGCTGAAAAGCCGGGGCTCCTACCAGGTGTACTACCGCAACGTGTTCCACGCCTTCTACACCATCGGCAAGGTGGACGGCATTGCGGGACTCCAGAAGGGACTCGTCCCGGGACTCGTCTATCAGTTCTTCATGAACGGTGTCCGGCTCGGCTCTTACGCGATCGTGGAGGCGTCGGGCTACATCCACACGAACGGCAGGGTCAGCACGACCAAAAGCACCGCGGCCGGTGCTGCCGCTGGCGTGGTGGGGGCCGTGATGGGCAGTCCCATTTACTTGGTGAGTGCGGAGCATTTCTAGCTTATTACTGACTGCACGAGTGCCGGGTCATCGCCTTCTCCACCTTAAGTATGATGTCAGACTTGTTTGGGGGATGGTGCTATTGTTGAGGCAGTAACCATAGAGACAAAAATGTATAATAAGACTGAAAACCATAGATTACCAGGTCTGTTAACCAAAGCCATTCACTAGGGATTGCACTTTGAAGAAGGGCAGTGGTGGCCTAATGGTTAGGGAAGTGTACTTGTGATTGGAAGGCTGCTGGTCTGAATTCCTGAACAGTAAGTACCACTGAGGTATCCTGAGCAAGGTACCGCCCCAAGCAGCGCTCCCTGTGTGCTGAATTAGCTGCTATGTCACATATGGGTTAAATACAGGAGACACATTTGGTTGTTGTGTGCTGTCAACTCTGCACTATAATATATGTCATACCTATTTTGTGGGTACTATACTTGGTAGGTAAAAACTCATCTTCAGAGCCAGGCTACCTCTTCCATCGCAGTAGGACACCAGTACAAACATCGGGTGAGCTTTTGTGTGTCATTTCTCATAAATGATGTCCTGGCCTGTTAAAAGCCATGTTGTTTTGAGCTCACATTATCTATTCCGACACACTGAAACCTCTCTCTCAGGGGATGATCCACGCCCTGGTGGCCATTCACAAGGAGCACGGCATTCTGGGACTGTGGAGGGGCTCCAGCGCAGCCGTGCCCAGGGTCAGCGTGGGATCAGCCGCCCAACTTTCCACCTTCTCCGCCTCCAAGGAGTTTGTTTCTGATCTGCAAGTGAGTGTGCTCCTGTCCTCCCCCCAGCGAGGCACGTCACTGTGCCCAGTATGTTGTATGTTTGTATAAAAATGTCACATTTCTCACTGTAAGTTACTAAAACACAGGGAATATAACTAATTCACCTTTTGACTGTCCTGATGCCCCATCCAAGCAAATACAGCCCCCATTAATCAAACTCTCCCTGCATATGATCTGTATGAAAAGCTACTGTAACCTCTTCGTTTAGGCTGCTTGTTGCTATAGAAACAGAACTAGTCCAGGCTCCGTGAGACTGTGGGACCCAGGTTTCTGCACACGAGGTCCCACACGGATGCCCCAGCGAGCCGTGTGTCTAATTGAGGAACCTCCCTTCCCCTCAGGTGTTTGCCAGTGACAGCTGGTTGGAGGCCCTGAGCGCAGGCATGGTCAGCAGCGTGGTTGTGGTCCTGGCTATGACTCCCTTTGACGTGGTCAGCACCCGTCTCTACAACCAACCCGTGGACCACTTGGGCAAGGTGACCTTTGACCCCACTTCCTGTTTAACCTCTAACACTTTTTGCATGTTCTGCCATCCACGATTGTAATAAGCTATAAAGGTAGCTATAAAGCAGGCAGCCGCCCAGAGAACCCTGTGTGTTTTCTCAGAGGTGCAGGGAGGTTGCGGCAGGTGCTTAGATGCTGATGTCGGTGCGTGATTTGGTGACTGATGCCACCATGTCGTCCACAGGGGCTGCTCTATAGAGGTTTCGTCAACTGTTTCTCCAAGACTCTGAAGAAGGAGGGGCTGATAGGCCTGTACAAGGGGCTGGGGGCCTCCTACTTTCGGCTGGGGCCACACACCATCCTGTCCCTGCTCTTCTGGGACGAGCTGAGGAAGCTGTACCGCCTGCACAGCTAACGGCGGCCTGCCCGGGAAGCCAGCACACCTTTAAACGAGCCTGGCTTTTCCATGCATTCTCCAATAAGAACCAGGTCAAAGTTCATGTAGCTGAGACCACGTCAGTAATGTCCAGAAACCCCCCCCTGCCCCATGTAACTGACGCAGCTCGTTTGTCATGAAACAAAGCCAGTCAGACATGCCTGGACCCACCCCCTCCAATGGCTGCGTGGGGATTCTCCACATGCACTCGAGTTAGTCCCCGTTGGTCCTTACAGGCTGCTGCCCAGTGGCATGTCATGTTCGCATTGCTCAACACAACTAGTCATTTTATAGATGTTTCTAGACTGGGACTTGTGTCAAGAAACGGGTTCTACATATGCAGTCTGCGCACAGCCGCCCTCATTCGACAGGTTTACTTTTTATCACATTGCTTTTAAAGTAGTTTTAACATTCATGACGACACTCAGCCAGCCTGTCCACATTTCTAGGGATAAACTCATCCACAGTCATTAAAAATGACAATAGCTATCTTGAAATACGATTTAAAAAAAACAATCCTAACTCATTGCAAAAGTTAATCAGGGCAGATTTTATGCTGAAATTACATAAATGATTATCCTTTGGTGAACAGAGGTTTCTACAGTAATGCAAGGTTAGTCATTGCCTTCCATAAGCTTAGAAATCATTACTAATCATTATATTGATTGGCTGAAATAGGCACTGACTGAGACTTGGTCTATCTGGATTGTAATAACTTATTTAACTTATTAAATGTAGTTTTTACAACAAAATTTGTGTCTTGTCAATTTCAGGGACATGAACCATTGGTTATCGGTTGGATATCACATGCACACCAGTTCTACAGTCAGTGCTGTGGCTAGAAATCGGAAGGTTTAGTATATGGCATTTTTAATCTGAGAACTCTCAGGAGCAACAGGGCCTAACATTTGTTTTTAATAAAGCTTTATAAAGATCAAATGAAAGAGGTGCCTTTGTTAAAAGTTCCTCAAACACACAGCAAGGTGCCTCATGTGATGCATTAGTTTAATAGCTTGAGTGGTTTCCAAGGCAACCCCTACAAATGGAAGTAAGAATGTCAGACTGGTAAACCCCTGTGGTTGGGTAGGAACTTCACTGCTCATGTCGAATGACCTCAATGAACTTCCCCCTTGGCTGCTGCAATTCCCAAAAGCCTCGTGTTAGTTTCTGTGGTTCCATACTGGAGGTCCAGTCTTGTGCAAGTCTTAAGCCACCCCTCATTTCTGGTACAATGATTTATTGCAATATATGCAAACATACATGTAAATAGAGTATATAACACTAAGCAAGTTTGTACAATTTTAACAAGTGTTGTAGTCAATATTTGGTATGACCACTATTATTCTTCAACACGGTCTGAACTCTCTTAGGCAAGCTTTCTTCTAATTTCTTTAAGTTGACTTCAGGAATAGAGCTCCAGCCTTCTTGAAGGACATGTCAAAGCTCTACTTTGGATGTTGGGTGCCTTTTGTTCAATTGTCTGCCAAGATGATTCGACAATGCTTAAATAATGATGAGATCCAGGCTGAAATATGAAGCGGTTGCAAATCAGACGCGTTCCAGATGGTACTGCATGGTGGGTCAGACTCTGGTGGTACTTTTCAGCATTCATAACTCCATCCATTATGACGAGATCCCCAACAGCTCTGGCTGACATGCAGCCCGAAACCATCACAGGGCCTCTGCCATGTTTTATAGATGCCTGCTGTAGCACTGTCCTGACTTCCTCCATACATAGACGACAATTTGAATTGAAATTCATCGCTCCATAAGACCTGTCACCACTGATTTTCAATCCACTTCTTGTTTAGTTTGGCGTAAGGCAGCCTTTTCTCCATCTCACCTCTGTAAGCATGGCTTTTTAGGGAGACCCTTTGGGATGAGGCTTCGGCAAACAGTACCTGGACGAAGTGAAGGGCCAGATGCATCTCTCAGGTCCCGTATCAGGTCTTTGCTAGACCTTTCCCCATTTCTGAAGGATGTGACTGATACTGTTCATTCGTTTTGTTTTTTTGAGTGTTTCCAACGACACACAGTACACCTTGTTGAGCTGCTAAATTCTTTGGGGATCACCTTGTTGGTGCAAAAATGCTATACATGCCTGTCAAACTGTCTCGTCTTTGGCATACTGAGTAGATTCAATTTAAGAAATGGGAGCAAATGTTTTACTGTGAGAGGCTGCAAAGTGCCTAACGACACAAGCTGTCTAGATCAGTGTTTCTCAACCCTACTCCTGCAGAACCATCTGCTTGAAGGTTTTCCGTCAAACCCACACTGCTTACAACCTACCACCTTCATTATTAGGCCATTGAGAAACACCTGATGCTAATTAAGGTCAGGCTGGAGTGAGAACTTCCTGGCAGGTGGTCCTCCAGGAGCAGGAGTGAGAAACGCTGATATAGGTAAAGAAGCTCTAACCAATCGGCAGTTGGCATCACCAGTACAATGCTCACCAGCCCGATCATATGTAATCACCTGCACCTGGTTCATGCCTTAAGCTAGATGGCTTTGTCATGTACGAATGAGTCATACGTAGGTCAGTGTGGCTTAAACAACAAATGTATGAAAGTCTGGCTCTTTAGAAGCAAAATAGGAAGAAATAGGGGGTAGGCTCGAGACTTCTGCACAGTGCTGTACATCTGGGAGAGAAATCTAGAATGTTCTGTTTTATCACAAAAAACAGGTTTATGTTTATTTATAATAACATGCACACCTATCTATTCAAATAAGGCAGAAACACAGTCGGCTATTGCAAAAAACAACAGGGAAAAAAAATACACAGAGAGCTTGGGGGGAACAGCTCATGCACTACTACACAAAATATGGGAAGGGTTCAAAGACAATGCCTACCTGGCAGGAAACAATGTCACCCGGAAAAAAGATGTAAGGGATACAACAAAAAGCGGAATGGCTAGGGACATTTCAGCGGGATCAGCATTCTTCAGATCAGTCCCTAAGCCACTAAACACTATTTCACCTGCTAGCTGACGAAAGACCTTTTTCGTCACATTCTCCGACTTCCATCACATGGCGGTGAAAACATTTTAAACGGCGACACAACCTGAGCAGCAGGGGGAGCTATGGGGTTTTGAAACCCGCAGCAGGCAGGATTTCTGTGCACTATCAAGTACGAAAAGCTCACCCCACTGGTCACCACACTGTTTCCGGCTTACAGCAGTCCCGCTCACTGTGGGCTTCTGAAGCAAATTCTGAGCATGACATTTTGAGGAATAGTTCATAACTGGGCAAGCACCGAAAACTGAATTCAATAGGCAAGACTGCTTTCCATGACAAATTAATCTTCAATACTACCAACGAAAGATAGTCTACAGGCCTCATGCTCCCCCTGGAGTTCAAGAGAAGTATTGCAAGTTAAGCTAAGGTTGTAACAATGGGACATTAGGGGACAATGTCACACTTTGACTCAACTCTGTTAGCAGGTACAAAAGCAGTTCCATTCCTGGGATTCTGAGCACCAAGCATTTGGGTTCCGGCTTCTCTCCCTAAAAGGCAGCTGCGTGGGCCGCTGGCGGTTTCAGGTACAATCAAGTCCATAGAATGACAGCTGCCCAGGATGATCTCCTATCCAAACACCCCTGCGTCCAGGATCTTTACAGACCGGAGCAGCTGCTGAAAGTCCTGCAGAATCCAGCGGGCTGTGGCCCCAGGCTCCTCTGCTCCTGCGCTGTTGCTGCTGCTAAGGGTACTGGGGGGTGGGGGGCATCATGTCAGTCACCCAGCAGCTGCTTACACTGCTTATCACAACTGGGGCAAATTCAATGCTTTTTTCATTTATGCTGCTGTTCACCTTCACTGAACAGAGTCAGATCAAGAGCCCTAATCTATACTGCCACCTGCTGTTCAGTGAGGATGACTGCAGGGCTTTATGCAGGAGAGGGCTTCCATTGGTCTCACAATCCCTGCATTGTCAGAGAATCCATTATCACAGTGTAATCCAGTGTGGTCCTATCCAACGGGTGAATGAACCTGACCAGTCCAGACGGGCCTATCAAACACAGACTGGACTCACCTGATGAGGACGGGGTCATTGAAGGTCACCAAGATGTCGGTGGCGAACTGTGGGAGCCGGAAGAGGCCCAGGTGGATGTTCACGGTGTTTCTGGCCTGGAAAGGAGACGATGCAGAAAATAAACTAGAAGATGTGGCCAGCACTGAGGACTGGGAGGAGACATCTGCATTAATTCCGAAGACTAGAGATCGACCGATATATCGATTCACCGATATTTTTCCCGATATTCAAGCATTTTACCATAATTGGTTATCGGTTTTGTAATATCGGGTTCACCGATAAACGCCGCCATCTTG
>JAODKM010000093.1:71541-84007 GCA_026780845.1 Petrocephalus sullivani | reverse complement strand
TATATTTATATTTCATAATATTATTCAGTAAATTAACATTATCCAGCAAATTATTCTTCACTCTTTAGCCTATAAACTGCTTTATAAACCTAATAAAACTGTAGTTTAAAATGAAGTTACATTTCTGCGTTGGTATGACTCCTGTGCTTGAAAACAGACATTCGATATTTATTTTGCTTATTGGTAATTGGTAATGGTAGCTAAATATCGGTTCTGAATATCGGTTATCGGGCGCAAAAACATGTAAATAACTGGTATCGGTAGTAAATAAATCAATATCGGTCGATCACTACCAAAGACATGCATGTGAATTTTAAATCAAAAGTCAGGGATTTTTATCAATATAAACCAAAATCTCATTCTGTATATGGTCAGTCTTGCCATGACAATGTAGACGTGCCTTAACATAAGGGGGACATGCGGGGGTGCATACAGGAGCACGGGCAACTGAAAGCCGATTGGCCGCTGGAATGCCCCTTCCCTGTCTTTCACCGATTACAAACATATCATTGGCTAATGATAAGGCTGGCACTTCTGCTTCAATTTTGGCCCCCCTTATGCTCTTCAACTTAGAAAAATCCTGGAAGTGCCCTTGGACATAAACACATATGAGTAGAGTGTCCACCCCCTGCTAAATGCTCCCCCTAACCAGCTGGGATGCAGCACCACTGACCTCTTCATTGAACTTGGAGACCAGCTGAGTCCCTGTAAGCAGCCAGGCAGAGCTGCACTCCGGCATTGCCAGGAGATCTTTGGGGATGAGCTCCACGCCCCTCACCTCGGAGGTACCAGGGGCTGCTGCGTCATTACTACCCGCCACATCCTCAAAGTGATACCTGAAGTTAAATTCTAGGTTATCCCAGCCACGCCCATTACCTACCAACCAACCACCCAACCAACCAACCAACCAACCAACCAACCAACCATTGGGGGCAGAGTGTGGCTCAGTGGGTTAAGCTTCATGCCTGTGACCGAAAGGTCGCCGGCACATCTGTGGGTCCTTGAGCAAGGCCCTTAACCCCCAGCTCCCTGGGCACTGCTCTTGTAGCTGCCCTTCACGGCCAAGCTTGCTCTCATGGTACGCAAGATTGGGGGAGGTGAAAAAAGAATTACCCCACGGGGATCAATGAAGTACCAATTATGATTATTATTATTAACCACACCCCACAGCACTCTGCCACGCCCACCGACACACCAGCCACATCCTGTAATACCCAGCCATGGTCATTAGCAACCCAGCTAGTCCATGCCATTCTGACTGGAGCACAGGACTGGTGCGTGCATATGTCCAGGGGGTGGGGGATAAATGGATGTACCTGGCCGCATCGCTATCTGCCACATGGCCCTGGTACTCCAGCAACTCTATGATGAAGCTCTGGTCCGTGCTACTGTGGGCAAACACCTCCTGGTTGTCTGGGATCTCCCTCAGCTCACTGCCCAAAAACCAAACCGCAATCCACAAGAACAGGTCAGGAATACAGAAAAAAACGTACAGATACTTTTCAATCAAACCCAAGACAGAAAAAAAACAAACTTTATACAATTATTCTGGAGCAGCATGGGTGGGCGACATGACTCCCGCCGAGAGGGGAGAGCGTACCTGATGTCGCGGGCGCCCTGCGGCACGGTCGCGGAGAGCGCGCCCCCGAAGAGCATGCGCGCCCCCGAGCCGTTCATCCCGGGGGTGAGTCAGGTAACGCGCCCTGTGCAAGCTGACAGGAAAACAACATACAAATGACGACGGTGTTTAAGCTTCATTAAAAATGACAGAAACACGTGTCTTACCAAAAGAGTCACAGGATTAAGTTTATTTTTATTTTCAGTGCGTAAATTAAAATCGCTATACATACAACGGAAACACGTGCATCATGTACGGGCTACGGACTTTCCTGACTGTCAAAACAGGAAAAGTAGCGATTAATTAAACGGTTTATCCCGTTTCTTACTAGTCAGTAATACAGCAGATAGTTTAACGCACAGACCCTGTACTAATGAGAAAAGGCAACTTAGGCGGCCACTGAACCCACGACATACGAACCTTACGCGTCAAGCGCGCTTCTTCGCTATTTATTTTATCGCGCCCGCATGAGGCGTCTGCTAAGCGCCCACCGCCACCTACCGTGCTGGAGGGGAACAACACCGCGCATTTACTACACAGGCAGCGTTTCAGCAAGTTATTACACATACTAAACATTCTACGTGTTCAGGAATGCCGGTTTTTACATGAATACACAGTTTAAATTTTAAAATATATAACTTTTTAAGCTAACTTTGTGTCCAAAATATTTAGAACACCTGTAGCAATTCTGCGCTTATTTTTAAGTGTTACGTTTCCTAAGTTACGTTTTCATTACGTAAAATTGTTAATGTCCTCCATATAGTGCAGTTTGCTAAAACAGTAACGCTAAAATTAGCCACCAATTAGAAACGCCAGGATTTCGGATAAGATAGTATTAGTCCTGGTGTGCCACACAGGTGGGGGTCAGGCTTTCGGTTTTTTGTACCTGACCGAGAGACAAAAGCGGGTTGAGAGGCTAGAGGACACACGGGAGGGGACGTTGGGGGGAGGCGAGGAGGTGCCACCTTCATCGGTGGCCTCCCGTTTATCCCTCAGCCATCCGGAAGGTTCACTCTAACAGACCCTGAGCAAAAATAATATCATATATTCGGTTTAATACGTCAACAGGTGGGATTCCATCCGTTTAGTAAACCATTCAGAAGATAAAGTATGATTTTATGCACCATACTGTGTAAATGATGTTGTAAAGGATTGCCACACTCCTGATAAGGGCCTAGGGGTGACAGATTTGAAACTGGCATTATGTAAAAATAGATTGGAGTGAACAAAGAAAGTGAAACCTCATTGAGAACCTAAAATATCTACGATATATTATATTATATTATATTTCATTATAGTGTAGCATAGTCTGTTACGTTCTTTGCAATTTTTGCTTTTAAAGTATAGGCTATAATTGGATTACTTTGACGAAGGAAACTACAATTCTCTTATAGTCCCATGAAGCCCCATTTACAGCGGGGGAGAGAGAAGAGAGAGACAGAAAGAGACCGAGAATGAGAGCGGGAGAGAGGGAGCTGGAAGCAGAGGTGGAGGGATGAACCCTCAGGTGCATTTCGCAGGGCGCACCGCTAGGACCTGAACTTTAAAACTAACAAAATAAGGACAGCCTGGGAGGCGGCTCTGGGGAAGACGAGAGGGAAGAAGACGCTCCAGTTCTCCAGTTTCTCTTTAGGAAGTAAAGTAAGTGTGATTTATTACAAGTGCTAACCATTTTAGACAGCCGCAGAGATACTTTCTGAACAACACAGAAGGTCGTTTTTTTGCGTATTTCGGACCCGCCTGCTAATTTTTACCGGAATTACGGATACTGGACCTAATAAAACTGGGTCTCCTAAAATCCTAACTTGGCACCTGTCTGCACTCATTCAGTTTTATTGCCCATTTGCATGACTATTTATCGACCTCAGTGTATAACCCATGCATCAAATACAGTAGCTGAAGTTGGTAAATGGTAGATGGTAAACTTTAATATTGTCTTGCGTCTGACTTTGATAGTGATGTGTCAGACAGCATTTTTTAATCTGTTTGATATATTAATCTGCCTGGTGGGATAGCACAACCAATGATCAGTCTTTTAAATATTCAAACTGTTTCATAACCTCAACCACTTAAGAGATTTACTTATCAATACATACATCAACCTGTCATTCAGTAACAACAACTACAAGTACTAACAAGTAACTAACAAGTACTGCAACAGACCCACTGATTGCTTATCTAGTAACGATTTCCTTGGTCACTGCATTTGAAGGTGACAGCTTTCTTAATTTGTCTCAAGTGTGTTATCAGTTAACTCGTGTTACAAGGTCTCACATGTCGACCTTATAGTAGCAGGTGTGTGTTCTGCTGAGTTGTTTAGGGTTTAAAACATGCAACCCTGCGTGTGTTTGGACTTCGACAGGGGCCAGCTGATGAGGGTCAGTGGAATTGTGATTACCCCCAGGGGTGATACTCCACAGTAAGCCATAGCAGATACTGCTGACTTCTCTGACAAGTGACAGAGTGCCACTTTTCATGAACGGACTGTCCAGGAAATGCACAATAATTTATCCCCCACTGCCCCAGTCAACAAATTTCACTGGCGCCCCTCTCCTCTGCCCTTGCAAAGGTGGATAGCTCGGGTCCAGAAAGTAAAAATCCAGACTAAGATTTTGTTTCAACCAACCAGTTGAGTATAAAGAATCTCAGTCAAGGAGTGCTCAACTGGTTGGTTTAGCCAAAATCACTGAGTATATATGAGGAGGCTATAAGAGAGCAAGGTGGGTCTGAGGGTGTCACCCCACTGAGCTGAGTGAGAACAAACAGCCAATGGACATCCTTTGGCGAGTGGAACATCTACAAGCGAAAATAGAATATGAATACTAAATAAAAGTTAGAAAACAAGCATTTGATTTAGTTTGTCCAAGATGTTGAGTATTTCTGGGCTTTAAAGGGGCAACAGGCCTTAAAGGTGATGGACATCATGGCTGGCTTGTCTTGAGTGCATCTTTGGTCTGTCGATAAAAGTGTTTCAGTTTCCTCTTGCCCTCCCCCGGTAGGCGGTAAGCCGGCCATGGACTTTGGGGGCCTGGAGACCGTGGTGGCCAACTCGGCCTACGTGTCAGCCCGCGGGAGTGTAGACGGCAATGCCGCCACCACCATGCGCGACAAGAAGATGCGAGCCAGGCTCAAGCTACCCCACATCAAGCAGTGCCAGGACCTGAAGGCCACGCTGGACACGTCGTTCCGCAGCATGTGTGTCCAGCAGCCCATCGGCAAGCGTCTCTTCCAGCAGTACCTGGATGACAGTGAAGTCCACAAGGCCGCCGGTGACCTCTGGAAGGACATGGAGGACTACAACACTGCAAAGGAGAAGGACCGTGCACAGAAGGCCCAAAAAATCGTCAATATGTTCTATGACTCCGCCTCCAACACATTCTGCAGCTTCCTGGAGGAAAAAGCCATCACTCGGGTCAAGGAGGACTACAAAAACATCCGTGGCGACCTGTTCATGGAGAGCGAGGAGCAGCTGCAGGACCACCTGGAGGCCAAGGCCCTCCAGAGCTTCAAAGACAGCATGTTCTTCTTACGCTTTGTGCAGTTCAAGTGGCTGGAGAGCCAGAGCGTCACTGAGGAGTGGTTCATGGATTTTCGGGTGCTGGGAAAAGGGGGATTCGGGGAGGTACATGCCTGCCAGATGAGGGCTACAGGTAAGATGTACGCCAACAAAAAGCTCAACAAGAAGAGGCTGAAGAAGCGGAAGGGCTACGAGGTAAGGGAGCATCTCTCAGTAGCTGACCGTGGCTTTGGTCCTTTGGGCATGACGTTGACCGTTTACCATGCTGATTGGGTCTTTCCACACCACTTCTTGTGGCACCCAATCAAAGGCTCCATGTTCCAGTTTGGTTCACAGGCCAAACTGATCGATATAAAGAGGGCTGTTATGTAAGACGTTTATAATTAAATGAGAGCCAAACTGCACTCAGCCCATGTAGCCCTCACTAGACCTTATCAGTAAATTGCTGCTGAAGCTTTAATCAAACCTAAATGCTCCTCACTCAGTGCCCTCATAGCCTCCCGGGAAAATGTAAAAACCACCTGAACACTTTGACAGAGCCAGCCTTGGTCAATGGGCTGAGGTATGAATTTAGGCATGACTAAACGATCTGCGGGACACACAATGAAACAAATTAGAGGCGAAAGAATGAAGTGAGGTGGCTGGGGTGATCTCAGTGCAGGGAATTAGTGAGCTGTAATCAGGCTGTTTTTTTTCTCAGTGCAAAGAGGCTTGTGGGTCTAAGATGCACCGCAAAGCTTTTCAGTCACAGTGAGAGCAATGGAGCTGAAGTCCAGACCAATCGTGCTCCTGCCTGTCAAAGACTTAGCAGGTAGCAGAGATTAGCCTCCTGCTCTCTGGCTGCCCAAGGGCAGCTGAGGGAGAAGATGCCGGGTCCCACCCATCGTCCAAAACCACTTATCTAGTACAGACTCATGCTAAGACAGGCGAGGCAGGATACCCGTGCCATCACAGGGCATCTAGCTCAAACACTGCAGGCAACTTAGAGGCTCTGATTCATCAAGACGTGTTTGATCTGCACATGGAGTCCGGGGCATGAATCTAGTACAAAGCCACACACTGTGCCTCCGTGTGGATATTCACTTATTCATTCGTAACGATCTAGCTTAATTCTGTTAGTAGATTGTCAATCGTGCCAA
Source organism: Petrocephalus sullivani (assembly GCA_026780845.1). NCBI lineage: Eukaryota > Metazoa > Chordata > Actinopteri > Osteoglossiformes > Mormyridae > Petrocephalus > Petrocephalus sullivani. The sequence goes on along the minus strand of JAODKM010000093.1, from coordinate 77,733 downwards.
CTGGGATAGCAGGCAGGATCAGGAGATCAGGAAGTGACCTGGGCAGCGAGAAAGAGCCTGGCCCCAGGAGGAGTCCTGCTTTGCGATGTTAAGTTAGGTAACCCCAATTGGTTCATTAACGCTTTCGGCTGTACAGAAATGGGTCGGTGTTAATCACAGTTGCGGTAGTCTGGGGCTTTGAGCTACCAAGTCTGTCAGGCAGGATGTGGGGCTCGCTGCTCACTGTCCACTTCGCAAGTCACTTTGTAAAAGTTGTTTTTATTCACGTGAAGGATTCTCACCTGCTGTGACTCAATGGGCGGCAATTCTGACTGACGCCTTCATGCGTGTGGGTTTGAATCCCACCTGTATATGCGCTTTGCAAGTTCTCTATATCTGCAGGTTTTCTTAACTGCTCTCCTCCTGGAATCCACAGACATGCAGTTCAGCTGACTGGCATCTATAAATTGTCTGTGGTGTGTGTATGTGGCCTGTGATAGACTAACATCCCTTACAGGGTAAGCTCCAGCCCAGTGCTGCCTGGGATTCACTCCATACTCAGAAATGACTTATGTTTTATCTCACTGAACCTGAGGGTTCTGTTTACAGGCTATGTTACACTGACACAATACCTCCCATCTCAAGTGCACGAAGAGCTACATAAAAACAGAATTTCCTGCATCATCTAATGCAGAGTAGAGGAGTACTGTCTAACACTCATCCACCTATGTGCATCTCAAATGGTTCAGGATTTCCTCAAGACACATTTATAACCGAAGCTTGTTCCTGGAGAGAATCCAGACTGATTGGTCACTGGAGTGACATTACTAACAGACGATTGGTTGATCAGCACCCTTTTCCCTCCCTCTTTTCCCACCCCTCCCCAATCCCTCATTGTTCTGATAGGGTGCCATAGTGGAGAAGCGAATTCTTGAGAAAGTGCACAGTCGCTTCATAGTGTCGCTGGCCTACGCCTTTCAGACCAAACAGGAGCTCTGCCTGGTGATGACCATCATGAACGGGGGAGACCTCAGGTACGCGCAAGCGCAGGTGCGCAATCACGGGGTGGGTGGGGGGGGGGTATCCTTCACTCAGCTAGCAAGTATCTCTGGGCAGTAATAAACAGGAGCAGCCCCAAAGTGGCCATCTTCTCATCTGCTTAGGTAGGTTAGCCACATCCTAGCTATAAACATGTTAGCCACATGTTAGCTCAACATTACAACTATTAATTCTTTCAATAATTAAGAATTACAAATAAACTATCACTTATACATCTTGCTCAAAGCCATGGCTCAAACACACAGTAGCATAAATTGAGATGGTCTGCCATAAAATGAGCTAGTTTTCAAGCAATACAACGAGTCACTAGAACACAAAATTAAATAGTTAACCCCTAATTTTGGTGGTCTGTAGTGACCATAAGATGATGTAGAAAGGCTTTTCAAAACAACAAAAATCATCAGTCTGAGGTAGCCTGCCTGACCAGATTGCCCAGCCACAGCTAATGGGCCCCAGGCTTTGAGCAGGGAAATATCGCCCCCCAGTGGCCACTATGCAGACTGTTCAGCAGGCAGATCTAACGAATGCAAAGTGGCCACCAGCTGTAATGCTGGCCTTAATCTGACTTGAGTAGAACTACCTGAAGGTTATCCTCAGATTGAACTGTTCTTCAAGACATTACATCTACAAAGGAACAAAGACAAAGTAATCAGTAGAAATCAGTAGACCATTCAAACATCTTTAGAACCACATAGTGACATCTAAATTGTCTCATAGCAGCACTTTGCAAGCATCAAAAAGTAATGTTTATATTTATTTATTTTGTTGCTTATTTAACCCCGAGGCCAAAGTGTCCCCCAGAGACCTGGTTTCCTTACATATTCAGGTATCACATGTACAACGTGGATGAGAAGAACCCAGGCTTTAGTGAGACCAGGGCCTGCTTCTACACAGCGCAGATCATCTGCGGCCTGGAGCACCTGCACCAGCACAGGATCATCTACAGGGACCTGAAGCCGGAGAACGTACTGCTGGACGACGCAGGTAGCACCCAGTCTGTGGCTGATGTCTGTACTGACTGCGTCAGCTTCAGTGGTGTGACGTCTCTGTTCCACTTTCAGGTCACGTGCGCCTCTCCGACCTGGGCCTGGCTATCGAGCTGCCACCAGACAAAGATAAGACAAAGGGCTATGCGGGCACCCCAGGTCAGTGGAAAAAACGATCACATCTGCATTTAATCTTTCAGCATGAAGTACCATCAGACATACAGCCTGAACCCCAGGCATCATAACAATAGTAACATTAGCATTAGCTGAAGTTAGCAATAGTCTCATGGGGAGCCATTAGGATGTTAACAATAGCAGCACTAGCAGTAACATTAGCCTATAGGATGTCATTTGTATTTCAATATTGCAACAGTAGCTTCAGTAAGCATTAGCCTAAGGTGTAGTCTTTCAGGTGCAGACTACAGTAGCCTGTCAACACTGGGTGGGTCTGTCCCCAGGCTTCATGGCCCCTGAGCTGCTGCAAAACAAGGAGTATGATTACACTGTGGACTATTTCACCCTGGGGGTGACGCTGTTCGAGATGATTGCAGCCAAGGGGCCCTTCCGGAGTCGGGGTGATAAGGTAAACTCACTGCGTCCAGCAAAGTGACCTCTACAGCTTTCATATGCACATACCTGGGCATTGAATAGGTGCAGCTTAAGCAATCAATCTAAAATTAGCACTTCTTCCCAAACTGACAAAATTATGTTTATACGGCTGGGCATTGAGTAGTTTAGATTTACCACTTGAACAGTAGAGCTTCTCCTCAGATTTTAGCCAGTGAATTTAGGCTTTATGACTCCATGTCCTACATAAAATATCGAGGCAACCCTTCCAGGCAGATTACAAAGTAAAACCGTGATCTTTTTACATTACTGTGCCCAAAAAGAAGTTTCAGCTAACAAAAAAAAACACACTTGCCAGCTCCAAAATTGGGGTAACACTCTGCCTGGTGTTTGACGGCCCTGACATGGGTGGTCATCCAACACCACCCAGGTGGACAACAACGAAGTGACCCGGCGCATCCTGTCGGACCCGGTCTCGTACCCAGACACCTTCAGCAGTGCGTGCAAGGACCTCTGTGAGGGCCTGCTGGAGAAGGACCCAGAGAAACGGCTTGGCTTCAAGAACGGCAGCTGCAAGGTGCTGAAGGAGCAGCCCTTCTTCATGGAGATCGGCTGGGGCCGGCTGGAAGCAGGTGTAGCGGGTCTTCGTGCTAAAACATGCCGACACGCGGACGGATTCATTCATGAGGGAAGTGCTGTCATTTAATCGTTTTTAATGTGCTTCTCCAGGTTTGCTGATGCCACCTTTCATCCCTGACCCCAAGATGGTGTATGCCAAGGACATTGAAGATGTGGGAGCCTTCAGCACCATCAAGGGCGTAGTGCTGGACCAGAAGGACACTGACTTCTATAGCGAGTTTGCCTCAGGGAACATTCCCATCCCCTGGCAGGAGGAGATGATCGAGACGGGCGTGTTCGGGGAGCTAAATGTCTGGGCAGAGAAGGGCAAGCTACCCTGTGACCTGGACCCCGATTTTGTGGAGGCCAAGGGCGGAGCTTGTGTGATGCTCTGAAAGGATTGGGGACCGAGAAAGAAAGGAGAGCAAAGATGGATATGTGTGGAATGTATGATGTAACTTGGCTTTTCTCCTCCCTCACCCATGCAATTAACTCTCTTTAAAAAATTTAACCATGTAACCGTAGCCATGTAACTCTCTTTAAAAACTGGATTTAAACCGGCTAGACCAGCTAAAGCTGGTTAACCAATTTATGATAGTGGACCAGCTTAAGGTATATTTTCGCATGATGGTTTGATGGTTAAGCTGGTCATACCATCTTATGATGGTCATTCTATCTGGTTTAGCTGGCAACACCAGCATGACCAATTGGTGACCCACCCATCAGAGAGCAGCAAAAGCTGGGACATGACCATTTTAGACCATCTAAAACTGCCTACCAGCATAAGCTGGTTTCTAGCTAATGTTTTCAGCAGAGAAGATAAAAACAACAGAAAATGACACCTGCTAACACTTAAGTGGGTTGAGGTTGGACCTTTCAATGCAGAATAGAAACCTGTGAAGTTTCCATTTGGAAAAGCATCAACTTAGCAAGATATTTGTAGAGGACACTTTCAGTCTTGGAGAAAAATGTAAACTTTTAGTTTGGTACAGGAAAGGATAAATCTTCATGAACCATTTGCTGTGTTTTCATTTCCCACTAGATGATGCTCTCTGTTCATAGAAGGGCTAAAAGCATGTTCCAAAGCAAACCTAGAGGACCATCTAGTGGAGTCAGAAAATACAGCAAATGGTTCACAAAGCTTCATTTGCCCATTGCTACCACCGACAGTAGCAGTGGAGTGAGATCTTGGGTGAAGGGTAACGGGAGATGCTGCTCACGTTGTTTTGGTACCTTTCCAGGTAGAAGCAGCTATGACCAGTAGGATGTTTAAGTGTGATTTGTGAAGAACTTATACTTTAAATATAAAAAAAAACATACTCACTAGTGCACCTAAACAATAAGTCTGATGATTACACAAGTTATCACGGAGAAGAAATTGATGTAAATATTTTAGATTTTTTAATTTTATTAATTTTATTTTTCCCATGATGCTGCCAGGATACGTGGTTAAAAGATGGTGTTTTTATTTTGTGGAACCGTCGATCATTGATGTTTGTGATGTTTATTGAAATCCTTGACAAAGAAGATGCAAACAATTAAGGACAAAAACTTAATTATTGTATCTCTATGCCTCAGTTGACACTGCTGTTGTGGACAGCGCTGCGTAATCATAGCAGAAAGTTCACCCAGGACTGTTACTAGGGAGAAAGGTGATCAAAGTGGACTAATAACTCATCAGAAATGCTTCTTCAGACGTTGGTCAAACAATTATTTATTTTCACTGCACCATTCGATGGAAACCGTCTTATTAAAAGACTGAAATATAAAGCTGAAAAAGACGGGAAACGTTGTTGATGTTGATGAGTCATTTCTGATACCGACATATCTGCTAAACTTCTGAGTCAACACTTCGAGAAGCAAATGTTGAGAATGCAGATATTGTGATTAAATCAAGTTTTTGATTAGACTTGAATAAAGTGTATACCGAACATAGATGCAACTATTTTTGTAGATGCTTGTTAACTAGAAATGAGTTTATATATTTTTTTGACTGAGCATATATCCCCATCACAAACCATGCGCTTGTACAGATTACCCAATAAAATACAAGTACAAAGGTAATTTGTCTGGTGGTGATTTTACATTGCAGTCAGAAAAGAGTAATTGACTCATAGTAGGAGTAGGAACCTATTGTCACGTCGGGGATGGGCAAGGGAGAAGGCAAACGCAGGATTTCTGTACAATCCCCTTCGGGGGCTTTATTATGCAAAGACCAGTGCAGCGTTAACATGCAAGTTCAATGACAGAACTAACTGGAGAGAAACAACAGGGCACATATATACACTACTAACAGGACTTAAATGGGAAACAGCTAGTAAACACCGGGATTCCACACAAGGGTAACGAGGGGGGCATGGCACACAGGAGGGCTGGACGAGAGGGACATGACACATATCTTTTTATGGAATTCTTTCGGTTTGCATTTTACCAACTGGGATCATTGCAAGATAATTACCAGTAAGACCTGTGTTTTCGCTCCTCACAGTGACCCTTGGTTGCCTGAGAGACACAATGAAGATTGTCAACCTACTAAGCAAACCGACGTAGGCGTAGTTTACCTATGGGAGGGCGGTTGAAATACCTGTAAGTAACTGTTCTATAAATACAGCTGGTGCAAATTTATCAGCCTGTAGTGGATGACTATGGCAAGCCAAATAGTCTTTTATTAGCATAAGGCTTACTCGTCATAACTTAATTCTAAATAGTACATTTTTTTTTACTAGTAAGAATGTGACTTTAAGGTATCTTACTAGTAAGAATGATGATTTTTACTAGCAAGAATTGTATTTTTACTAGTAGGAATCAGCATGTTCAGCATGCCTGTGGGCCTTTGAGCGAGGCCCTTACCCCCAGCTCCTGGGAGCCGTACAAGGTGGCTGCCCTTCACGGCCAAGCTTGCTCTCATGTAGGGCTGCCCCCAAATAGTCGACTAAACGTTAGTCGATATGAAGAGGGCTTGGTCGAATACATTTTCATTAGT
>JAODKM010000093.1:60885-71441 GCA_026780845.1 Petrocephalus sullivani | reverse complement strand
GATTATTCGACTAATCGCTAAAATGCAGGAGTGTTAGTCGACTAGGAATATCTTTAGTCGGGGGCAGCCCTACTCTCATGGTGGGCAAGGTTGACATCTAAATTGAGCAAGGTTGGGGGAGGTGACAAGACAATTTCCCCACAGGGGTCAATAAAGTATACATTATTATTTATAGAGCTTTACAATTCAGTTTTTTGTCATATTTTATTGACTTCCATTGTATTTTGCCTCACATATCCTAAATTCACGAGTAAAGAGCCATATTGTAGAGCTCTATAATTCAATTCCTACTAGTAAGAAGTCCTATTGTAAATATCTCTAAATACATTTTGACTAGTAAGAATTCCAGGCCCACTTACCCATAACTGTTTTTTACTACAGGAATTACATTTTAGAGATCTACAACTCACAATTTTGATGTGCATTTTTACTAGTAAGAAAATGTATATTTTTAGCTACTGGTAAGAAATAAGTTATAACGCGTAAGCCTTATACCAATAAAAGACCAACTGACTTGCCATAGGACGGCTGCATAACATAATACCTAAAATCAATGTCGTTTCACGGAAAGACACCTCGAAAGCAGGGTGCGGACCTGTAGGCTACTATTGCATCAAACAGGCTACCCAAGGGGATTTGTAGCAAAAGCTCATACCGCAGTTTCCTTTTTATCTGAATTAAACAGAAGTTCACTTAAAACCTAAATAACTCAGGTACGTGTTCATTAATTTCCCTCCACGCTGCAAAGTGAAGGATGAAAGCAGAAAAGTCGCACGATCAAAATGCAACTCCGGAGAGAGAAGAGAAAGGAGAAGCGTGGGCTTGCCAGCTCTCCATCACCGCCGGCCGGGCGCTAATTCCTAGTGTGATCGCGCCACGGATGAATGCGGCAGAGGAGCGAATTCGCTACCCGAAGTTACTGATCACTGAAAAACTTTGATTTACCAGCGCCTGGGTAAGGAGACCAGAGACCATCCATATAAGTATTAGAATTATAACGCCGGAATACTTTAATGGTGATATTTTTAAGTGCGCGTACAATGTTACTGGAGACATGTATGTAATGTGGCCTTCATGCGTGGGAATAACGTGAATTTCCATGAAAAAGCGGTCAGAAGTTGATTTGACGATAGTAGCTACTTTGTCGCTTTATGTATCATATGTCCGTATTTCTTTAGACCGTATTATCTAAGTCCATATCAGGTGAACATTACGCGGGATCATATTGTAAGGCGTACTGTTGTACGTGTGCGCAAAGTCCGTGTCCGGTTTCACATCATGGGAGCTGATATGAGCAAATCGCTTATTTAATGAGTTTAGCTGGACTAAATCAGAACTCCAAATGAAAGTGTCACTCAAACCTTACAAAAATACTTCTTCTTCCAAGAAGAACAGGGAAGCGGTTACTGGCAAAGTCAGAAGTAGAATGTGTATTATTGTAATGAGAGGTCGGCCACGACCTCTCTTACGGAGAGCACATTGATGCAGCTTGTGATTTCTTCACGCAGATGGGCATCATATTTTGGGAATATAAAACATCATGGAAGATCGATGGATGGATGGATTTTGAAAGTAATTTTAATTACATTTCTTCATCACTCTCTTTCACAGAGCCCATAACATCCTCCCAGTAACTATTACTCCGGACCCCAAGCCCCCCAGTGCAGGTGGGGTCGGGACGTATAAAGCCGAAGCTATGTCCCACGCTGGGGAGCCTTGCACACAGCAATGTCCTCTCAGGCACAGGCCCCAAGTCCCGCTGAAAGCGGATCATCGCTGTCACCGGTATCCCCCGCCGCTGACTCACATGGGCCTGCAGGGATACGTCAGGAGCATAATCTGCCACTTCAACTGCCACATCTGTGCTGCTGCGACCGGAGACCCCCGCGGAAGGAGCTCCTTCATCTCCGGACACCTGGAGGCCTGTCACGCTGGGCGGACTTCGGCAGAGGAAGACCTCAATAAGACGGCCGGGATTGCGGACCAGGGGCAGGAAGAGAATGCAGGTAGACCCCCCGATGTCATTTAAATTTAAGTAACAGTATTTCATACACCAGTTACAATTAACCTATTACTTTCGTAGAGTCGACTAACAACAAAGAATGTGTCAAATAAATAAATAAATAAATAAATAAATGTGACTGACAATAAATAAGTAAAATTAACTGGATATGTATTCATTAACTGATGTTACAAGTTTAATACGTATTTGTAAAGCTTCCTTGAACTTGTAAACCTTTAGATCAGACCAGTGTGCATTAGGGGTATAGTGAAAAATCGGAGATCCGGTGTTCTGACATTTTGGCATACCTTATCAGAATAGCATACCGGCTCCGTATAAATACGCCTCCATACAGTACAACTGCCATTTTTAAGGTACCCTAACCCTAAACATAACTTTACCCCCTGACCAGGGCTGGCCTGAGCCTTTATGGGGCCCTAAGCAGAATTTGATTTGCCCCCCCACCACCCAAATCAAGATATCTTGACATTTCAAGCACTCATGGGGGCCCCAAGTGGCTGCTTAGTTCGCTTATGTCTTGGGCTGGCTCTGCCCCTGACCCTAACAAAATGCAATTGCTCACTTCCGGCCAACAGTATGATAAATGTATGGAATGACACCGAACACAGCCGATTTCTGTTGCACGCATGCGCATTAACCCAGGGTATGCCATTCTGATAGGTATGCTGCTGTGTCAGAACACCCGGTCCAAGTGATTAACGTAGGCTACTGCATCAGTCAAAACCGCTAAACTGACTAAAATTTAGAGGAAAATCGACCAAACGGTTTACGCTGTAACAAATATCGATATACCAATTCAAGTCACTGTATTTTACCGAATTTTATTTGTTTTTTATGCTTGATGTTCAGTTACCCTATAGTCTACATTTTGCAGTGTTAAATTGGCTAAATATAGTAAAGTGTCGAATACGTGTTTATTTTAGAAATAGCGCTTTTCCAGTACAGAGGCGAATCGCGTATCTTTTTCTACCGACTACAGGTAAAAAGGAACCTGACGCAAGTAGAAAGTGCCAGATGGAAGTGTGTCCCGATGGGGGGGGCGGACGCGCGGCTTCGGTTCCGCCTGTCGGAGAGCTGAATCACTTTTCACTTCTTAAAGGAAAACCACGTCAATGCCGGGAAGAAAACGGCTCTTCTCAGTTGCTGACCTGCAGTGCGCCAATCTCGGAGCTGTCAGGTGCAGATCATAATTCTCCCAAGTCTTTTAAGTGCCAAAGAACTTCATGACTAAACTAATTCAGATTTCTCTCCCAGCTATCTGATTGATAATGGTTTAAAAGGAGTACATATTTTTGTTCAGGGTCCCACTAGTCAGCTGAACTAAATTCTGCTGCAGGATGTCAATAAAAATTGTAATGAAATTAGTTCTCTGGTGTCATGAATCTCCTGCAGGAAACCTGAGCTTGAACTCTGAGCCACAGTCCAACCCCACAAGCACCGAGGACACGCCCCCGCCCCTCCCTCCTAGGATACCGCTGCCTGAGTCCAGATGCAGAAGCCGTAGTTACACCCCTCAACCTCAAGGTGGCTCTTTGAGACTTTACCCATACTCCGCTAGTAAACACACAGCTCTGCAAATCCAAAATCTTGTCAATTTGGGCTCCTCTGCATAAAAGTTCCTGCTCACTGCCTGACTACTGATGCTAATTTCCCCAGATGAAGAACAGGAAGCAGATGTGGTGAAAATGAGACGGTAAACTCCCCTTTTTTCCCCATCACAGATGTCTCACACACTAACACACACCAGGACAGACGCGAACAATCTGACAGTTACCTGCATGTACACTACTGCCAAAGCAGAAGTCAGGTGATCACAAAGTGCACACTGATTGGCTGATGTGGTTGCCTTTTCCCCTCCCCTTTCCTCTGTCCCAGACCAGCTGGCAGGACCCTTAGACGGACATCCACTGACTGGGATTCCCAACTTCAGGATGGTAGCATCACTCAGCTCCTTCTGCTGCTCTGGCACAATTGGAGGTGTCACCAGAGCCTGGTTAATTCTCACATTCTTGGGAAATCGTAGTATTTGCTGCCTCAAGTCTTTCTTTATTATTTAAGAAAAACAGGACAATGTTGATCATCTGAGAAGTTATTGTATATTTTGTTTATTTGCATGTCCCATCTTTTAATGCACTCCCAGAGCCTCTGTACCAGACGTACCGGACTGCGGTTATCAAAGAGGAGATCAAGCAGCAGACGGTGTCTTTGCCCAGCGGTCCAGGTGCCGAGGAGCCCGGCCAGCAGTGGTCCAGGGGCGGGGGGAACACGCTCTGGCAGGAGCTGCCCACCGTCCGGAACAGCGGTATCCTCTTGCAGCTCAGCCCCGGGGAGTGCAAGCACCAAGAGGTTGGTGTGGGGGGCGGGACGAAGATAATATAACATGCTAGGTAACTGGCTACCTGCCAGTGGTAGACATCTCTCCTCCAATCAGATATTGGCTTTCATGTTTGATACCCAGTTGCCTTTTTGTGAAACAAGTGACTATTGGATGATATAGTTACCAATGAATTAAAAAAACTGAGGAAGTTGCCTAAAACTAGATTCAGAAAAATTGTATCACACCATATCATTGAGTAAAGGTAGAAAATCTGTATACAGCCCTTTGGATGAACTTACACCTTAAACCAACATTGAAGTCACTTTAATGGAACCTGGTGGATGCAGTTAACGCCCCCCACCCACCAACCACAGAGCATGTTCGAGGTGCTGACGTCGGAGGCCTCGTACCTGCGCTCCCTCCGCGTCCTCACTGAGCACTTCATGGAGTCACGCGACCTAGACGAGACGCTCATCATCCGCGACAAGAAAACGCTCTACTCCAACATTGTTCGCGTGCAGGAGGTCAGCAAGAGGTGAGGCCATGGGAATCGGGTGGTGGTGGGGCGGGGCCTTCAGACAGACTGCTCATATGCAAGTGGTGAAGGTGAGGGGTGGCGGCTTATCGGTCAAAACCAATCAGCTACTTCCTCAAGGAGCAAAACTGCCCACACATGCAAGTGGGACACTTCTTGATCCAGGGGGGACATATCATTGTGGTTAATGTGTCTGCAACATATTTCCACAAGTCCCAGGACCTTCATAAATATAAGCTTCACATCCTGCTCTGCCTGAATTCTTCTTCTTCCAAACTGCCCCCCCAAACATCCCCCAGACTGCGATCCACACTGGATCTCCTCTGATCCTGCCCTCTCTGCCCCAAAAAGGTTCTTAAATGACCTGGTGGAGCGGGTGGACGAAGGCCCGGTGATCACTGACATCTGCGACATCATCCAGCAGCACGCCCTGCACCACTTCCCCGTCTACGTGGACTACGTCCGCAACCAGGTGTACCAGGAGAAGATGTACAGCAGTCTGCTGTAAGGAAATAGCCCCCCACCAGGCCACCTGCTCATGAAGCACCCTTAGCAATAATAATAATAATAATAATAATTATTATTATTATTATTATTATTATTATTATAATCATTATTAATTATTATTATTATTATTATAACAACAACAACATCCTGCTCAGGGTTCTGTGGTATTTAGTGGCGTTGTATATCATGCATTTGTGGGGCCCCAAGTGGTTGGGGGGCCCCTGTTAGCCTGTTAGGCTTGTCAGTGACATCTGAGGTAGCCTGACATGCCTTAACATTGTTATGCCTTACTCCTATCTTAAAAAAAAAAACAACAACAAAACACACATCATATACTTATATTCAGCATAAACTCAGCACCAGTAATCTGGGAGCATTAAGGGCATGTCGTTAATCAATTTTTTGTTTGGATCGACTGCAAACATACACATACACCGTTATTAATTATCATATTAGAAATTAGCATGATTATTGAGTCAATTCGGGTTTAGTCCTCGCCTGAAGGACGTGGCGTCCTTAGGTCCTCCTAACAATCTCCATCTGCCCTGGCGTTTTAGCAAGTAAGCTCTTTCTCCCAAAATAAGTTCAGTACTCTTCCAGAAGAACAGCATGCTGTGGACAGACTGCCGTATTCAGAAACACAAAAGGCAGTGTGTCAGTGAGGCACGGTGTGCCAAGTCTGCTTTCAGTTCCCCGTGCGTTTCCGACAAAGAGGAGCATAACGCAACTCCGTCGCTGACAGCGTACAGCCCGTATACTTTTACGATCCACTTCATTTTCTGAATTATGGAGAGAAAATCTTTAAATTAGAAATTTAAGCTGGGTGTGAGAACATTGGTTGTTCATATAACCTACAAATCTTTGGCTTGGAATAAGGAAATCATTTAAGCTTTCAAGACTTGTCTTATATGTGCAACTTTTGTCATCCTTGGTCACCTGTCCCCCTTGACCCCTGACCCCTCTACCCCATAGGCAGAGGAATGCGGAGTTTGCCAGGGTGATGTCGCGGCTGCAGGAGTCTGCGTGCTGCCAGCGTCTGCCCTTTGTATCATTCCTGCTGCTGCCCTTCCAGCGAATCACACGCATCAAGATGCTGACTGAGGTGAATGGCCCTGCCCTTCCACACCAAGCTTCCCCAGCCATACCAAGCCACACCCATCCACACCAAGCCACGCCCTTCCACACCAAGCCACACCCATCCACACCAAGCCACGCCCTTCCACACCAAGCTTCCCCAGCCATACCAAGCCACGCCCAACCACACCAAGCTTCCCCAGCCATACCAAGCCACACCCTTCCACACCAAGCTCCCCCAGCCATACCAAGCCACGCCCATCCACATCAGGCCCCACTCAGCCATTGCAGTCAGACGCTAAATAAGAGGCCTGTTACATACAACTCCAAAGAAAACAAACTACAGCTAACAGGAATGGTAGCTATTGCTAGTAATGACTAGAGCACCAAAACTTTCTGAGTTCTATTAGCCTTACGTTCCTGTGCTGATGGTAGCACCTGGATTTGTGATGTAACAATGATAGCTGAATTGGAATTTTGCACCTGAAAACAACAGAGGTATTGTACTGTAAGAGTTTCCCAGGCAAGCCTACTAGTCAGATGCCCAAAAAAATGCCATTGTCTGAAGAATGACGGCATCGCTGGCGTCTCTTGTTTCCAGAACATTCTGAAGAGAACCAAGGAAGGATCAAAGCAGGAGCGGACGGCCTCGGAAGCGCTCGCCTCTGTGTCTAAAGTAAGACCATCCCTCTTCTCTCCCCATATTTGAATGTGAGTGAGGAGTGTCATGTGACTTGATCAGTGTGTCATGTGACCCGGAGCCCCAAGTCTCCCAAGGCAGACATCAAAGAGCCGTCACGACCATGTAAGCCGCAGCTAGACTGGAAACTATCGAGAGAATGGGGGGGGGGGGGGGGTTAAACAGCTGCCTGCTTTGGCTCTCGTGGTCTGATCCAAGTGTAGCCGGGTGGAGGGTTCTTTTCAGTTTCCCTGTTGGCAGTGTCTCTGGCGCTGACTACTATACAGTGCATAGGTGCAGCTACCGTCCCTTTAAGAGCGCTCCAAGCCTTTGCACAGTGACGTGGGTTTCGGGGTTTATGGGAGACGCTATGGCTGCACAACGTGGTTCTGGCAGGGACTGGAATTGATCAGCCTACAGCATAAGCTGTTAAGGGGTCCCTGGTGGAGATATCCGACCACGGTCGTATTTATTCGGTTGTTTTATTTTCCCATTCTGTTTGATTTGGTGTATGTAATCGGAAAGAGTTAAATACATTTTAATTTCAGTGACAAAAGGTTTTCTTTTAACCGGCTCTCGCTCTAAGTTTCCCGGAGGTGGAAACCGTTTTTTGTGAAAGTTTTCAGAGTAAAGAACCCCAAACGCAGTAATTGTGTCCGGAGCGTTATTGTCAATCCCCGGTTACACAAGTAAACAACGGGAAAGGATACCTACAGTGGCAAAAAGCCGAAGTCCTTTCATTTCCTGTCTATCGTGGGCAGAGTTTAGTCATTAGGAAACACACACAAGCTGCAGTAACACAGGCTGGGTGTGCAGAACTGAAACCTCCAGCCAGGAAGATCAGGCTGTCCAATCAACAACCCCCCCTCCCCCACTGCTCCCCCAGATTGTTAAGGAATGCAACACACAGGTGGGCAAGATGAAGCAGATGGAGGAACTAATACATATGGCCAAGACTCTGGATTTCAACAAGCTCAAGGTGAGCAGCAATTCCCTTTTACAACCAGAGGGGGAGCTGTGCCTATATGGGGAGCTGTGCCTATATGGGGAGCTGTGCCTATATGGGGAGCTGTGCCCCATGAGAACCACACTCAGTCTGGAATTCAGAAGGAATGACCTATAAGGCAGGCTTTACGATTAGTCCTTAATGTGTCCTCTCCACGCAGGCCGTCCCAGTCATCTCTCAGGCCCGCTACCTTGAGAAGCGGGGGGAGCTGCAGGAGCTCCTGAGCAGGGCCACATTCTTCAGCCTCCGCTCCAAATGTCTCTCCATATGCCTGTTCCTGTTCAACGACCTCCTGATCATCACTAACAAGAGGAGGTGAGCCGGCCTCCGCCGCACACGCCTCTGCTCCCGCAGGCCGGGGGCCCCTTTCCGCCAAAGTGGTCCATCGTCCGTGCGGTTTCACATCTCGCCCGCAGCAACAGCACCGAGCGCTACAGCGTGATCGACCACGCCCATCGCTCGCTGGTCCAGGTCCAGCCCGTCGCCGAGGCCAGCCATGGCTCCATGCTAAAGAGGAGCTTTGTCCTCATACTGCTGGAGAACCACAAGGGACAGAGCACCAAGCGCTTGCTGAAGGCTCCCACGGAGTGAGTACAGCTGCGTGGGCTAGCTGCCACTGAAGCCAGCACAGCTTCCTCTACATCACTTCCTGTTGGTCATGGTTTCCACCGTGGCACTTTCTGCTGCTGCATGCAGGTCAGACATGCACAGATGGATGGCGGCGTTTCCTAACCCCACTACCGCAAAACAGGTAGACGAGGTTATATACGACGACTGGGGTGAGTAGTCCAGCTGATTGTTTTTCCCTGGGGGGGTGCAATCGGGCACACCCCTCCCACCATACTGTATGGTGGGTTCCTGAGCATCTAGTGTGCGTTTCGTGCCCCAGACTGCCCCCAAGTGCAGTGCGTGGCGGATTACGCTGCCCAGCAGGCCGACGAGCTGAACCTCCAACCCACAGACATCATCAACGTCCTGCGGAAGACCAATGAAGGTGAGCAGAGCATGGGTCCCCACCTTCAGGCTTTTTAAAATAAACCTTTATTTAATATGTAGTGTAGTGACCATCTGTGGGTGGTTTGAATGATGGGAAACACCACAGAGAGCTGAAGTGAGGAAAATCAGGGCTCAGGCTAATTCTGTTCCCCAATGATTTCTTCTAAACCCCCCCCCCCCCATTTGGTGACAGGATGGTATGAGGGGGTCCGCCTCTCTGATGGCGAGTCCGGCTGGTTCCCGGCGGCAAATGTGCGGGAGATCACGAACGAGCATGTCCGGCGGCGTAACCTGCGCGAGCAGTACAGGGTGGCCCAGGCCACGTCCCAAGCACCGGATGGGCGAGGCACGACCGCGGAAACCAGGGAGCAGGGCAGAGGATTCGTGTAACCGGACTGGCTGATGGACTGCACTGATCAGGGCGCGGCTGACTGAGCAGCCGGAACTTTCACACTGAAACTGAAGCCCTGGATTACAACACAATGTATAACTGAAACCATCAATGGTGGGACGCCTTCTCAGCCTGCAGGAAGGCCAGCCTCTCTCGCTCACCGGCCCACAAACTCCAGACGTGTGCCAGTCTCCCTAACAGGCCATGCTGCAGCCAAGCCACTCCCCGGGGGTCTGGCCGCACACTTCATCAGAGGAAGCACGTCCCGTACCTGTAAACGGCGACTAAACCATCCACAGTCGGCAAATATTACTCGGTATTTCCCCAACACGGTTGTCCCAAACCACATAATAAAATTTCCACTTACAAAATTGAAAAGAGTGAAGTCCTGCATGCTGATGTGATTCCCAATTTTTAAAGGGACTAAAGAATTTCCCCACTTACGATTTTTAAAACGTGTAAACCAGAAATCCTGAGTATGAACTCTTGTACCTTCTGTAAAATAGGTGTGAAATAAGAGTAAAAATTGGTCAGCTCCATTCTTTAACTAGAGATGTCCCACATGATGGTGTCTAGGCGACTTAGACAACCAGCGCGGCAGCAGCGGAAACATGTCCCTCCACAGATACTGAGATTGACTGGGTTTAGTGAGTGCAACCTGTCTCTTATCAGCCAAAACGTTCCACTTTAAGGCAACATGTTTCATTCAGTTCATCCTTGTTCCCCATTACGAGATTATGTTTCAAGACTGAATTTTAACCCTTCTCATAAAACACAAAAGCGTATGCAGTGAAGAACATGAAAAGCATTCGGGCGATTAAGAAACGGGAAACCGGAACATGTGCCGTAAATACAGGAATATATACACCCGCACTTTATTAAAGATATTTACATGCCATTATCATCACAAGCTGGCAGAGCCCAGCCAGCAGGTCACCCTCAGGGAGGGGCCTAAGACCCCAAATTAGGGTTAGGGTTAGAAAAACTACGGCTTTCTCAGGTATCAAAAGTCATTTTTCTGTCAGTTC
>JAODKM010000093.1:22203-47356 GCA_026780845.1 Petrocephalus sullivani | reverse complement strand
TTCTCTGTTCTGGCGCCTAGTTAGTGGAATGATGTCCCAACAGCTGATTCATTGAATGTCTTCAAACGACTACTTAATACATACCTTTTTCAGAAATATTTGAACTAGCACTTCTGACCCTACCCTGACCTCTTTTCCCTAAAAAAAAGGAACTTTTCGAACTGAGTATTAGACCGTTGGTATTCATAGCCTGGGTTTTATTGAGCTAGTATCGGGAAAAGTTCACTATAGAGGCTAAAAGCACTTATGTAAGTCGCTCTGGCTAAGGGCGTCTGCTAAATGCTGTAAATGTAAATGTAAAATGTAAATAAGTATGGTCACCCCTGCTCGGCCCCTCTCCCCGCAAGAAACTCCAGAGTGGAAGAGGGTCCAACCAAGGAGACTGGTTCCAGAGCCCAAGCCATGCGTTGAGGTGAGTCCGACTATATCTAGTCGGAACCTCACAACCTCGCACCCCAGTTCAGGCTCCTTCCCCACCAGAGAGGCAACATTCCATGTCCCTAGAGCTAGCTTCTGCAGCCGAGGATCGGACCGCCAAGGTCGCCGCCTTCGGCCACTGCTCAGTTCACATGGCACCCGACTCCCTTGGCCCCTCCTACAGGTGGTGAGCCCATTGGAGGGGGGACCCACGTTCCTTCTTCGGGCTGTGCCCGGCCAGGCCCCATGGGTGCAGGCCTGGCCACCATGCGCTCGCCATCGAGCCCCACATTGGCAAAGCAATCGAGAGATACTGTGATATACTTCAAAAAGAGGCTTTTGTGTGTGGACTAAATGCCATTAAAGCTTAAGAAACCCAAAGGATAAACAGCAAATAGAAGATTTGGAATTGATTCTTCTGTATATATGACCTCCTTCCTGAGTGCTGCAGCTCCGGAGTGGCGGTGAAAGACGTTCGAGGAATGCAGGCATTATACATTAAGCAAATTGTTATCAACACAATCTGAATATAAATATTTTGATCAGAAATCTATAATCTGTGTGAGCCTATTTGGGAAAGTGGTTATAAGGCCTCCTCATATAAGATTCTACTTTCCATTTGTGTATTTAGCGTATATTAGCAGCCTGCAGGGCTTAGCGTACTGCATGCTAATAGCTCAGGCTGCCCGTTATGATGTAACAGTCGCTGTGAATGGGCCCCTTTTCTGGGCATGGGCCTCTGTCAACCGCCCAATGGGAAACCAGGTCACCAGGAGGCTTCACTGCCGGACGCCTCTGCTTGTCTCCTTCTCCCTTCTGCTCTAAGACTGACAGATTGATCAATGGATGGATGGATAGATGGATTCGGCTCACTGGGTCGGGATGCTGTGCTGGTAATCGGAAAGGCCACCAGTTCACGTCCCATTGCTGTCAGAGTGATGTCACCGTTGGACCATTAACCCTCGGTTGCTCCAAGGACTGGCTGCCCCTGTTTTGTCAGAAAAAAAATTATGGCACTCTGGATAAAAGCATCTATTAAATAAATAAAAAAATGTAGATAGTTACTTACTAATCTTGAGGGAATTTGCAGGATTACAGTAGCACAACACACACATTTAGACAGTAAAAAAGACAGGAGTCCTGTCTTGACTTGATTTTCAGCGACAGCACTGACCAACCTGATTTTACATGCTATCGATCAGCCACTCATTCCGGCTAGGTGCCTTGATCAAGAGTCGTACTGCAGGACTCCCCCCGCAACTCAAACCCGCGCCCATTTCACTAACCAGCAGAGAGACGCTGAGTAAACGGACTCTTCCAGGGCTCACACACCTCCTCTGGCCAGGGGGACGGTAACACGGAATGGAAGGCAAGTCTCTCAAAGGTGCAGAGAATATGCCGCATTGAAGCGGAATCACCTGGGTAACAAAAACACAGAAAAAAACAAGCTTTCCGAAAAGAAAAAAGGGCGTCCTCTCAGAAGCGGCTGTGATTGGGTCACAGGGGTTCTGCCAAGTGCGAGGCTGAGTGCCCCACAACCCAATGGGCCAAACGCATTTACAGTCCGATGGCACGCTAAAGTCACAAACACTTCTCTCTAAGCACACTGGGGGGCCAACGGGGGGGGGGCGACACTCGAAAGTCTCTCAATTTTTTTTTTTTTGCAAGTTCGTGTTAAATTTCATTGTCCAGTCTGTATCTGCAATGCGTGCTGTAAACAAAGCCATAAACAGAGGTGGGGAAGGTTCAGGTCCAGACCAAGGTTTTGTTTCAACTAACCAGCGGCGCACTCTGTAACTGTGACTCTTTATACTAAACTGGCTGGTTGAAACAAAACCTTGGTCTGGATTTGTACTTTCTAGACCTGAACTTTCCACCTTTGGCTATAAGCCATACCACCGAGAAACCTAATAGGACTTAACTAACTGAACCTGCGAAAACTTGTCTGACTCTAGCCCTGGATCGTGCCTTAATAAGCTAATATGCCGCTAACATCCCACGCATTGCTGCCTTGATTAGGCATTTTATGTGGGCTGTGCTATACTTTCATGCCACATCGGGCCTTTTTTACTACGTGACAGACATTTTTTTACTGTGGCCCAAACATCTGGAGAGCAATTCAGTAAGTGAATAATGGTGAAATTCAGCATAAATACTGGGACCAGTTCAGAAGATGCTGTAGCACTGAAGCCCATCTCTGACTCATCATACGCCCGCAATACCACCAGCTGCCCACCTATGCCAACACCCTGCATTCTCCCATGCATTTGGTGTGTTTCTGGGCTCTGATTGGTCCATTTTGGCATTCCAGAGGACCTCCAAGGAATCTTACTGGAGGGGCTAGGCAGCTGTAAGCAGGGTTCCTAGGTAACACCACAAGAGATGCATATATACTGTAAACACATTGTGTAATATGTCGAATATTCTAGAAAATGTTACATAAAGCACATTATATGGCGGAGTGGAAATCTCGGCATGAGAGATCACAGGGTCCGAAACTGCAGTGTCAGCGTACAGTGTACAGTAAGGTGAATGTGAGGACAAAGCAGGGGTCAGAGAGGACTCCTATCAACCTACGAAGCAAAACTGCTGCTGAAAATGCCTTTCAAGGGAAAGATCAATGTCCACCTGTCCACAGTCTTTGAAGTACACTAATAATGGCACTGTCCTTGTATTAACTCTTATAAAAAAATACCTGACCTTAGCAAACCTCTGTAAGAGCTCCTGTGGAACAGTGGCGAGCTGGAACATCCACAGCATGATTCTCTCATATCTCATTGCAGGAGGCACCATCCCTGCTCTGCGGTACAGAAATACTCACTTTCTTCACATATATTAAATGATACACATTCATTAAAAAAATCATGCATTGCTCCTTCACTAAGTAGCGTTACATTGTCTGTTTAATTCAGTGGACACCAACATCTCATTAAATGCCTACAAACTACCCAAGTAAATGCCCAATAAAGTGTCTCAGGTACAAAACAGGGAGAAATTACTCTATATTTACTTTGAGGTAGAAGTTTTAAGTGTCCCTTTTCCAGGTGCACTGGGCTTCCCCGGATTAACTCCAGCTGTGAAGCCACCCTGTTCAGGACATGCGTTAGGGAAGATGGCTAACACATGGATAGATGGAATAATCTTTCTATCAATAGAAATAATCATTCAAAAGTCTGAATTCAGCTTTAGTTTCAGGTAGAACTGATTAATGAAGATTACTCCTTGTTTGTATTGTATAAGTACTGCCGTTTGACACCTCAATGGATGCGGTACAATCATTACACACTTTCCTTCCTTTAAAAGACCCTTTTCTTAAGAAATATTCCGAAAAGTTTAAACTCAGCTCATATGTAAAACTCTGTCCTCTCTAAATATGGTATGTATTGATACGTGTATACTCTGTGTGGTTATACATTTTCCTGCACAATATTATTATGAAAACTCGTTAAGTGTGCTTTCGGATGTGTTTTTGTATACTTTCTACAATAAAAAATTTTTTATTGGTAATTATTGTTTAACAAGAAAGTAAACAGTCTTATCAGAACGCAGTGCATGACTAACATACACAAAGATCACCTTCAACCACATTTATGAAGGCGAAAATATACGGTCATAAACTCAAACAGGCGAAATTTCACAAGAGAGTTACAATGTAGTGTAGTATGGAGTACTCTATCGCTTCCGACAGAAGTTAGCGTACTGGTGCGGGACTTCGCGGTACCTACGGGATCCGACCGGTCACGTGTTCGGTGGCGTGTTCGGCGGATGCAACGTGCCTACCTGCTTGTTTCTAATGGACAGACGCCTGATAAACCTCATACTGATTATCAACTTGACGCCAGTGGATAATGCAAATGATCCATAAATAAAGGCTTAAAAGCACAAACCGCTTAGAAGTATTTTGATACCATAATAATTATATTTATTCATGCCGTATTTTTCATACATGCAATGCAACTCAAAGTGCTTTTCATATGATTACATGATTACATGATAATCACAATAAAAACAATGATGCCTATGTGCGATGTTTCGAAAGAAAATACACATATTTCAACTAATGTAAAATAAGGTGCCTAATTGAATAATCTATATGGAATTCTGCATTCAATAAATTGTTTCATTTATCTGAAAACTTTTTTAATGACGCTTGATTGATTTGTAGCAGCCTAATCGTTTAAATATATAGAATCCAGGTTTGTATTTATAATTTTGTATATATGTTTTTCGACATGGCAGATTGTAAAAACCAAACAATCGAAAAGGATACTATGCTACGTTAAGACGTTACTGTACTCAAATCGTACTGATTTATTCGTTAACCACTTAAAATAAAAATTATACCAAGAAATACATAGAGATTCGGGAGCAGCACATTTATTAATTTCGATGCTGGGTTTCATTTTACAAAAGCTAGGCTATACATTCGGTTTTATATTTCTCAAATTTTTTAATTACTGTTATACAAAATGATAATGATATTCATTATAGTCATTTTATACACGCAGTATTAGTTTTGGTCATTTTTTTAAAGCTTTGTTTAACTAGTTACAATTTAAGACCTTTTTTGAAAAAAATGCCACGATTTCTGTTTTTACAGAAATGCACAAGGCATTCAACGAAAATATACATCTGAAGTATACAGAACAGCATCATAGATTTGACATAAGGGCAGTTCATGTTATCCAGTGGTGAAAGTCATTTTGCGAAGGAAAAGGAACTAGGCTATGGCAAGTCAAGGTAAATCTTACCAAACCGGGCATTAAGGTTTCTCAGATTCGCGTAAAGATGTACAGCAGCTTACACACATACCTATGATGAAGTTTAATTACCAAAATAAAGACATCAACAATACAATAAGACATCATCGACAATAACTCATAATAAAATAAGACAATTACAACATAGATACATATACATATAGACTATTGTATAAATGCTATATAAATATGGTCTCAATCTCCCTCGAATAAACGGGATTCTGACGTTTTTGCTTAACAATGAAAGATATCGTGCACACAAAAATTTACATTAGTGTATAATTTTATGTCTTACAATAAATTCTAGCTTATTATCTATACTCACCCTCTTGTTATTTCCGAGCCGCGGTAAACCGCGGTAACCGAATCAGCGCATATGGTGGCTCCACTGTGGTTCAGATGAACTGGTGCTCATACACTGCACTTGCGGTGTGACGCTGTGAGTGAATTTGTGTTTTTACTTGGGGCAGGTGTGCGTTATTTTCAGAGATGGGGTATGAGGAGCGACAGATAAATGGCAGTATCCATCCATCCTTTTACCATACCTGCTTGTTCTATGCTGGGTTGCGGGGACCTCGAACTTAACTCGCGAGCTACAGGCGCAAAGCAGGAAATAACCTAGGATGAGGTAGGCCTATCTAAGGAGGAAAAATGAAGGCATCCACTTCACAAAATAATAAAAACTCATATTTTCCCAAACTGCAGGAAAATTATGGGTATTACTTGTGTATATTCATGCAGTTCTGAGAACTATACAAAAATCATATACCTGCGTTTGGGGAAACGTTTATGATTGACAGCACTCGTAGTCAATTGAATTTGGGGGTTATCCCGAAGGGCCAATCCCAACTGGTCCTCTGCTACTGCCTACTCTATTGTAGGCTCTGTTCTTGGCTCCATAATACTGCAGTTCTAAAGGGACGCGCAGTTATCGAAGATGGATTAATATTGGATGAGTGAATGAGTCACTGAGAATATGTTGATTTTTTATAGAATTTATTGAAGAGCTTAACAAAGCGGGGGTCTGTAACGAATTGTTTAACGTATCCTACCTGCTATCCGACGCTGCGGACATCTCCAAAGAAAGCCACGGAAAGCCTCACAGAAACATAATGGGAGCTGTCTGGTCGTGCTGTTAACTGTGACCGTGCGTAGACTGTTTCTTTAAAACCACCAATATAACAGCATTACTGAGAGTAGGTTACATTGGCGTTTTTTTGCTCCACTTAGAGAACAATAAGGAAGTGGTTTCAGACCCGCAAGTCTCTAAAACATTAACCCACTCCAAGGGTCTGAAAGCTTTTATGCCCGTCTAGTACCCAAGTATATAGGGAGTTATCTTACAGACCGTTTGGCGACACTGTGGGGCTAAACAGTCAAGACAACGCCAACGGATTTTCGATGTGTAATTTCACTGGAATATTAATTAAAGGGGGCAGTTTACCCCTGATAATCCAAAAGAAATTCCTGCAGAAATTTCTTCCGGAGTTGTGTACGTAGTTGTCATTGTGGCTCCTGCATTATAAACACTACCAAATAGAGTGTGTCTGAATTGGTTAGAGTGGTGAAGTTCTCAACGTTGTCATTTATAAAAACTCATTTCATTTCATTAGATTTTATCAAGAATGCCAAAGCCGTTCCAGATACTTGAAACGTTGTTTATGATAAGTATTGCTCTAAAACAGGGGCTTTCTGAGGAACGGGGTGGTGGTCTGTAAAGATGTTTCCTTTAGCGCAATATGGGTATTACCAACTTGTTTACTCAGCCCTGTTCGGGGCGAAAAATATGTAAGGGGAAACGCCCACACTAAATTAATAAAAACATGGATAGGTTCAGGCGACCCTGTGCAGGATATGGGTCCGCAGGGGGAAAGGGATCAACGGTGTAAATGAATATATAGATTCACACGGCTGCCGTCTTTTTACTGCCAATAAAAGTAAATCGCCTTTGTTGTAAACCGTAGATATTAAAACAGGTTCTGCTAATGCCTATATAAGAAAAATCGGTCAATGATGGACAGATTAAATCTGTAAATCTGTTTATTTAAGTTGCAACGACTGAGGCAATTCTGTGTTGCACACTTATCCTTTCATAGGTTATCGGATGCGTTGGGAACGGTGAGACGTTTCATGCGATTTGCCAGTGGGCTGTGGTTTATCGCTACTGCACAGGTGCGCTTACGACGGTCAGGGTCCAATCTTAAACCCTGGGAGGAGTTCAGAGCCCAATGCAGATGAAAGGAGCGGGATCCGGGATTATTTGGAAGCCCGACGAAGGCTGGAGGGAATCCCCTGGAAACACCCGGACTCGCACCCGACCCGCGGGACGACACAACCGCAAGGTCTGGCCACTAGAGGAGCTATAGCACATGTCACGGCGAAATCCAACCCACAACTCGTGTCCTTTGAGATATAAATATGTAATTTCTATATGCACTGTAGTAATTACACTCGGATGAGAGGAACAATCACAGATGTCGGAAGAATTGAGATAATCAGACTTAAAGGTACATATTCATCCTTATATCATTTAAAAACGGGGAGAAACGGTAAATCATACAATCGACTGTTTACAGAACATTCAAAGTATGGGGAAAAGCGCAGTAATCGCACATTATTGATGGTTAGTCCTATTCTGGATACTGCAATCGCGTCTGTATTTTACATTGCGTCACCTGGGCGCTTCGAGTGCTCCTTTCAAGTATTCTGAAAATGAGTGCTGTAGCAGAAGTGGTAGCTTTATGTCTTGGTTTCCTGAGTGTGATCATGGTCGGAGTTTCTTTGCAAAATCCGTACTGGAGAGTATCGAGCGATGACGGAAACGTGATCAGGACCTCCACCATCTACGAGAACCTCTGGATGTCCTGCGCGAGCGACTCCAGCGGAACGTTCGACTGCCGCGACTTCCCCTCTCTCTTCGCGTTGCCCGGTAAGGTGCTGAATGCCAGTGTCACACAAGTGCAATATCCATCTTCCAAACTCATATTCTGGCCATGCTCGCTTGGGAATGTGGACGCTTTCCCAGGCAGTTTAGGGCACAAGGCGGAGGTCCACGCCGGACGGGATATCAATCACTCACGGGGATGAATTACATAATTCAGCCAAACTGATTTCCAGACATCCACCTTATCCCGCAAGATACAGGCGCAAAGCAGGGGATAACCCTAATTATCGTTATCTGGGTCGTGGGGGGCCAAGAGACTTCCCCAGGCAGCCTAGGGCACAAGGGTACGCGCTATAATAATAATTCTATGCGGGTAACCACATCAAACAGTACGCAGACTGGTTTATTTTTTAGTACCTTACCTTATATACCTCAAAGTGCTTTACAGAAATAAAAAGAAATGCAAAACAATATAAATTAGAGTATGAAGATGATAAAACTAATACAATAAAAAGAAAACTAATCAAATAAATAAAAAGTGTAGCATCGGAGATCATAAAAATGCATATTCTCAAATTTGATGAAAAGTTATAGAAAATACAATAGTTTTCCGCTTAGTCTTATCGCTGGTATTGTTATGAGGGTCAGTGGAAGCCGCTTCCTGCAGTGAGTATTATGCGGGTCTGGGCACGACTAGCCGACGAGTCCCGATTGAATGGACCCAACAGGCTTGTATTCTTCAGGCATGTCACACATATGCCTTGGTTGTAAGTGATTTTAAGGTTAGTTATTGGATTAAGAGGAAGGCAGTCAAGGATCTGGGAATTGGAACTGTGTGCTTTTTTGGGGGCGGGGGGCAGTCAGGAGACCATTATAAGAGTTCAACATACAAAAAAATTGCAGGGATGAGTTTGTTTAGGTTAAGTTTAAATTATAGTATGAACAAATTCTTAATTACATTACATTCTAAAAATATTTTCCCCAACATGTAGGCTTATAATTTCAAAATAATTAGTGATTAATTAGCAATTTATAACACAAATAATGTTTTCAGGCAATAAAGAATTCTAGTGACAGTCTTGGCGACTGAAACAGCTAATTAGTGCACTTTGGCATCCCCCCTCCCCGGAAAAATAAAATTGTACATATAGCAGGTTTTTGCAAAACGTAAATAGAGTGAAGGTCATCGTCAAAGCTGTAGCTTTTCTCCTTGGCTTCTTGGGGTGGATGTGGGGGCTTGCCTTACCAAACCGGGACTGGAGGGTATCCACTGTGGATGGACACGTGATTACTACTGCAACTATCTATGAGAATATGTGCATGTCCCGTGCGACCGATTCCACGGGTATCAGCTATGTTACGCGAACACTCAGTAGGCCTACATCCTCAATATGCACATGTCTGGCCGATAAGGAGGGTGGATTTTGGCATCAGTAATAGGCAGACCTATCAATAGGCCTACTTACTGTAATATCAGTTTAAATAAAAAAGTTACCCAATGATTTAGGTGAAATGACTAAGAAAAAGAAAACATAGACAAAGCACAAGAATGTGACGAAGAAATGGATCTGAATGAGAAACGTAGGCTCGCTCTTTGTTTTTCCCCACCTTGTGTGCTTTGTGAAAATTCAACACGCCACTTGGAAATTTAAAAAGTTAAAGTCCTTTGAAACGGGCCTACCGCCAGACACGTTACTCATAACTGCTTCGCCGTTTTTTAACAGGGTACCTCCAGGTGTCCCGAGCGCTGATGATTGCTGCTCTGGCGTGCGGCACGCTCGGCGTCTTCGCCACCCTGGTCGGTATGAAGTGCTCCAAAGTCATGGGAGAGAACTACGTCCTGAAGGGAAGGGTCGCTGGCGGCGGGGGTGCCTTTTTCCTGCTCCAGGGTGAGAAGGGACACTTACGCTAGGTTACAGCCAGGCAGCGACTCAGGAAATCGCTCAGGGTGCTCCTTGTGGTTCCCCTTCTAGGTCTCTGCACTATGGTACCCGTATCTTGGTACGCGTCTAACATCACCCAGGAGTTCTTCGATCCATTGTATCCAGGGATAAAGTAAGCAGGCCTTCGTTACAGCTCAGTCCCCTTTTATGTTACTTTATTGCCACCTGTCTAATACCGTCTTCTGCTATTCAATAACACGGCCTCTCGGGGGGGGGGCACCTGTGTCACCCTGTTCATGTCCGTCGGCGGCACACAGAAATGAACGAAGTGGAAATGTGCTGCCTCGCAGGTACGAACTCGGGGAGGCGCTGTACATCGGCTGGGTCTCGGCTACGCTCGCCATCTGCGTCGGAGTATGTCTGCTGTGCTCCTGCAGGGCGGCCAATCCAGAGAAACTGTGAGTCCGGCAAATGCCCCTCTGAGTGCTGTATCTGTACGCCAACCCAAACGTTTAAAACAATAAACCTGTGTTTCCGTCTCTCTCTACCCAGGCCTTATCACTACGAGTCTGCAAAAGGTACAGTATACTCAGCAAGGCGTGGATTCGAGGACACAGGGGTACCGAACACACCCAGTCACTATGGCAGGAACGCCTACGTCTGAGCCAGAACTGTCCAGCTCGAACGTTCTCTCCCTTTGGTCTGGAGAGTCTACAATAAAATATCTAGCATCTCTGAATAATAGCTACTTTTAATAGTAACTTTCAAGGAGACCACTTGCCACTGAGAATATTTTCACAATGCTGTAATAATGTACCAGCGTGTAGGTTAACACAATGAGGTAGCTGGGAAATAATCATATTGAATTGTTTAAACTGACGCTATTATATAGCCTACAAATGTCCTTGGAAATGCAGTCAAGTCCTGCGCATGTAACAGTGTGTTAGAACGAAGTTCATATTTAACTTAAAATGAAGAAAATGAGTTAAACCAACTAAGATCTGGCATCGTGAGAACGGAAAATCTTAGTCATCATTGTGGTGGAAGTTATTTAATAATTTGTGTTTTTTTAATGGGTAACGCTGTGAATGCTTGTGTTAGCCAAGAATTTCATTGCTCTGCCGAAACAATTCTTCCAAAATATCACTAGAACAATGAAAAAGCTTCTGATTAACAACTGTTTGAAACAATCAATGAATTTTAATGTAATCAAACATTATTGTACTCACCTGTTGTACCGAAGAAATATTGTTTGCCTCAGGCCTTAATGTTGAAACCTACTGCTTGTAGCAATTTAATGTTATTTAATTGAAAGAACGTTATAGTGAGGAAATCAGTCTGTAAATCGAAACTCAAGATGCGTTTAACCGAAGGAAAAAAAAATGTAAAGCAAATTGCCGTAAAACGAGGGATAGCTGTGTTTTGCATTGACTAGAATACGGGAGAAATAATGCACGTATACTTCGTAACATTTAAATGTTTTTTAAGAGCAAACTATGTGTCATTAATAAAAACTAGTACATGAACTGCAAGAGATTTAGGTCTTTTTGTAACGTTTTAGTGGAGCCTCGCTGAGTTATCAAATTTAGTTTCTTTCCTGAAAGGAAGTCAATTGTACGTCTAGCAATTATAAAATTATGTAGGCCTATAATCCACTGTTGTGATTTGTGATGAATAGAGTATTGAGGAATGGATGCATAGGCCAGTATTGCCTGTACTTCAACATGAAAACGTTGCTATGCCTCAGAACTTTATTTAGCTGTCTGCTATAGTGAAATGTTACATTATGAAGTAGGGAAAGGACAAAGGGACACGATGTTGCAGAATGGGGTTTCCCCACCGAGGCTTCAGGGACCCCCAGACAGTCTACATTTTTGCTCCCTCCGAGCACCCAGACAATCAAGAACACCAAATAGGTTACCTGGTACAGGTGTGTTACAGGAGCAGAAGGAAGCAAAAATGAGGGCAGTCCGAGGGTCCCCAAAGTTTGTGTTGGGAGGTGCTGATGCAGAAGACAGAAAGGAGACCCAAAGCAGAAAAAAACGTTTAACCCAATAGGCCCTCAGACTGACAGACAAAACATGAAGAATACCCAAAGTGGCCACTTGGAGGTGCTGTAACAGTTGGTATTATGTGAATTTTAAAAGGTTCAATTGTTAGAGATGTAATACTGAGCCCAGCACGGATGTAATTGCTAAATAATAAAAGTAATTACGGAGATTTGCCACAAAACACAGGATGGCATTAGGAAAGTCACCAAATTACACTGAAATATAAAACTGGAACCAGACATTTAGCAAAAATATGCAAATTATAAAACGCTGAAATCGATCAGCAGTCACAATATTAAACAATGCAACCTTCAGTTCTTTCACAGTTCAGTGTTTTAACGAAAAATATGAGGTTTAGCTGCTTTCCAGCCACTATGCTGGACATTTTACAGAATGTGTGTTGTGTAATCTGCATGCCGTCCACTTTGCCCATGACTCACTGGTTTGTTATTCTGAGGCCAGAAATAATATTACTGGGTGACCTAAATAGGTCAAGTGATTAAAGAATGTGGCATAACCCCAAGTCACATGACCTGTAGCTGGCAAAGACACAGCTCCATGCGACAGCGAATGAAAAACCTGCATGTGTGTTTGCGTGCCCAACCTGGACCTGTGGCATCATAAAGGGGCACAGGCGGGGTCAGACGGCCAAATGCGGAACTGGGACGAAATGGAGAATAACTAAATTAGGGAAATGCCTGGAGTGAAAACAGCCATCCCCAAGGAAAGCTTGCCCTGGAACAGCTGAGCCAGAAACACAGCCCAAACTAAAGAGTGAAAAGCTTGAGAAGAGGACGGGGGGGGGGCGTGGGAGCAGGCACCCAAGCACGGAGAGAAAAGGTCGAGGAGGCGGTGTGGCTGAAAGCCAGCGCGGACGGGACAGAAGTGAGACAGACTTTCGAGAGAGGTCATGGGAATGTGGAAGTGAGAAAGAGGAGGAGGAGGAGAGAGCGTGCGCTCTGTGAAAGACAAAGGAGGGCTCTGGGGGATAGCAAACAGAGGAATCCCAGTGCCCAGTCCTCGCAGATGGAGGCCTCCCTCCATTGGCCCCGGACTTTCTATCAGGAATGGATCAGCTGAGCCCCGAGGAAGCTACCTTTCAGGTGCATCACCTCCCAAACCCTAACCCTCTTCATGTGCCGATCTTATGCTCCAACCGGGCCTGAAGTACAGAATAAGAGTGAAAAGTTCTTGCTTTTCAATAGACCAAGGCGCAGGCTTCAGCACTGAAGGCTGTATTAGACAATAACATGCAGTAGGAAGGTTTGGAATTCATTGCCCATCAGATTCTCCGTCGTTTATGTTAACTGGTCATAGGAAAAAAGTCCAAATCACACTTTAAGGATATTTATTTCATTGTGCACATATTTTGATGCCTCACTTGTCCTTGTTTTGGTAGAAATATTAGTTTTTGGGTGCCTCTTGTGCTAGTTTGTCCAGCGCCTCTCCAGCAAATCGAAGTACATGCCAGCCCTCGCTGGCGGTCAGGTTCTGGGCACCCTTAGCTTTATAGAAGTCCAGAGATGGAGTGTTCCAGTCCAGCACAGAAAACTGCAGACGCGCACACTGCTGCTCCTTACACACCTGTACATGAAAAAACTACATTACCCCTCATACACTGTTTTCCCATCACCTACCTACAATGGCATACACTACATTACCGATCATGCATCACTACTACTTATGCATCTGCACATGGGCAAGAAAAAATGAACTCACCTGAGCCACCTTACTCATTAATGCCGTGCCAACACCCTTCCCTGCAGAGCAAAAGCAAAGTCAGGACCCCCCCCCCCAAAACCCTGTCCTTATTAGGCAGAGAAAACTCTTGACAGTCCCTAGATGTAAATGCTTTGCCATTGTTCACCACACTGCACATAAAAGGACAAGTGGTAACCTGGAAACTTACCTCTGAACTCCGGCATGACATACAAGTCCTCCATGTACAAGGCACGGCCTACCCATGTACTGTATGTGTAGTAGAACAGGGCATAGCCGATCACCCTATATCCTGCAAAGACAAATACCGTCAATGGGTCTCATCCATGAAACATGAGCAGAACAAATTTGTTCGCAATGCATTTGTAAAGGGAAGATCCAGTATTTATCAATGTTAATAAGGACT
The DNA here is from genome assembly GCA_026780845.1 of Petrocephalus sullivani. Lineage (NCBI taxonomy): Eukaryota > Metazoa > Chordata > Actinopteri > Osteoglossiformes > Mormyridae > Petrocephalus > Petrocephalus sullivani. Next base: position 33,236 of record JAODKM010000093.1, on the reverse strand, counting down.
GTCTGTTCATAAAAACAAATGGATCTTACACATCCTGAGCACCAAGAATAGTGTGTGTGTATATATGAAGGCCATTTGCACAAAACTATCGATGGTTGGAAAAAAAGATGGATTTTTGCAAGATCCTGTAAAAACCTTTGCAAGATCTCACAGAAGTCCACTCTGTTTTTTATCAACAACCAATTTTTTCTCCTCCTTAACCCTTCCGGGGCTCCGTGGTTAAAAGTACCTTGATCTCTGCTTTATTAAAGGTATTTGGTATGATTGGTACGTATGAACCAACACAGGTTATTAAAGAAAAAATCAAGGTTTTACTCACGGCTTGTGAATGTGGCATAAGATTTTAGTAAGATCGCTTTTGACCACAAATGTGTTCGTTAATTTATGAACTTTTCATGAATGAGACCCAATGTATTTTATGTAGAGCTATGATTAGTTAGGAAAAAACAGAGCCAGAACATCAGATAGTAATAGGACCAATCTCAAGTGATGACAAAGGGACATGCCCTCTTACAGCAAATGAGATAATAAATGAGGCAGATCTGTGGCTCCTCCCCCTCAGATCTTTAGCACATTCATCAGTGAATCAGTCATCGAAAGCTTCGACTGATAATTATGTGGGAGGGTTTAAGTCTACGCTGGGGTAATGGCTAACCGATATGTCGCTGCTCCCAGTACTGAATTATTAACAAGGTCTGAGGCAACAATGCAAACATTCAGGGATTTACTGATTCACTCATCTGTTTACCTACCTTCTGTGGTTCTGTGCCGCTCTGGCACCTCTGCAACAAGGCAGTGAAAAAATGGATTTTGGGAAAACCCATCTTGTTCCAGCACTGCATGGGATAAAACAGAGGGTTTGGGTGAATGGGTTATAAGAAATTCCCCACTCTCCAGCCCCTGGCCAGTGAGCTTCCTGAAGTCCTATCAAATTTTCTCATATAAATTTAAAACATCTGCTTCGCAATTGTTGTGTATTATGAGATTTATAAGATAAAAATACTGGCAGATGTACGGATCCTAACTGCCCTTCCGTGGGTGTTCTGCAATCCTGTTGTACCTTTATGTGAAATCTTCACCTGGTCGGGCATATTCTCATAAACCGCCAGTTCCTAAACACACAGATAATAGGGGAACATAAGCAGTCACTGTAAGTGAAACAAAACTGGTTCAATTTCAGCGGTACGTCAGTTAGGACATTCGATTTTACATAGCACTATAAATAGTTCGAGAATGAAAATGAGAGGCGTAGTTATGTGTCCCAGTGCCAAAAATAGAACTGGTGTCGCACGTAACGCGTGTAACCGGCGAACTCGGCACATAATAAACAATAAGCGAATTGTGGTTTTGCGGCGACCTGCTGCGACCAAACTGACACAAAGTAAAAAGCAGAGCGCTGCTGGGTTACCATAATCATCCGCGAAACGTCTTTGCAGTCCCCCGGAGTGGCAGCGCGAATCGTAAAGTCCATTTCCAACACAGTGTCTTTACTTTACTTGGCTGTGCGGAAATCACCCAAACTTGGGATTCGTAAATGCATCCAGAATTCCTTTACACAGCCAGATGAAGCCTTCTTGGTTAAGAGGACAGTGGTGAAGCTGTGCGGGTGTATTCCTTAGTGCTGGGGGTATATACAGCCCTATATATCCTGCAAGAGAGACCCTCTAATGGCGTCTGCACAGAAAAGCCCCACACACTCACATTAAACGTGCGTTAATCTATTCCAAAGGTGTGCAATCCCTGGACTTCCGCGACAGACCGTACTCGTTCTCGTGTCCAACTCCATCTTATACTAACATGAATCGGTCTGCAAGCGCCACGACAGCGCGTATGGATCCACACTGTTTATTATAAATATATGTGCATAACTTTTATAGTGTTATATAGCTCATAAACCGGCTATGGCCAGCTTAAATAAATAACCTGATTTAAAGATACATTTTATTAAAGGATGTATACTGCTTTAGAATTGATGCTTAATATATATACAAATGGTAAAATTACACGGACTATCTATAAATGACGCTGTGGAGTAAGACTACATGTTACATAGTAGGCGCAAATAATACCGCAGCCTCTATAGATTTGGCAAAATTCAAACATCCTGTTTGCGTCGCAGGGCGGTAACGGGGGACGCTCTTCGATCTTATTGGCTAAAGGACGTACGCGCGTCTGGGTCCTTAGTGCTGATTGGATGAGGGGTCTTCCAACCTTATTCCTGATAGGCTACTGAAAAACCTAAACTTCGTACGTCATCTCAGTATTGATTCGCTGTATACTTCAGATGACAGTAACAGTAAAAGTGGCATTAGGAATGATAAATATTAAAAACTGTACAAGACAGAGCAGGGGTGCTTTGTACGAGGGAGTCAGGTCTACTGGGCGGAGCCATGAATTGTGCGCTCTAGTGTAGAAATATTTGAAACTTTCTTTTTAAATAAAACGTATGCATTAGATCGTTTATACAGCTTTGCTCATAAAATGTTCATTGTGCAAATTGAGTTCAAGGATGCACCAAACCTTTTTACGCATGTTGTATTGATGATGGTATCTTACAGTTTAAAATAAACAGAGTGAGCAAAATCACACACCCATAGATTGTACCTACAAAAGCGGATCGGTTGTGCAAATCTGCAGCCACACAGCACGACCGCATGTGACCGATCCCCTAGCTTCCACATGAAGGCAAACAGGAAATCATTTAATTTCAAGAATAAATGTTTATTATGCAGACTGTCATGCATAAAAATGTGGCTTGGATGAGGGTCTACGGCTGGGTGGCCTTCACGGTATCGATTCCCATGAACTGTTTATTTTTGAACGAATCATCGCGCTGATTCATTATGGCAGTGACGTAGCTGGCGGCTGTAATCTTTAACTCCCCCAGTCGCGTGCTTTTTTCGCAGCGTCGGGTCTCTGTCAGCAGACTCCAGAGTATCGTTGCCCTTTTACCGTATTTGGACATTTTAACCACGACATCGGTGTGGCAATAGTGGTGCTGTTTGCGGAGTATCAGCCATGACCTAAGTATAGCATGACCGATGGATTCCCAGGGCTGACAGTCACATAAATTTGGGTATGGGCGTTTAGTGTGAGAGAGAATTAGTCAGCGCCTTCTTAAACACAGATGATGTCGCCCCACAAGTATCGTCATGTTGTACTATTCAGAGTTACATTTTAGCATTCCATCCTACTCATAGTCATGTGGCCCATCACTTACCTCTGCTACATCAATCCAAACGTCTAAACCTGCCGTCTATACACCGCACGGGGCACCAACAGCCTATTATAGGGTTCATACACAATCATACAGACAAACATACTACGGATAATTTAGGGCAATTCGTCTAACTGGATGTCTTCAAAAGACAATCCTATCCTCATGTGTCTGTTTCTTAACCATTAAATGTCACAAAATATTCGTTCATTTGAAGGAAATAAACTAGATAGGCTTTCTAGCTTTGCGGAGGCCATATTAAATTATACTTACAGTCGTTCAGTATTATTTTGTCAGTATAATTAATTTGTATAATCGGGTTATGACGTTTCTCTGTTATTTGCGCAAAGATTCGCTTCCCATGGATAGGATGTGGTATTATCTCAACAGGTGGCTCCTATTTAAACAGGAGAAACGCATGCATGATTACATCAAGGCCCTTTAGAAATAATACCTTAAGATATAAAAACATATATCCCTTCCTTTTGTATTCAGAAATATAATTTTCGCTAAAAATCAATCACAATAAATAGTGTTAGAAATAGGCAATTTCCCCCCACGACCTTTTAGTTTCATAATTTCCAAACACCAGGATGTGGAGGATTTCCTTGTTTCCCCCTATTTGGAACAAACCCATCTAACTAGAACATCCAGTGAACATTTACATATAACTCCGTAAACGGTCTCCCCTCTTCCCGTTGTGACGTGTGCATGTCCTCCTTCGGAGGGGGCAGAGAGAAGGAGAGGAGTGAGGGAGCGAGTGAGTGAAGGAGCGGGGTGGGGGGGGGCGCACGCCCGGGGACGGTGCAGACGCGGAGGCGCTGCATGGAAACGTCAGGGCTGCCGCGCGGAGACGCCTACGACGGAGTGCAACGCGCCAGAAACCTGTACGCTTCGGTTATACATGCATCTGCACGCTATAAGCGGAATCAGCTGCGGCTCCGTCTGCCCCGTGTCCATGATCCCGGATTCCTCCATAACAATACACTAACTCTGCTTTTTCACTCAACTGGCAAGGCTCAGGTATGGGGTATATTTCACTTTATCGATTTCTTCCGGGAACCGACCGCTTGCCTCCTTGCTTGAATTACTTTAAGATAAAGTCTGTAACAAATTCAAGACGTAGCCTACCAGATGAAGAGCATCCAGCGCAGTTGCAGTTTTGAGACATTCTGGATTACCTGCGCTTCTCGATTTCTGCCTGTCTATGCCGCCATAACTGCACGTTGCTGCAGGTCAGGCATGGACACGTTCACTAATGGGCGGCATTATTGCAGGGAAACGTCCACATGGACTGGAATTAAATATTTCCTTCTGCCGATAAAACAAGGAATGGCGTAAAAATAATGTTCTATTTAATCGCGGCGATTAAATTAAAATCGTTTGTGATTAACTGAACCTATAGGATTCTGTCTCTCCAGTCGCATATATACTTAGGTTAAGTCACAAAATTAAGAGGTTCCATAACTCAGTAATGAAATTAATTAATTTTTGGCCATTCGGCACTTTAGCACCGTTAAATACATCTATCGTACAATTGTTTTGCGCTTTATGTCTGTTTATTGACATTAATTAATTTAATTAAATGTGTTTATTCATTGTCGTTGACTGAACTTAATTGTACTTGTTAGTGTACTTGTAAGTGGACACATTTTACATTAAAACTCTGTTTCTGAAGGTGATTTCCGAAAATGATTAACTTACTTTACAGGAAAGGAAAAATTTAGACTTCTGGTAATTCCTCAGTATGACTGCATTTATAAAAATGCGTTCAGAGGTTTATCTGCATTCTGCACTTCATTGGGCTAGATCATCGGCATTTCAAAAGTAGAATTTTGGAAGAATTACAGATAAATAGATACCACATCCAAATCTCAAGACTAAGTTGGCTACATTGGACAAGGTTGCTCGAAATATTAATGTTTTCGGTTGCGGAAAACCAGGACCTTGTAGCTTACAGTAATCAGACACGATGATCAGAACAGTACAACATGCACGTCACGTCCCGGCCTGAAACCTGCCTTAGTTTGGGGTGTTTTGCGTCGTTTTTTCCCGTTTGCTGTAACTTAAAAAGATATACAGTAATCAAGTAAGGTTCAATACTGAAACACATTTAAGTAATAAGGGGCGGGGTATATTCTTATATATAGGCGCTAAAGTGGAACTTAAAGCGGTTTATCTTTTATCAAAAGAACACGCGGTCTTTATAACTGTAACAAACAGAGCGATATGATCTGGCGGAGCTGCGTACTGTACTGCGGATGGCCGATTAGCGCTGACTGGCCGGTCAGTGTACTGAAGGCGCCGCTAGGTGGTGTCGTGATAAAGGTCGATAAAGTCGCATGTTCGCTCCGCTGTATGCGAATGCTTGATAATGATAAACAAGAGCCGTGCATGTGTTCCTGCGCATATCTGTATGTACATGTAGGCGCTTTTATTCGTACGTGAGCGTTATCTGTGTTGTTTTTGACATCTCTTTTTGGGGCATTCGGTGGTTTGGTCACTTGATTCCGGGAAGAGTCTGTTTCTTGGAGACGTTGAATAATAATATTTTGTATCTGTCAGAGATGTTGTTTTGGCTACTTTTATAATAAATTAATAATTGTAAAGAGATTTGCGATTATACCGCTTTCTGTCTCGAATTGCAGTTACAGTATTTTCTTAATTGCTCATTTTTTTTAACGTGGCTACATCAGGTACCAGTGAAATTATCATCGGCCATAGATCGCGAGATTACATTAAAGATTACTAACACCTTTACTTAGCAAACACATACGGGCCGCATCATAGGCGCGGGAGCCGTTTTGAGAGCTTGAAGTCGGGACGATCAATCCACTTTACTGAAGTTCTTATGTACCGACGGTCTTTTTGGAGAAATAGCGATAAAGTGGCCCACAGCCATTGCGAGATAATTAACATAACGCTATGTTTTCCTTTTGCGAAACCAGAAGGATAGGGCCCCTATGCACTCCTATTTCCCTCCGCTACCGGGTCTTATATTTTACAGGCTGAATGTGCACAGTACCCTGGCTCCTGCACAGTAATCTAATGAGCAGCGTTTTGCCTGATGTGGCCACATCCAACAGAGAGTCACTGAGGCTGAAAATAACTGCAGAATGAGCTGTCCTGGGTTCAGAATTAATTTCTTTTATTGATCACTTCCAAACACTGCCCCCGTGTTTGGAAGCACTTTGCTGTACATACAGCTGCACTGACCAACGCTGGATGCAGTGATGTTAGGCAGAGCATGTTCAGGCAGACACTGCGTGCAGTACATTTCTACATAATGTCACTGCAGGCAGAGAAAGCCGCTGTTCAGGTAACGAGGAACAAGTAGGGGGAACAGGAACTGGACTGGATATGAGTGGGGAATGTGGATCTTTGTTCCTTAATGGGTTTGTTTTCCTCTTCTCAGCCTTGACCAGTGGCGTAAATGGCACAGTCTGACTAGGCACTCGAACCCGCAGCCAGCATGTCCCTGATGCAGAGCCTGAAGAAGTCCCCCGCTGTGCTTCGGCGCCGACTGCGGCGAGACCGGACCCAGGACCTGTCGCATGGCGACCCGCTCTTCAAGCTGCAGTACCTGGGCTCGGAGAACATCTACTCCCTGGACCTGGAGCAGGCACGGGACGCCATCGGCCGGCTGCTGGAGGGCGCCCCCAGCAGGCCGGCTAAGGAGCACGCGCTGGTGGTGCGGCCCCGCTACGTGGAGGTGAAGGAGCTGAGCACGGGCCGGCAGCTGTCCAAGACGTTCCTGCAGGACATCGCGTACTGCGCCGCCGACGCCGTGCACCCCAACGTCTTCCTCTACATCTGCAAGCAGCGCAACCGGCAGCTGCAGTGCCGCGTGTTCTGGTGCAGCCGGGCCGAGCGGGCCAAGGACCTCACCGCCTGCCTGGCTGCCGCCTTTCAGAAGGCGCTCAGTGACTGGCAGGGCGACTCCTCCAATCGGACGCAAGGGGAGGGCCCTGCCAGAGGTGGCTTCCCGGATCTGTCCAATCAGGAGTCCAGGAGCGCCACACTGCTGACACACCTGGGCAAAGGTGAGGCTCGAGATGTTTGGTGTGAGGGGGGCAGCCACGCTGCACTACGACGTGAATCAGTACTATGGTTGCTGTTCTGTCTATTTTATTGCCAATTTTTATAACTCAAGGTTTTTTAACCCTGAAGGATTCTTCGTTCCTCCAAGTTAACCAATGATAGATGAAATGCAGAATGTGTCATAGTAATAACATGAATGTAAACCATACTATATAATAGTTCCATTAACACTTGGTCCCTCCCCTATGTAGGCGGGTCCGTGGAGGAGGCGGACCCTGGAATCCTGCTGTCCAGTGAGAGTGAGCCGGAGGAGGGCCATCCTGTCTGACAGCTTATCAAATACTATAAAAAATACTTTTTCTCTTGCGTCAAGAAAATTGAGTGAAATGAAAATTTTTTGGAAGGACGTTGGCGAAAAAGAGAGATAACCGCCCTGGGCAGTATGCATTTGCTCCTGAAATTCCAGGGGCACATTCTTTCTTATCTTCCTGTTTATGGGACAGTGGAGCTGAACCAGAAGCTGGTAGATTTGCATCACAGGACAGGCATACCGCTGGGTATTTAGGAAATGATTATCTGTGTATTTGTGTCGGCCCCTTTGCGCACTGTCGAGCTGACAACAAAAGAAATGCGTTCTCTGAGGGACTGAGAAGATAAGTTTCTGATGATGTTCGGGGACTGTCCCGGGGATTATGTTGGTTAAGCGATCTGGGGTGGGGGAAGATCTGGAATCAATGTGTTCTCCCAGCGAGCTGTCAGAGACAGGATCTCACACGGACTCGGACTGGCCCAGCTGGCATGCTGCGAGGAAGCCACAAAATGCAGAGATAAGGAAGGATGGGGGTGTTACAAGAAGCCTGTCTGGTGCATTGTGGGTAAACTGAAGCCTGACGTGGCCAGGAGTGGTTTTATGGCCTGTGGGTGTAATTACTATACACTGCCAGGCACGGACTGCTTTCAGACACTTAATTTGTTTTATATTGTGCCTTGCACTTTATTTGTTGATGTTTTTCCAATCACATTTCTTTAAAATATAACTGACTGAATTGTAAGTTGAGTTGTCACTTGAAATAAAACCTTGATTTTTCCGTCTCACTTTACAGAAGTTTGTACAAAAGACCCTCAGTTATTGGGAAAGAGTCTGGATCAACTGTGGACCCGCTGGGGAAATGGACAGCTTGTGGAATGTAGTTGCGTGGAATGTGGCTAGATTTTAATGAGATTCAAAGGGAATAGTGAGGGAGGCGGGGTAATGCAGAAAGCTCCTCCCCTTTCTGCTGGTGTGACGCTTCGGTCCGCATATAAACATTACACTTCTAACTGAAATGGCTAGGGGGAATGGCTTGCCATCAAAGTGGAGGTTACAATACCCTACCCAGCCTATGTGTTTGACAGATTTTAAAAGACGGTGCAAAGTGGTGAAAAATGCACAACCTCGTCTCGCTAAACAATCGAAAGGAACATCACCAGAAAAGTGTCTGTTGTCACAAGCGGATAGACACTGCTGTCCACACCCAACAACCTGCACAGAGCTGACAACAGGGCACCTGTGTGCAGTCAGCTCTCCCTCCCCGCCAAACAAGGGCTAATTATTCCCCTGCCAGGATAACGGCGGTAGAACACAGCTCACTTTTTAGAAAGCAGGTTGTCTAGGTCATATGACTGTACGGTCGCCATTTAGAATCCCTCGGGTTGACTGCAGAACAACTGCTGAACACACCCTAAGCGTACTTTGGCTCAGCAGCCACATTTCAGGAACACAAACCGGTCCTGCAATCTCACAGGCCGTGAATCTGCTCTGTGTACTCAATGGATTAAAATCTGTATTTATGCGGTTGAACATTGACAAAGGCCCTGGTACGCGTTTCTGACAGGTTAATTTTGAGAAAGTCTGCAAAGTCATGTACACACTGCAAAATAAGAAACATGTGAACAAGTGAAACCATTTAAGCATGCACTGAAAATCAGGGGGGGGGGATCTCCAGAGTATCACTTATTTTCAGTTACTGTTTAGGGGGTGACTTTTTTAGAACCAAACTCTTTATTAAGCCGGTGCTTTCCAGCATGTGATAAGTCAGTACTGAACAGTGTGGATCTTGTGTGTCTATACATGTTCCTTCGCCGGGTACAGCCGTGTGACATGCCGGGTACAGCCGTGTGACATATCGGGTACAGCCGTGTGACATGCGGGGTACAGCCGTGTGACATGTTACAGCCCAATAAAACAGCGGAAGTTCCCAGGATCAGACCAACAGGCCACTGAGGATCTGCTAGTGCCAAAGGCTGTAGGTGTCCAGCACAGAGGCTTTTCACCCTCGCATGTCACCAGAAACGACTCAACCCAGATGCATTAACTGGGGAATGTCACTAATATACTCGGTGCAGCCGGAGGGTATCAAAGGTACAAAAAATATATAATAACTCACCTTTGCCTCCTTTTATGTCACTCTGATCGGCTCCATTGTGCTCTTATGGTAGCCAGATAAAACATGTCAGGGAGGACATTTTGAGCTACTTTGTAAAACCTAAACTACCTTGGACCTGAAAAGCTCCAGTGATTGGCTAAATAATTCAGCGCAATTGCCTTTTGACTGGTTTGTTTCCCTGATTCAAACTAACATTAGTGATACATGCATGATTATAGGAGACTAACCAATCAGCCCACAGCAAGAATGCAGCACTTAATTCAATTCAGTTTATTTTTATATATCGCCCTTCACAACAGAGTTGTCCCTGGGCGCTTTACATGGGTGTGTTAGAATACATTGATATACATATAAAATTTAATACATAGAATGAAAGAAAGACAGAATAGTAAAAAAAGAAAAGAAAGAAAAAAACAATTGGCAACGGAGGAGAGGAACCAAAAACTCCAAAGCAGGGAGAAAAAAAACCTCTGGGGGTCCAAGGTCAACTGGCTGCCCAACCCCCCTGGGCATGCTAACATTACAGAAAATGAAAGAGTGAGCATGCATGCTCAGAGTGAGGACTTGTTGGGAGCAAACCAACAATAAATACATCAGTGAATACATCAGTCCTCCATGCCGGCCCTTGAAGGTCACCCCGATTATGTTCAAGGTCATAGTCCATATCCACAATGTCACCCCATCCTTGGGACTGGACTGTGCTCACCCCGGGCACGATCCGGACATGTGGGAAGGCAAATGGCATGGATGGTCAGAACTGGCAATGACACACTGATGGACAGGCGTAATTGGCAAGACATGGCATGTACAGCAACACCAGCGGCCATAGTTACCTTGTGTTATGTTTGGCAAGCTAAACTGAAGTAATAAGTCTTCAGACGAGATTTAAAGACTGAGACCGATTCGGCATCCCGAATGAAAGCTAGCAAACTATTCCACAATATGGGGGCCCGCTGTCACTTTGTTTATATGTCGCACAACAAGGAGACCTGCATTCTGTGACCTAAGTGCACGATGTTTCTTGTAAGCTTGGAATAATTCAGCTAGGTAGGTAGGTGCTAAACCTTTATGTGCCTTACATGCAAGTAGGAGAACTTTGAAATCCATCCTGTACCTTACAGGAAGCCAGTGCAGGGGTTATGTGATCAAACTTCCTGCTCCTGGTCACAACACGAACTGCTGCATTTTGGATACATTGCAAGGTATTTATTGTACGGTGTGTGCTCCCAGATAACAAAGCATTACAATAGTCTAGCCTACTATATCTCAGTGTCAATTTCTCAGTGTCTTGAACATTGAGGAATCGTCGCAATTTGGCGATGTTGCGTAGCTGTAGGAAGCACGCCTTC
>JAODKM010000093.1:1434-15491 GCA_026780845.1 Petrocephalus sullivani | reverse complement strand
TTCAGTTAGTTTTTTATACACATATAGTGAATACTGAGTTTTTAAAAAATCGCTAATGAAATTGCAATGGCGGGTTCGGTTGGGTTCGAGCTTAATTTCTATCATTTTACTCGGGCTCGGGGCTAACTTTTATGGCCCGATTACAGCTCTAGCGTAGGCCCTGATTTAGATAAGATGGGCTCAGATAAAATGTACTTTATTCATCTTTATTTACATACCTTATCCTTACTAGACACGTGGGGGGCCGGGTAAATAGTCTGTATGGTTTGCAAACTACAACAAGACTTTTGAAGCAGCTAATTTTAGGGGTATAATGGAATAATATGGATTTGCCATTAGGTTTCTTGCATGAGCATGAGTGTAATGCCAGAGGAGTGAGAGTTGGCAGCCCTGGGAATGATGGATGGATGGATGGATGGATGGATGGAGAGATAGAACTGTTGCTGCCTCCATGCCCATTGACTCCGCCTTGGTCTTCATGGACTTGATGGGCAGCACCATGCAGGTTGGACAGTCTCCTTGCTGCCATGGCTAGAAGTCTGGGGACTAAGGCAGGGAGAGGAAGACTATAGTGGACACATAAGGATATAAACATTTAACATCTGTATTTATATTAGAGCACTAGCATACAAACTGGTACGCCATCTCTGGAGGGTTTGCGTTGTTGGAATGGGACTCCCCCTAGTGGTTATAATGCTATATCGCCACGGTAACGACAGTACCCATGGTAAATGTGCACACTGTAAAGCAACTGGCTTCTGTAAGGGACAGCGCTTGGTTAACAGAGGGCCTAGCTGGGGGACGCGGACAGCAAACCAATTATTTTATTATTTTAATTTATTATCTTAACCCGCTGAGCCACACTCTGCCCCCTAAAATGTTTATACAGCTAGGTATTGTTACTGAAGCGAGTCAGGTTAGGATCCCAGAATACAAATCCAACTCCCCTACAGGGTATTCTATCACAAGTCCAGATTTATTGATTACTGGGTCACCTGCTACTAAACCTGGGGTTCATTTGACAGGCTTTAAATTAGCCTGTCTCACAAACCTGCAAATTCTATGTAGGGGGAATCAATCCAGATCACAAATCATCTAGTTTTAAAATAAATACACTCCCTTGCTACTTTATTTGTACTGCACTGGACACCCTTTTGCCTTCAGAACTGCCTTAATTGTTCTTGGAACAGATTCACTAGGGTGCTTGGAGCATTCCTCAGAGACTTTGGTCAATGTTGACTTAATAGTAGCACACACTAGCTGTACATTTGTCAGCTGCACCTTTATGATGCAAATTTCCCGTTCGACCGCATGCCATAGGTGCTGTATGGGATATGGTCTGATGACTACGGATCCATGCTTTCATTTTATGTATGGCAAATTTGTGACCCTACCATCTGGATGTCACTGCAGAACTCGAGACTCATCTGACCAGCAAACATTTTCCCCGACCTTCCACTGTCCAGTCCTGGCGAGTGCCAGCCGTAGCCCCGCTTTTCTCTTGCTAGGCTGCTATTAGCTTGCACCAGTCTGGTCACTCCTCTCTGACCTCTGCCATCAACAAAAGGTTCATGTCCAGATACCCGCCGCTCACTGGATGTTTCTTTTTCGGCCCATTCTCTGTAAACCCTAGAGATGGCTGTGTGCGGAAGTCCCAGTAGATCAGCCAGCTCATCTTACACTCAGGACCATGCCACTCTCAAAGCCACAAAAACACACACACACACACCACATCCTTCCCCATTCTGGGGTTTGATATGAACATTAACTGAAGCTCCTGACCTGTAATCACTTACAACAGGGCAGAGAGAAGGCGAAAATGGGACGATCCAGAGCGGCTCCAAGAACAAACGTTTATTGGAGTAACTGAACATACAAGGGAAAAGCATAAAATAACAGCAAGCGCATGGAGCAAAAGACAAAGGGGCAGGGGGAGAGATACCCACAAAATCAACTACTATGGAGAAGAACAATCGAGGGAGCAGGACTGCGAAACCCAGCACAGCTAGAACACAGATCCCAGGAGATTAACAAAGGTAGGCTGGCGAGAACCACAGCGATTCAACTAAAGTAAAGGACAAGAGCAGGTCCTTTATGAACCGTCACCAAGGGTTATGAGCTGCATTGATGCAAAGCAGCTGCTATATCATATACATATTTTGTTTGTCTCTTACTTCTGAATGAGAGATTAGCAAACCCTTCTGGAGGTGAGAGGAACTTTTTTTTGCATTGACCCCCAGGTCACTGATGGGGCTCAATCTGCTCCATCGTCAGGCAATTTGCTGCCTTGTCCTTCAGGCACCGGTAAATCAGGTTGCGGCAGTCTGTCAGAGAATACATTGGCAGAGTTACATAGTTAGTCAGAAAAGAACACTCCCTTTTGGGGGAATTGAGTCACGGGAGAAAAAGGGTCTCACCAGGAGAGACCCATGGTGCGAATTTTAGTCAGCCTAAGATGCCTGCCCTTTTGTTGCGGAAGGGCAGGTGGCCTCAGACGAGGTGAAACCAGACAGTGATGGGGCCAGCTAGGTACTGGTGCATCGTGAACCACTCTGGTGGAGTGTAGGCCTCTTTCCCTGGAACAAGAAGGTTAATAATCATAATTGATACTTTATTGATCCCTGTGGGGCAATGCTTTGTTCACCTCCCCTAACCTTGCTCACCATGAGAGCAACTCCTGGGCAGCCACAAAAGCAGTGGGTTAAGGGCCTTGCTCAAGGAGCCACAGGTGTGCAGAGGCTGGCCTTGAACCAGCGAGCTTAACCCGCTGAGCCACACTCTGCCCCCTAAAATGTTTATACAGCTAGGTATTGTTACTGAAGCGAGTCAGGTTAGGATCCCAGAATACAAATCCAACTCCCCTACAGGGTATTCTATCACAAGTCCAGATTTATTGATTACTGGGTCACCTGCTACTAAACCCGGGGTTCATTTGACAGGCTTTTAATTAGCATGTCTCACAAACCTGCAAATTCTATGTAGGGGGAATCAATTCAGATATCTCCACAGCCAAAGTCGATCACTTTGACCTAGAATTTACATCAGGATCAAGAGGTTCTATGGTTTCAGGTCTGGAACAGCTGCACCTGCACACTCCTTGCCGATGCTCAGGCAGGAACCCCTCTTGTTTTTGCCAAACAGAGAGAACCTGACTTATTGGCTAGGATCCCGGCATGGGTCTGGCCTTTCCAGAATCATTATGCAGTCACTGAGTCCTTCAAACCAATTGATGCGCTTCAGCACATTACCGCAAGACGACTCAATGAACATCATCAGTGTCACCTCCAGTGGGGTGAACTGGCCAAGTACAGGCTATGATTGGGAGAGCACGACGGACATATATTTAGGCAGGAATTCATCCAAATAAACCCAGCTCTGTGACTGAAGACACTTACCAGTTCTAGCTCCACATCATCCTGTTTTGACATGCTTGATGGCCACCTAAAGGGGGAATACTATTCTAAGTGTTTGTAACAGGCACGATAAGATGGATCTCTAGAGAGATATTAACCTGTCGCGACTACTCCATTTGGTGACATACTGGGAAGCCGCCGTGCTTTCGAGTTCGGGCTAAACAGCGCCCCCTGGTGGTACAGATCCTCCAAACGTTCTACAACATGAGGCACATTCTCCACGAAAGCACACTTGCAGAAACTTCCCTATTAATTTGAAAGAGTATGTATTAATATCTTTTTACCGCAATTATTGCCAGCCCTGGACTTAGTTTATTAAATATTATCATTAGTTTGCCTATTAGACGCTGCAGTCAGAGTAAGATTCGTTTCAAAACCATATAGCAACCATATGGTATCGAATCAATCTGGTCTCAAGTTTGATACAAAACATTCTACCACGGTTTTCACCAATCAGTCATGTAAATAATCAATTATATTTAAATAGTTTTGATATAGGCCTATTTAATGAAAAATTATTCATTGTCAGACATCCCACCTGAGGGATATTGATTTCAGGGAGGCAGATGGGGGTAATCCGGGAGGTAACAGATACGCCCCACGATGCCTTGTGCAATGACGTCACCGCCACAGGCCCGATACCATATATATATATATATATGTAGAAGTATATGTGTGTGTGTGTGTGTGTATATATATATATATATATATATATGCCAACGGTGGTGAGAGCGGGCGGGAGCGCAATTTTAACAACACTGACTAGCGAAACGACTGATCTCCGGGACATTGCGCATCATTTGCGGGTGTCCGCAGCGCGAAACTCCCGGAAGTTCAAGGAGAGTTGGGATGTCTGCATTTTTATCTATCCATCGATTTTCCATATCCGGGGCCCTGCATGGTCGCAGGGCAGCAGAGCCTAATAATTTAACAAATACTAAAGAAGTTGGAGTGAACGAAACATTGAACAAATATGTTATCTGAACTCAAAGAATGGATTCACATAAAAGAATAACAATGTTTATTCAGAGATGCTGATATTTTCCGTTTCTGCGTCGCTCCATCTCTGAATGCTGCTGACTGAAAGTCCCCCTGGAAGAACAAAATTACCTCTGGATGTCGCTCTTGGAAGATATTTTTTCTTGCGCTTTAATATTCTCGTTTTGTTTTGCCAACTTAAACTTAACCATTATCATTTCAATTTAGTACTTAGCGCAGTAGTTGATGCGTAAAACTGTCATGTCCTACCCTGGGTTTTTTTATTTCATAATTAAAAAAAAAAAATCTACATTAAATGACCTTTAATCATTTTAATTGTTTGACGGTAACGGCTGAGTGCAAATAAGGACCATATGTGAATAATACGTACCTTAGTTTACCCATATTTGCACAGCCAGGTCGGCCAGCAGCTTAATTGATCAAAATAAATCACAGATTTCAGGGGACAAAAAGCCTCAGCGTGCCGTTTCTCCAAACACTTGAATCTAAAGAACTAGCCAACAACATATAACGCTGAATATAATGCTTTACCAGTATACTATAAAATAACAGCTCGGTTGTGTCAGTGTCATATCGACGACATTAAGCCAACTTGAAACTACAATATCGCAATTTAGGAAGTTTTTCATTTTTTTCATATTATTTCTCACCAATTTCATACCGAAACCCGCGGCCGCGCGCATGGCTGTGCAGAGCCGGTGTTATCTTTGCTGATCTACTGATATGCTCAGTCGCGTTGGTCTAATCAGTGTGTAAATTAAGCTCTGGTGTGCAGTCCTTACTTAGTCTGTACATGGAATCTTACTGGCTATTGCTTGATGGCTGTCAGACGGGTAGTGGCGACCCTTAAATTCTGACCCGAGACTTAAACGTTGTGGGTACTCATGGGGTTCGTGGAAATAATACCGAGTCTGATTGTCGACCTGATGATTATTTCTTTAGTGAGTGACTGCTACTACATTGAGCTAGGTTTAAGGCGCTCTCCTAAGAATGAACCCCGAAAGACTTATTGGCTAGGACGTGATTATGTATCTCCCAATTTGCCAAAGACCGTGAGCGTCAGGTGTCGTGCGTCTGAGCTAGAGATCACGGTGAAAGCCGACATCTATAACATAGGTACCCTCATCGAGGGATGCGACCTAAGATTAGGAGCAGATCCTGGCGTTAAGGAATCGTGTAGCGCTAAAGCTTCTGGACCATCCGAGTTTAAAATAATCGCTGATCTGAAGAACTGTGGCACCCGAAGACTGGTTTGTATTAGTAAATGAACAACAAAATTTCAGTGTATACCCTATTTATGAACTGCGCATTAAAGTCTAGAATTGACCTTTCAAAGTAACTTTCCTCCACAATAATATGGGTAGCATTTATTTTTATTCCTTTGTTTTTTTTTTCTCTCTCCCTATAGGTCAGAGAGGATTCCTTGATTTATGCAAACCTCCTTGTCTATTCACCGAAACCCTCTCGAATGGGCATAGTTCGGATGAAAGGCGTGGCCATTCCGATTGCGTGTCGTTATAGGCGGTAAGTCGCCTTGGTGTCGTCTTTTTTGTTGTGCTGCCGTGTAAAATTGTGGGTTTGACTTGCTGTCCCTCTCAGGAGAGTCCATGTGGAAAGTGGTATCCTAAAACCAGCGTGGATGCCTGTCACTTAAGTTCCCCCTGGGGATTTGCTGGATTTCTCTCTGAAACTCATGTCTAGTAGGTGAATTTATTTTATTTATTTATTTATTTATTTATTTATTTATTTATTTAAATGGTGGATTTGAGCAATTTCCTCTGGGATTAATAGTTTTCTGATTTGCAACCAGATGGGCTGTGTCATTGGGGTGACTGGGACCTTCTACCTCTGCTGTATTGCTGTCTGTTATATTATTTCCCTCCCCTGCACCTAGCAAGAGGATTTCCAAATCTTCCTTGGGAATGTGACAAAACTGGAGACTTAATCGTCCAACTTGTCTCCAGGTGACTGGCGAGCTGAACGAGCTTCCAGTCTCTACTTCCTGGGGGATTTCCTATACATCCAAGCCTCTGTCCAATCAGACAGTCATGTTCCCCTCAGCTTGTTCGTGGACAGCTGTGTTGCTACTCCACTCCCTGATCGCAGCTCTCGGCCGAGATACTCATTCCTTGAGAATAATGGGTGAGCAAATCTTTGTGCATCTGTAAACCTAGAGTGGTAGCTGCTGACATTTGGCTCCTTTGCAGGTGCCTGATTGATGCTATGCTGACTGGGTCCAGCTCCAGGTTTCTGCCCAGAGTCCAGCAGCCCATTCTGCAGTTTTGGCTGGAGACCTTTTTGTTTCCTCGGCGGACCACGAAAATGGTTGGTCTGTTTCTTGATTCCCATTGGTGGCTGACTATTCCCATTTCTGACTGTTCATTGTTGCTTTCGACTTGCAGATGTACATCACATGTCACATGGTGGCCGCAGCCAGTGGGGGGACGGTGGATGCCAAACGACGGGCTTGTTCCTTTGTGGATGGAAGGTTCGATCACCCTCCTCAGATTTGGGTTTATTGGCCTCGTGTGTGTTCACAGGGAGTTTTGTGTCTGTAGCTCAGACATGCAGTAAATGCACAGACAATGGTCCATGCAGTCTTACGTGTACAATGTGCATGTGTGGTTGGTAGTGTAAGTGCAAGGAATGTTGGAATTGATAAAATGTGTACAAGACGATGCATCAGTGTTTCCCAACCTTTCTGCTGCAGCACATTTTTCGTAAGATCCCAGGGCATGCCATCAATTAACACTGACTACTAATTACCAATGACTCATATTACATGTTGATTCAGGACCAAGTATGTTTTCTGACATTTATCCTTTTCAAAAATTTGTCCATGATCTCATCTTTTTAACTACATGGCAGTTTGCAAATTGAACATCTTTTTAAAAGTCTGTTGGATGATTAAAAGAATTCTCTTATACATGCAGCTTTTTCTTTGTCTAAGCTACTTAAAGTACTTGATGCATAAGCCTATTGAGTTTATTAAAATATGATTTAATTGTACATCTGGCCAGTTCTAACTCAATACTAGTGTGCTGTGGCCTACATCCCTTGAAAAACATTGCAGTAAGTAGAGGTATTTGCAACAATGAGGTTGCATTGGCACATAACTAGGTACTGAATTGTTGTACTTCTCCACTGCCACCAAGACCCGACCCATATTCTGAACTTTTGGCTTTCCATTGTAAAATGTGAGCCATAACTATCCTGACATGGCCCTTCTTACTAGCAGGGTTGTGAGTATGACCAAATAGAGCCAGTACTGCACTGTAACTAGTCTCTGCGGTAGAGGTTGAGTATGGCTTGGTTCCTGTACGCCAGTGGAAAAGCTCTATTAGAATGGAAGGTCTAAATTGGACCTTCTTGTCTAACTTTTGCATGCAGATTGACGTCATGTCTGTCATCCCAGGTGGAGATCTGCAGAAGGGAATGACTGGGTGTGCAGTGGCTGTGATGCATGCCTTGGGTTCAGCCAGCCCGTATGGTCCATGGGCCCCGGTAGTCGCCAGAGGCTGGCTAGCATCTCACATGATGGCATCAGTGCTCCAGGAGGTATGGGTGGCATCATATGGTCCATCTTCTACAGGAATTCCAGCTGCTCCTCTCCGCCTTAGGATGGGAAAAGGAGATCACCGTGGGGCCTCTGATCATCCTTCCAAATGAGGAGGTCTGCAGCCCCATGCTCCCAAACATGCTGGTTCCAGCACGGCTATCTGGAGTTTACTGGAGACCTGAAATGGATTCCATAAGCGGTATATCCGGCATGCAGCTATTGCAGAGAAACATCTTAAGTTGGTTTCTTATTTTAGGGTGAGAACCTTAAAGGTTTGTCTGCAAGATGTATCCCCGAGGCTTGAACTGATCACACATTGGTGACTGGTTAATGAGCATGAATGTCAATAGGAAAACTCGGTCCGATGCAGATAGTCGGGCATTTCCATTCAACCAGACTTCTTTGGTGTTGGGGGGGGGGGGGGGTTTTTTCTTCTTCCCTTTCAGACTGGCGGAAGGACAGTAGTTCAGACCCTATCCTGGACCACGCTGATGATGATGATGATGATGATGATGATGATGAGCCAAATATCAAGGATGGTGAGAACTGTGGGCTAGTTTAAGTGGCTGAAACTGCAGGACTGGTGCTTGTCTTTTTTTTCATCCAAGTCATTATCATTTAGATGGAACATAATGCTCATTCAGAACATAAGATGGAAACTGTCCATAGTCCTGCAGCATCAAAAGGATATTTGCTTAACCAGCCCTTTGGTGCGGTTAGGTGGCTTTGCTAAAAAGCCTAAAGTCCTTACAAGGAAAGACTCCGGTCACCTTGTCCTACCATCTCACCAGGGTGGCAGCCTGGGACAGCAGCCAGTCTCTACAAAGCCTCCAGACAAAGGTGCCCCAGCTAAGTTACCCAGCATTCCCAGTGCTAGGAATGGTTTCTGTGGCTTAAGTGAATGCCTGGTCTGCAGTCCCTGCAGAGAACACTTACCATGGACGAGTGGAGAAATGGACTTTCTACCTCATGGAATAAAGACTAATCTAATATTAACATGGTCAGTTTGGTCACTTGTCTGTTTTCCAAAACTGAGATGGTGCCTTCACCCTTCTGTTTATGAGTGACAAAAATGGATGGCTATCTGGAAGAATACTGAGCCCAAGACAATGGGGCAGCTTAATGTGCATTTCCCAGTACCTTCACAGTGCCACAGTCATCCTCACTTCAGGATCATAAGTAACTATGATGAGCCTGGGCCCAGTTAGGTCTCTGGAGTGAGCCCCTGACGTTTTAAGATCCCCTGCTTAATGCATGCTGAACTATTATTTAAGTATGAACGAATCAACACTTATTTAATAAAATGCATGAATACAGCTATATGCTAAACCATGATCCCACTCTTCCGCAAATAAAGGCAGCAGCATGTGTGACGGTGAGCTGCGGAAATTAAGGGAATTACACGCTCGTTTCGTAGCCGGCTGGCTAAAGGTAGGCAGACCACGTGACGCCGCAAATAATGGCAACGTTTACGGGAAGCCATGCATCGCAGTTTGTCGCTACGACGGGGTGAAACGGGGCACGGTGCGCTCTGTTACTGGGGACCACGGCGCTTTAACGGGAAGGGCGGACATCACGAAATTAGGAGAAAAGGAGGAGGGGGCGTTGGGGTGGGGGGTCGTGACGTCACACGCCGCGTTGGCTCGTGCTGGAGAAACTTTTGGACCCCCCCCCCCCCTCTTTTTTTTTTTCCTGGCAGGAGCACGAAGCTGGGGGAGAAACTTACAGCGTTTGGGTGAATGCGTGCCTCTGTGAGGAGCAGCTCCTGCAGCAAAGGGGGGGAAGAAGGCGAGCGATTATATGGAAACCGAGAAGACAATTTAACCTTTTAAACTCTCTGGCCGGAGCAAGCTCGGCGTCTCTCTGCAGCCCCCCTCCTCCACCTCCTCGCTTGGTCGTGGGACAGAAGCGCAGCGGGGCGAAATGGCGGAGACCAAAATAATCTACCACATAGACGAGGAGGAGACGCCGTACTTGGTGAAGATCCCGGTGGCTTCGGAGCAGATCACGCTGCTGGACTTCAAGCAGGTCCTGAACAAACCCAGCTACAAGTTCTTCTTCAAATCCATGGACCAGGATTTCGGGTGAGTCCCCTGCTGATGGCCAGGAGGCGCCTGGAGCTCCTGCCCAGAAGTGGCCCTCTCAGGGCTGACACTAAAACTGTTGCCATCGCCACGGCTTTGTGACGGAAATATTTGTTACTTTAGGAGGTTTGCAGTATCAGTTACTTAACATCAGTTTCGATAAACCTTTTTAAAAGTAAAAATAAGTAGCGCATTCGCTTACCGGTTCACTGTATTCTTTCATTTTGTATGTGTTAGCTTGCCTTTGGTGCAGTGCATGGGCAGTGATAATGCAGTTAAGTGGAAAGTTTGACGTATTTATTGATGCAAAAAGTATGTACGAAAAGTGTCCTTGGTTATTAATGTTCGACTGAAATTAAGTGTTTCCCCCCCAAAGGACATGTTGCACTAATGCCTATTTTCTGGCTTTCATATACTTTTGAATGAAGATGTTATCGAAAAAAAGCCGGAAAGTAACAATCTGAAGAGAGAAAAATTTCGCATAATTTATTTAACCGCATAATACATTGGTGGTGATGTCCTAATGTGACGTCATCTTCTGTATTGATTAGCTGTACCATGTGACCTGAATCCACGTGATATGATTTTTGTAACTAATGTTTTCATGGTCTTCGCTGCTAGGTGTCTGTCATTTGGGATAAAATGCAATCGATCAGTTTGCCATAAATTCATCCATTGTCCATTGTGTTTATGACTTGGCTGAACTAACTCGTTTCCTCACTTTAAAAATACAATTCTCCAGCACATGGCTGCAGCTTCTATCTAATAATATTTTCAGAAAGAATTAAGATTTCTACATTATGTATTTTCTAATGTATTTTTTTAATGTCGCCAAAGACTTTAACTAAATAAGTAAAAAGAATTTGCATAATATCAAATACTTATATATTTGAAATCCAGAGTGTAAATGAACTCTGCTCTTAATTTAATTGTTACTTTTGGTTTAATCATTAAAAGACCGGGCTGCTCTCTTCAGCATCCAGGACAGTGAACTCTGTTTAGCCCACAGCGCCATTGTGTGTGTGTGTGTGTGTGTGTGTGTGTGTGTCTGCGCGCATGGGGCGAGGCCCTTTCTGTGTTAGAGCCTCTCCAGCCGAGTCTCCTGCGGGGTTCCTTCTGCCTGTTGCTGCAATTAAGTTAAAGCTGGTTGATGATGCTGTAAAATCATGCATCAGCTGATGAGCAAACAGAGCTCCACGCAAAGCTTCCTTCCGGAGGGGGGGTGCAACCATCAGCCCATGCTGTAAGAGAGGAAGAATGATTCCCTAAGCCAGACCTTGTCCTTAAACCTGCAGCCTTTACTAGCTTTGTTTTATGGCCGAGTCTTTGTGAGAACATACGGTTTGGCACTGTCCTAATGAGGTCTCGGGCTGGCACAGGCTTTCGTGGCCAGCTTACTGTTTCCAGCTGCCTGACTTCCCTCCAGACACAAACCCAGAATGTTGCCCATCGCTCCACAAGATGCAGACGGAGCTATTTTTCAGACGTGCTGTAGGCAGCACACAGGCCTGCGTGCCTGTAAACATAGCAGGTAAACTTTTCTTTTTTTGATGGAAACGTGCGGCTGTCATGCGGGGACGGCCCGAGGTGGTCCCGGCCTATCGGTGCCTCTGTTTCTTTGTGGCTGCCTTTACATCCTCTCCTGGCGAGCACGTCTTGGAAGTGGCGTGTTGTGTAGCACGTGCTAATGAGCCTTAAGCTGCCATTAGCTTTCTCCTGCTGACGTCAGCGGCTGCAGCTGCTCATGGGGGTCTCTGGACCGCCACGGTTCGGATCGAGTTTCGGCGTCTGGACCTCCTGTAGGTTTCTGAGGCATTCGATATATTACCCCGACAGTTGAGCTGGTCATTTGCACCCGCCATAATTTGTCATGAGTCTCTAATCATCCATGGAATGAAAATCGTGGGTAGGTGTGGCCATCTCTGGGTGGGGCGTGGTCAGGGGCTGGCCTATTTAGTCGCTTCCTCTGCTTTTTGTTTTGGTCCCTCTCCAGCGTTTTTGTTATACCCGTTTCCCTGTGCCCAAATAACACCTCCATTCATTCAGTCGAAGCTTAAATTTATTCGGCTGCTGGTGCCGTTTGCCAGTCTGGGGTCTGGCCCTTCATGGGGTCTGGCCCTTCATGGGGTCCGGCTCTCATGCAGAAGCAGTCTGTTGGACCCTGTGCTTGCAGCACATCTTCCTCTCGCTATGTGTCCTGCACCCGGGAGCTGGGGGGAATTACAGCATTAAGGGGTCTGTTCCTGCCAGCCCCTCTCTCCCACAGTGAAGCTGTTTCTGTGGCCGGGTCGACATACAAGACAGAATCAGTGACCAAAGTTGTGTTTTTTTCAGCTATAAGTCCTGTTTCTTGTGCCCTGCAGTGAAGCACCGGTAAGCCTTTCAAAATAGCTCAGACGTGTTGAATAGTGCGGACTTGCAGGCTTTTTAGTGAGTGCGTCTACTTGATGATAAGAACCCGCTGCTGTAATTGTAGTATAATTAACGTCTTTGTCATGAGCACTGAAGGGCAGAAGTCAATGAGGGGGCTCTCCCTTCTTCACATTGATGGACGAAAGCTCTGTCCCTTAACGCAGATGCCGGGCTCAGAGTTTTAGTTATGCATGGCAGGCAAGCCACGGCAAATTCTGTGGCACAATAAGATAACGAGATAAACATACAGACAAAGCACAAGGTGTGCGAGGGAGGGAAGCGTGCTTGTTTCGTGTGTGGTGGGGGGGGGGGTCGCGGTAATTCATGACGCAGCATGGCGGGGGGCACTAGGACCTGGGGGGTTTCAGGTGTTTTTACCTCTACACTCCACTGTTTGACTCAGACCTTGGGGGGATTCTGGAACACTGATGAGAGGAATACTATGTTAGATAAACTTAACTTCAGGTAAAATACATACCAAAAATAGATGAAAAAATACTGTACTCGGCCGGACAGCTGAAATATTCCCACACTGCTGACTTGAATGTGCTCTGGTATCCCTTGAGCTAATGAAACTAGCCAAGCTCTTATTATGGGTCCCGTCACTCGCTTATGATTGGACAGTCATGTGACATGCAGTTGGAAGACAATAACATAGGTGTAATATGTGAAATTTACATTTAGATTGATAGCATTTGGCAAAGGCCCTTAGCCAGAGTGACTTGCATGAGTGCTTAAAGACTCCATTAGTTATTTACAAAACAATAGAACCTATCATAGCTTTAATCATTTTGTAATTTATCTGTTATAGTGTTAATTATAAAAATGAAAAATGAGTTTTGTGACAGTAGTGTAAAGGGAGCCCAGCAGGCTGCCCCTGCGGCGGTGTGGGGAGGTGGGCAGATGGCGAGATCACAAGCGACACCATCAATGTTTGTTTCATAGGTCCTGTCGCAGTTTCAGAAGCGTTGCATCATCGTTTGTCACCCCTGTATGATGATTCACTTCTCACTCTTGTGTGCCTGCAGGGTCGTGAAAGAGGAGATCTCTGAGGACAGTGCCAAGCTGCCATGCTTCAATGGACGGGTCGTGTCGTGGGTGAGTCCACATCTGCCAGCTGTGGAGATTGGGGGGTGGGGTTGAGGATGGAGGTGGGGATTGGGGCGAAGGGAAGGAGGAGTAGAGAAGGAACAGAGGTTGGGGAAAGCACCCAAGCAGTCATCACTGTGAGGACGAAAGGCGGTACCACAGCGACCATGTCTCATGGTTGCTGGACAGGGGCATAGAATCCTGAAGCATCCGGCTTCACTGTGGGATTGGTGTGACTGTACAGGCTGTCCCACTACTGACGCTAACATGCAGACAGGCGGTGAGAGGACCGCAGGTCGCTATCCGGCTATCCGTGCAGTTTGTTCTCATCGCGTTCCTCACTTTGCTGCGTTAGTTTAGTTTCTGCGGCCGTGTGATGCGTAGTAGCGTCATTTTACTGGGTGTTCATGGAGGTTTGTTTGTAATTAGCAGGGTGATTAATCTGTACTCTTTAATTTGCCTTGTGTGCGTGATTTGTACCTGTTCCAGTCGGCCCCCGAT
>JAODKM010000092.1:18167-32483 GCA_026780845.1 Petrocephalus sullivani | reverse complement strand
CCCCGCCTCCCTCCCCCCCCCCCTGACCGCAGACCGGCCCGGCGGCGGGGCCTTGCGCGGGGGGCGGCGGCGCCTCCGGGGGGGGGGGGGGGGGGGCGCTTGACCGATGTATCCGGGCCTTACATACTTTAGTGCCGGAGCCTATCTGTAACTGCTGTGTCGGCCTTGCTAATCCCCAGCCCCCCATCCACGCCGCACTTGTGCCCGACTTATCGCAGAGCGGGACAGGTATCCGCCGGGCGCAAGCGGGTCCCACCTCTAAAACGTGCCTGCCACTCACCTCACCTCCATCCCGTCCCAGCTCAGATCTGCTGGTAGCACCCAGGTTGGAATTTAAATGACGACCCTCCAGGAAACTGGAAAAGGAAATGGGAATTAGCCCATGCTTCTGGTTCCTGTGTCGGACTGGTGCCCGGGACCAGCATTCCGGGGCTCTCTGACCCTCCGTGTGTGTATTCATACATGCGAGGCAGATATATGCGTCGCTGCTTCTCCCCTTACCAGCTTTTGGGCGGGGGTCAGCCCTCCCCACCCTGATCACTGTCCTGCAATCATGACTCTCCTGGCCCTTCTCATATTTACCGCCACATTCCTGAAGACATTTCTGTCAGGTGGGGGGTGGTGTGTGTGTGTGTGTGTGTGTGTGTGTGGGTACAGTGATACGTATAGAGAAAAATATCTTAAATGAGCAGCAGATGGATTAAGGGTTTCTATTTCTGCGTGGAGGACAGAGGAGGGGTCCGGCATCTCGGCCCCGAGCCACAAGACCCCCCGATAAAAGGGCCTATCAGGACCCCCCAGTATCTTTGCTGCCGGGCCGGGTGCGAGGGTTCCCTTCTCAACAACGGTGTTTGCACGGTTATTGAGACAGATAGGGACACCGGCAGCAGCCCCCTCAGCGGGCAGAGGGGAGGAGGAGCGGGAGGTCAGGGGCGCATGGGCAGACTTAAATTTTCATTAGGGGTGGGGGATGTCCACTCAGAGGCCGCCTGGGTGTGCGCGGCCGCATTCAAACAATATAATAATTAGACTTAAGGATAAGGCCTGGCAGCCGCCAAATTACAGCACGCAGTTACATGTTCATGGGCTTTTTATTTGTCATTCAGCCAGCGCTAATGGAAAAAGACCAATACATGTCTGAGTGACAGAAGCTCCAATTACTGAGACTGAGTCTGCCACTGGGGGGGGGAGGGCTGCTCCAGCGGGCAGGGCTCATTGACCAGTACAGCCGCCTCTGGTCTGAACGCAACACTACAGCACCAGCCTGTTTAACCATTTATAGCCCGGGAAGGAATGCAGAACCTTCCTCCTATCTTCCTTCTGTGGCTCTTCCTTGTGGCATCCCAGGAACTGAGGTGTCCGGAATATTAAAGAATAGTAATAACAATCGTTTCCGTGTTTCTGAGTCGTCCCTGTCGCATTGTGGTGAGCTTTCAGGACCTCCGATGCCTACGGCATGCTTGCGAGTTAGTACCACAGACGTGTGGTGGATCATACAGCCGTCACATGCTAGACCAGTCACCTGCTGGCTCCATCCACCCACAGCCAGCTGATGTCACGGGCGGGGACCCCTGCAGGGACACACACACCTGGCTCCTCTCAGCACCTGTGGGTCACATGGTCGCTCCCCACCACTGTGAGACACACGCACACACCCACACTCTGGCCATATTCCCCATCTTCTGCTTTGGATTCTCAGTTCTTACCTCATTACAGAAGTTGCTGTCTCTGGAAATGTTTGGCAGGGGAGTCAACGTTCATTTTATGGTAGGCGTCAGGACTTTGCTTCCCTTAAACAGCCCGACATCAACGCTAAATTCCCTACAAACTGATTGGACGTCGGCTGGCATGAGCCTCACACGTGCAGAAGCTATCCCTGTTAACTGAACCCTCCCCCCCCGGCTTGCCTGGCGGATGGCGCGGGGTACCGACAGCCCCAGCCCCGTACCGCTAATCTTCCAGGTCGCGACTGATGCTTTTATCTCCCCTCACTCGGGGTCTCCTGTGTTTGATGTGAAATTAGTCCAGGAATAACTCATTCTTTCTTGTGTCGAGCGAACTTTGTTGTAGTCCTGGGAGGCTACAGACAATGCCGCAGGACAGAAAGCTAATGAACGCCTTTGATCCTGCCAGATATTAAGGAGGGGGAGAGAACAGGAAGAGAAAAAAAAAATAACAGTCAAGTTACTGAAATTCTATTCAGAATCAAAATGCAAATTACATTGAAATGCACCACTTTCCACGCCTGCCTTTCTTCCTTTTTAATTAATAATTTAGTCTCTGTTTGTGTTTGTTTTAACCCGCCGGATTATAAAAGTCGCTTCTTTCCGGATAGGCATCTGACACGTCGCGGGAAATCAGAACGGCCTTTTGATGTAGCTCGGGATGAAAAGTGTGCTGGCATTTAATCCGACGGAGGACGGACAGAATACGGGAGAGGAAGGAACGAGGGGAAGCGGAGGAGTGCGGGTGAGGAGAGAGACAGACTGATTTCAATGTTTTCAGTTGGGGTTCAACATGTGTGTGCTGTTCGGTGTAATACAGCTGCTCCGGAGCAAATAAACATTTCGTTGACAACTGTACCCTTAATGACCTCATCAGAAAGCGCTGGTGATGCTTCAGACGACAGACGACCCCTCCGTCCATGGCATGGAAGTTCGCAGAAAGGCCTGCACTGAGTATCAGTGGGTCAGTGCTGGGCTAATCAGCATCGCCCTGCCATACTTATAAAGGCACGCCCTCCGTAGCACTGATGTCCCCCGGCAGAACAAATGAGAGTGAAGATCAGAAGTGCGGGAGACTTTGACTGTCTGAAAATGTGCCTGAATGCTTTTAAAACCCCCCACAAGCCTGGAGTTTAACACGGGAACCATGGAGCACACCCAGGGCGGGACTCCAGCCCATCGTATTCTGTGAGCAAGTCGGAATTTGTGGAGGAGACCCAGGCTAGCAGAGTGAGAAATTAACCCTCAATCCCTGCGGCGCGAGGCAGTATCATAACCCCCCCCCCCCCCCACCCGAGGGGCCCCTGCAAATAAGAACGTAAAAAAACGCAACTCCATCTTGCCAGCTTTATTACCCATGTGCTGGTGACGGAACCTCAGACCCTGACTGGCTGAGAAATCAGTTTTGACATTCCCTGGGACGTTTACCTGCTCCAACCACCTAGGACCCCTCTGCTCCCCCCACCACGGCTGGCTCAAGCTCCTACCGCCCCCTCCCCCCCCGGCCCCTTTCAGACATATTTTTGTCTGTCTGTCAGCGCGCTAACGCAGACAGAGAGATCTGGGGGAGGTGGCAGGGTGGCGGGTGGCCCAAACCTAAAGCGGCCGCAATCACTCAGACTCGAGTGGCACGGCGAAGGATTGGCGCCGTATATCAGCTTATGGTTTACAGGCGGCCCCGGCGAGGACGGCGAAAGGTCAGCCGCGGAAACATATGGACACGTCAGGCTCGCCGCAGCCGACTGCAGAGGAGCAGGCTGTCGGGACGGAGACGGACTCGACGCGGCCGTGGAGGGAATGGGGGGGTCCCGGGCGACAAGACAGATAGACGCGTCCATCTGTGCTCCGCCTCGCGGCAGCCGGGATGGGTCTGCAGGCTGGGAGGAATGGGACATGCCCTGATGCCCAGATCAGTCAACCAATCACCTCCTCCGTTCCCAAACTCATAAGGGGGGAGGTGCTGAAAGATGATTGGACAGCAGGCACTGCTGCAGCGGTTGGGGAACCAGGTTTCCAATCAAAAGGATCAAAAGGTTTCAGAATCCAAATCTTGAAATTCCTGTTATTCAACAGAGCAAAATATCTGAGCTAGTAAATCTTAGTAAATCTTACCGATATTCTGCCCGCTGAACTCTGCCTGGAAGGGACTGCGTTTAAATAATTAGCACCTGTTTAAATGAGGAAGTAAAGAAACTGTCCAGACTGCAGACCTTTTTCTTTGTACTATACTTATTTGCAACTCCGCTAGACATTTGTTATTTTGAAAAGGTTTGAAAGTTATGCCTGACCTATCAGGGGTGGGCGTTTTGTGGGGTGGGGAGGGGGGTATAAGTGAACAAGCCACTCTACACACCTTTAACATATAGATTATAGTATAATTACATTTTCCCCATGTGGGAGAGGGTGAGGCTGGTAGCAATGCTCAGATTCTCTCTGGTTGATGGGGACTGTTCTGGTATCCTACACCAGGAGGTGGTGAGGAGCTGCAGTTCTCCACGCTCCTCCGCCTGTAATGTGCAATGGCCCTGTGGCGCCCGCTGAGGCCTCTCCCTTTCGTGCGTGTCCTTCAGCAAACCTGTAGTGATGTCAAAGCTTCAGTCTGGTCCAGATACACCTCCTGATCCTAGCCTCCCTATTGACCCCGTCACACTGGCATCTCCTGGAGCCATGAATCGCGGCCGGCCCCTTTTCGGTCCCCTCGCCACTCCAACGGTCCGGCCCAGCTATGAGTGTAGGAGGCCCACGGAAGGATGCGATTGGTTCTTGCCCCTGTCTGTCAGCGGGTCGACCTCCCTATGTATTCCGATGCTCAACGCCCTACTAGGTTTAAGGAGGACTCCTCACTGTAACATGAACCGGTCGAGGGGGGGTGGTGTACTGATTTGCCTGATCGAAGAGTTTCAAGGCAGCAGGGAGGGACGAGCGGAAGGGGAAGAGAGCATTAAGGCGCAGAGCAGGAATTGGCGGGTGGTCGCTAAAGTCCCCAGGTGAGGGTGACAAACACATCCTGCCGACCTGTGATTGGCTTATTTACGAATCGCTTACTTCCTGCTTCCACGAGCCGTGACATGCACCTGTACTCTGGGTGAGGAAGCATGCTTCCTGTGTTCATTTGAGCATGGAGGGTAACCGCATTGTGTGCAGGGTCGAACTCGAAGGGTGGTGGGGGGCCCCTGTGCTAATGTCATTGTTGGGGCCCCTACCTACAACATGAAAGGCTGCTATAACAACCAGAAAAAAACTACAACTCGGGGGCCGGCCTCACAGACGGGTGACGATATATGTGATGAGTTTGTCTGTCTTTGGACGTCATGACAGCCTTAGTGCACGATGCTGCTGAGACAGACTGTATCTAGGGCTTGGAGGTGTGGGGTTCAGCTGGGTGGGGGCAGATTGGGGTGCACCGCCATGGGCAGGTTGTTATTTATCTGCTCCGATTTTCCCCCCAGGACCCACGGGCGCATGCAAATGAGGCAGCGAGGAAGCTGCCGCCGCCGCTATCTTCCTTTACATCAATAAATAAATGGCAGACCACAAGGCCTGGGCTCATTTTCCAGCCCAGTGAGGGAGCTTTCATTCCAGGAACACATCTTTGAGTGCCCCCCCCCCCCACACCTCCTCCTTCTCCTCCCTGTCTTGATCCCATTTTGCCCTCTGCCCACCCCCTCCCTCCCCAGTCATTGTTTGGGAAGCTAAACAATGCCAGTCCTTGAGAATCACTGTCCCCATCAGGAATTTTAATCTCACTCCTGTGAGCTAACGGGCCAGCGCATTAAAGGCCAACAGCTAATCTTTGCGGGCATCTAATCTCCTGATATTAAGTCGCGTCTTCACTATTGGGGCACACAGATAAGAATTAGTGTCGTGCTTGAGTCGCCCGGCTGATAGCGGGATCTGAAGACAGAGTGGGAAGAGGAGGAGTTGTCCAAATTAGGTCCTATTTTGCCAGGACGTAGCCTTACATCCCTCTGGCAGGTGAGGCTTCACTGAATTGGGTGGTTGAGGCCCCTTTTATGACGGAAGGTTGCGATTGGTCCATGCCCCTGTCTGTCAATGGGATAACCTTCATATGTCCTCCAATGACAAGATGGCCCCTGTAGAGCTGGGCTTCTTATGCGGTCCAAAGAATGTGTAGAAAGTGGGGAGGGATGAGCATGACTTTCACGGCAAGTGCACTGGCCCAAACCAGCAGCACAGACATCAACTGGGAGTTCCTACCCATACACTCTGTGTCTGCATCTGAAGACATCAAAGCCTATAAGACATATTTTCTTGTGGGTGGGAAGCCCAGCACTTGCTAGGATAGACTCCAGGCTCACCAGCCCGCCCTGCCCTGGATTTGTTCCTGCAAAGAAACTAGAACTCTTCAGTCTTAATGAACAAAGTTGAAAGATGCCGCTGATTTTAATCAGTCTTTAGATACTCATATTGCACTCATGCTGCTTGCTGGGACAAATTTACGCTGCAAGATTCAAGAAAAAAAGAAATCGAAGAAGACTGCGATGTGGCCAAGCCTTTTTGAAACCCCCCCGCTAACAGCCCCCCAAACAACCTTACTGCCCTTCCCCCTGTTTTGAAACGCCGGGCAATGTTTACCAAAGTTTAGACAATCTAATTTACATATTAGATGTGATTAGCACAGTTCATTGTCGGGATTATGCTTATTAGCCTGTGTACCAGCGCCCCATTGGTGGGCTGACGGGCTGGATTTTGCATTACAGGAAGACGCGCTGCATACCTATGCAAATGAGGTCAAATCCGCAGCGATAGAGAGACAATATCCTCATTCTGTACTTGGAGGACATACATGGCTGCTCCTCATCTCCTAGGGGCTTGTGGCTCCCAGGGACGCCAGGGCTGGTAAACATGCAGTCAGGGCCATCTGAGCCCACACCCCACCCCACCCTCCCACACACCTATACGGCCCCAGAGAAGCATACACGTGCAGGAGAGGATGGGAGGGGTGGGGGCGCTGTGAGCGGATGCAGATTAGCGAGTGAGGTCTGGTTTCGTGGGGGTCTGTATGAATGCCAGTATGCATGTTAGCACATGTGCAACCTTCCACCCCCACCACCCCACCCCTCGACACCGGCCTGTGATATCATTGGGCTATGGCTGTGCTGTCACGCAAACTTGCCCCCAGTGTCCCAGGCTCTGGGCTGCGGTCGATCACATCTGCCACAAGTACGCACACCCCTCGCCACGGCCCCGCCTCCCCAAGCGACTTTGTTTCGGCGTGGAAACCCCCCTGTTCTGTGGGTAGCCTCACGCTTTCTCCTGGCTGGCAGCGAAACGCGGGAGGCTGCCGCCGGGGGCCGGACAGGAGGGCGGGCAACGCCGCTGACCTTTGAACTCTGACCTCTGCAGAGAATGGCCGACGAGGGACCCAGCAAGATGGTATCTTGTGGTGAAATGTCACACCGCAAGCATGGAGTACCCTGTGCACGTCGACTGTAAAAACGCAGCCCTTTCCTTCAACTCACAGGTGCATTGCTCAGTGCATTAATGCGCTCCTCCTGTTCCTGCATCAGCGTCCCCCCCCGCCCCACCTTTTAAAACAGCTTTCTCCATAGCAGGAGGGGCTGCCTCTCTCAGAGCACATGCACCCCCCGGGTACGAATGGACATATCCAGGTCTTTCAGCGCTTTTATCGATCAACTGGGTTTTTTAATCCCTGACAGACGAGTAGTGGAGGTCCCTCGTTGTCAATGAAACTTTAAAAAGCCAGCATGTTCCAGGCTGCCAAGATGCAGGCTAGCGATTGACCCAGCCCATCCAGTGCTGACCCGCTCCATAAGCCTTGTCTACCCTTGCACCTGGGAGGAGTCCTACCAGTATGGAGGAGGTTTCAAACCCATCCTGGATCAGTCTGAGAAATTTCTAAAGCTAAGGAATGCAAATTGTACAGTAAACTACAAACTAGACCTTTTAATAAATATTTAGTAGGATTGCTCCCTTTATGGTGGTCAGTGTAATATTTTATCTAATATGCGTGCCTCAGCTCCCAGCCCCCACCCCCCAACAGACACTGAACTTTAGAGCCGGGCTTCTCGACCCGCCCCAGGAAGATACATGCTAGCCAGAGTGTGGGGAAGATGGCGGGGGCGAGTGTGTGGGAAAAAAAACAAATTAATAAATAAAAAGAGCTTACTGATAGGTAATAACTTGTGGATTTAATTATAATGGAGAAGTAATTACAATAAAGGAAAA
This sequence comes from Petrocephalus sullivani, assembly GCA_026780845.1. Lineage (NCBI taxonomy): Eukaryota > Metazoa > Chordata > Actinopteri > Osteoglossiformes > Mormyridae > Petrocephalus > Petrocephalus sullivani. Next base: position 24,549 of record JAODKM010000092.1, on the reverse strand, counting down.
CAGGAGAAAAATTGAGTCTGTTCTTAAAAGGGGAAGAGCAATTTGCAGATGTAATTTGCATTTGGTAAAGACTCATTTATGTTGTTTTAAAAAGACATTTAATTGTCTTTAAAGAGACAATGAAGAATGATTGGACAAAACGGCCCTACGTATGTTAATCGATTGCACTTCTTGGTACAGATTATTTTTCAAGGTTTACACTCACTGTAGATGATTCTATCAGGATTCTGGGATACAGTCGTGAATTTTGTAAATTCCCTGGAATCTTTCTGTCAAGCATTCTGGACTGGCTTTTTGCCAAAGGGACTGGGAAATTCAAAACACTGGGCAGTGAGTGGAATGGACAGTGGGATGACCAGTGAGATGGACAGAGGAATGGAAAGAGAGATGAGCAATGAGTTGGACAGTAGGATGGACAGAGGGATGTACATTGGGATTGGCAGTGAGATGAAGAGAGGGATATATAGCGGGACTGGCAGTGAGATGGACAGATGGATGTGCAGTAGGATTGGCAGTGAGATGAACAGAGGGATGTGCAGTGGGACTGGCCGTGAGATGGACAGAGGGATGTGCAGTGGGATTGGCAGTGAGATGGACAGAGGGATGTATAGTGGGATTGGCAGTGGGATGGACAGAGGTATGTACAGTGGGACTGGCAGTGAGATGTACAGAGGGATTTACAGGGGGACTGGCAGTGAGATGGAAAGAGGGATGTACAGTGGGACTGGCAGTGAGATAGACAGAGGGATGTGCAGTGGGATTGGCAGGAAGATGGACGGATGGATGTATAGTGAGACTGGAAGTGAGATGGACAGAGGAATGTACAGTGGGACTGGCAGTGAAATGGACAGAGGGATGTACAGTGGAACTGGCAGTGAGATGGACAGAGGGATGTACATTGGGATTGGCAGTGAGATGAAGAGAGGGATATATAGCGGGACTGGCAGTGAGATGGACAGATGGATGTGCAGTAGGATTGGCAGTGAGATGAACAGAGGGATGTGCAGTGGGACTGGCCGTGAGATGGACAGAGGGATGTGCAGTGGGATTGGCAGTGAGATGGACAGAGGGATGTATAGTGGGATTGGCAGTGGGATGGACAGAGGTATGTACAGTGGGACTGGCAGTGAGATGTACAGAGGGATTTACAGGGGGACTGGCAGTGAGATGGAAAGAGGGATGTACAGTGGGACTGGCAGTGAGATAGACAGAGGGATGTGCAGTGGGATTGGCAGGAAGATGGACGGATGGATGTATAGTGAGACTGGAAGTGAGATGGACAGAGGAATGTACAGTGGGACTGGCAGTGAAATGGACAGAGGGATGTACAGTGGAACTGGCAGTGAGATGGACAGAGGGATGTGCAGTGGGATTGGCAGTGAGATGGACATAGGGATGTACAGTGGGACTGGCAGTAAGATGGACAAAGGGATGTACAGTGGGACTGGCAGTGAGATGGACAGAGGGATTTACAGTGGGACTGGCAGTGAGATAGACAGAGGGATGTGCAGTGAGATTGGCAGTGAGATGGACAGATGGACGTACAGTGGGATTGATAGTGAGATGGACAGAGGGATGTGCAGTGGGATTGGCAGTGAGAAGGACAGAGGGATTTACAGTGGGACTGGCAGTGAGATGGAAAGAGGGATCTACAGTGGGACTGGCAGTGAGATAGACCGAGGGATGTGCAGTGGGATTGGCAGTAAGGTAGACAGATGGATGTATAATGGGACTGGAAGTGAGATGGACAAAGGAATGTACAGTGGGACTAGCAGTGAGATGGACAGAGGGATGTACAATAGGACTGGCAGTGAGATGGACAGAGGGAGGTACAATGGGACTGGCAGTGAGATGGACAGAGGGATGTACAGTGAGATTAGCAGTGGGATGGACAACAGGTCTGATGATTGTAGGCTACTGCTCTGCTTATTTTCCTGCTGCTTCCAGTGCGGCTAGCAATCCAGCTGATCCTGGCCCTCTCACCAACCGCGGTAACCGCTGACCCACACTCCTTCACAGTAAACATCACCCTCACATTTGAACGGGGCAGTTGCAATTCCAATGAGGATCCGATGCCAGGTGATTTAGGGCCTTACTCGTACTAATTTCATCTCAAGCAATGCAGTGCAATGATTTCACCCATCCTGGCCCCGCCCCCTCTCTCTGCACAGCGACCTCACCTTCAACCCTGGCTGCAGCCACCACGAGGTCTCAGAGCATCTGGGAAAAAACAGCGGAACAAACTGATGCAAGACAGGAGGGAAAAAAGAATGAAGAATGAAAGAAAGAAAGAAAGAAAGAAAGAAAAAGAAAGTTGGATAGAACCTAAACGAATGAGATTCTGTCAGAGTACGGTTCTGCGAGGGGGGAGGCAAAGTCTTTTTTTGTGTGTGTATATATATATACATAATTTTTTTTTTCATCGAGCCCAGGGAGGACCTTTCAATTGGGAAAGCCGAGAACTCAGCCTCAGCTGAAAGTGTCACGCCGCCTTGTATATAGACTCCTAATCCTGGTAAACGTGCCTCTCGGGGTGCAGTATTGAACTGGCGGCCAAAGTCCAGCACCGAAGCGCCAATCCCCCTGACAAGGAGACTTAGTTCCGATTACACGCACTCCCTTCTCTGCCCTGCCTCGCGGCGGTAATGAGCTTGGAACTCAGAGACTAACCATCTCAGTCCTTCTCCCAGCTGGCTGGCATTTGATTGTTATGAAAGGAAATATACAAATTCTGTCATTTTCTTTTTTTTTTATCAAATATGCAGGGAAATGCATGAAGAGGAGAGCGACAGGACCCTCTGCTTCCAGAAGCAGCACGCCGGCCCGCGTCCGTCCGGGAGGAGCGCCTACGGAAAGCTCGCTGGCGATCAAGAGGCCGGCATTGCAGGCGGCACGTGTTTCTGGTTTTCCGCGACACAAAAAGCTTCTCTACCTTGTCATGGGGCATTAGCCATCTTCCCAAGCACTGGAAATGCCACTGGTCCAAAAGCAAGAGGATTATCAAGGCAATGAGAGTAAAATCGCATGTTTGACTGCTGTATTGCGGTGGTAGCAGGGGGGGGGGGGGCGTGTGGGGGGGCGGATTTCCAGTCAGATTTAAACACAGGCGTCACCGTGCGCAATTCAAAATGGGTCGATATGAGCCGTTTGGTGCCCGTTTTTGTTTATCCGTGAACTTTAATGTGGGTGTCGGTTCACACCCAGGTGGACATAATTACCCACAAAGCCTTGTAGCCCCCAGCAAGGTATGCATGCATACGTATTTAAACACTGATTACTGTTCTGGCCTATTGCTTTTTTTAAAAATTGGTTGTATTAAAGTATAATGAAGACGAACGGAGCGTTCATCCTGGTTAAAAATGTCCTGTACCCCCATTACCATCCTCACTGTGCCGATGCCCTTTTCATCTGCCTCGTGTGGAAGCGGCATATATCTCAGCTGCTAACGAAGAACCAGAAATGATACCAGGCTCAAAGACCAACATGATTTGCCAAACTCGTCGTAAACATTAGGACAAATGGTGATAAACGTCTTTAATCAGATTAAAATGTTTATTTTACATGTTTTAGCCTAGCTGATGTTTTGTACTTAATAGAATTTATACACTGTTTGCAGCTCAAACTTTTGGATTAAACTTGGTATTTCTGCTAGGTGAAGTCCTTAATTGTTAACCAATAACCTTTAGGGTTACATACCCGTTAACTCTTACAGTACCTGTCGAAGGCCCTTATAAAATTCATCCATTATTAATCCATCTTCTATAACAACTCTTCGGGAATTGGCCTGTGGTGAACCAGGACCCCATCCCAGGAAGCACAGGATACAAGGCCGCAGTGTAGTTGGCCAGGAAGTCAGCCAATCACAGCGCATACCCTCGCATGCTAGGGCCATTTAAGGGCACCAGGTAACCCAACTGCATGTTTCCGGACTGTGAGAGGAAGCTGGGCTCCCCAGAGTCAGCCAGTGCAAACATGGAGACAGCATGCTAGTGCCATGCTCCAGAGTTCCAGGACGGAACCGAACCCGCAGCCACGGAGGGGTGAGGTGACCGCAATGCTAACCACTAAGCCACAGTGACACCCCCCCTTCCGAGGAATGAGAACATTATTTCATTAGGGCCATTTGCATAGAAGTTTCCATACATCAAAGGGATTTTGACAGGATCCAATTGTGCCTTGAGCAAAGTCTAGGAATCAGTCAACAAACTGTTGTAGTTTAGCAAGACGCAGCTATTCTTGAAAAAGGGGTGGGTGAGGGGGGCAGTTTCTGACCCACAATCTCAGGCGGCTGCACGAGCAGGAGAGTGGAGACCCAAGCCGGGGAAAAGCCCTGGCTGAAACCGGATCTGTGCCGCAGTGGAGCGGCGAGGTTTGGGGGCGGCCTCGCTGGGGGCCTGCGGGGCACAGCCCAGGGGCCTCTGCGATCAGCCATGAATTAGTCATTGTGGAGCATGGGCTGAAAGCTGCCCCGCGCAGCCTCTGATCTCCATGCCAGCTTCACCACCACCACACCCCCTTGCCGCCACCCCATCCAGCCCTTGGAATCTGTCTGCCCCCCAGTGTGCTCTAGTAGCACTATGGGCCCGGTGTGGGGTGTCTGACAACCCCTCCCCCCCACTGTCGAGCAGGGTTTTTACTGCATACACAAGGCCAGTGGTGGGGCTGGTGCTGGGGGTCGGGTGGTACACAGAGCAATGGCACAGATGGTCTTAAAAAATGCATTTGAGGCCATGAGCAGTAAGATTGGGTAATGAAAAGCAGATTGTGGCTCAGGACCGGCTCGTCAGCCCGACTGGGGGAGGGGGGGTGGGGGGCGACTAATCAGCCTGAGGTTTTTTTAAACGCTTCGGCCTGAAAGTATGATTATGAAAGAAAATCAATGGGATTGGCGGTTTGAGGCCCGCCGATAGCTCCCCCCGCCGGCAGTGAGCGGAGCATCTCAGCCGGGGGAGGTGGGCGCTGGGTCCAGCCTCCATCTTACTCTGCTGTGGTGAGAGAGGAGGAACGGGCACAGGATGCCCCCCCGCCCCGCCTCTGGGTATCCCCACACCCCCTCTTTGAAAAACCTGACATACCTTAGCATAGCAGGGTGGGGGGGGGGGGGGGCTACAGTGGGCAGCTCCCTCCAAATGTGTGAAAAGTCAAACCTGAGTGTTTCGTCAGAGACACCTCCTAAAGACGGGAAGGCCAAAAAAGCAAGTAACATGGACGGAATGAATGCATGCCGTAAAGATATAAAAAAACGCACATGATTAGTTGCCCTAGATTTTTAAAATTATCTTCTGTTTTGGGCATTAAGTAAGATAACAGTAGTAATATAATCGCCTGTCCCCATTGTGGAAAGTTCCCATGTAGGGCAACCGAACAAAGTGATGTCCTGGAAGAGCGAGGGAGCTGAAATCAGGTCGCTCCAGGGAGCTGTCGCTAGTGGGGCCGATCAGGGCCGGTCAGGGCTGGTCAGGGCTGGTCAGGGCCGGCACGGTGACGCCGGCCGGGGTACCGCCAGCCGGGCGCCGCGCATACACAACTTTACCAGGACACCGGAACCCCGTCTAGGCTATGGAGGCGATGCTGGTGACACAAACACATCGTTGTTATGGAAACATAGTGGCAGTATAAGACCGCATGAGTGGTGGGCAGTACTTCGAAGGTTCTAGATGTTTCGGGCCTGTAGTGGACCCGACCGATCGCCCCAAATTTCCTGTTCTGCTGTTTCATTGGTTTATGAAAATGGGTGTGCGTAAAGGTGATGCTTATTGATTGTTGGGGGCTGCAGTGTCCTTCCTGGCGATAGTGGATCAGCGAAGTGGTCGGGGGTCTCTGCGGTCAGCGGTTAATTAGATTAGCCTGCCCATCGCCAGCCGGGTGCTGCTTCTTTGGGGCATTCACACGCTAACCTAATTAGCATTACGCCCTGAGACGGAGCTACAATGGCTGTCTGTGGGGGGGGTCACGTGGGTGGAGGCCCAGCCCTGACCCCCACGGGCCGGTCAATAGCCCCTGCACGCCGCCGGGTGCCTTTCTCGACCACAGAAACATGGCGGCCTGTGCTGAAGCACTTCTTCACTGCTTTTTTATGACCTTATTCTTTCCAGATTCCCATCCCTCACGCCCGCCAAGGAGACCGAGGACCTGATTTAGGGGGAGGTGTGTGCGGCTCGGTCAACCGAGGGTCACAGGGTCGTGGGACCTGAACAGACTGAGGGAACATGGGCGGCACATGAACATTTTATTAAGGGCCATCAGGAAGAGGCAGCCTCTGCCGGTTCACGAGGTCCGTGACCAAGCCACATGCTCACTTCTGTGTACCATCGCCGGCCTCCCTACGCCACAAAGGCGGGTTCTGCTAACCCCCCCCCCCCCGAAGCCTTGACCTCCCACC
>JAODKM010000091.1:1454669-1494181 GCA_026780845.1 Petrocephalus sullivani | reverse complement strand
ATCTCTATGTACTTTTCAGCATTAATGGTGCCATCACAGAAGTGCAAGTTACCTTTGCCAAGGGCACTGACACAACCTCATACCATGACAGACCCTGGCTTTTGGACTTGTTGCTGGTAACAGTTTGGATGATCCTTTCCTTCTTTGGTCCAGAGCACACGGTGTCCATTTCTCCCAAAAAATACCTGAAATATTGATTCACCTGATCACAGTACACGTTTCCACTGTGTGATGGTCCATCCCAGATGCCTCCAAGCCCAGAGAAGTCGACGGCGCTTTTGGACACAGCTCCCTTTTGGCACAGTACAGTTTTAACTGGCATTTGCTGATGAAAATACGTATTTTGGTACTTGACAAAGGTTTGCCAAAGTAGTCCTGAGCCCATGTGTGTCATGACCTGTGCCGGGTGCGGAGCAGGGAAGCATAGTCGGGAGTCCAAAAGGTGAGGATAACGAATATTTATTCTTCACAGGAGCAGGGAACAGCACAGGACAGCGTAACAACGTCAGTGACCGGACTGGGGAAACGGACTTGAATGCGGACTAAATACACAGGATCACTAATACAGAAGAAGAAACAGCTGGTAAACGAAGGAATTCACACGAGGGTAATGAGGGGGCATGGCACACAGGAGGATCGAACGGGCAGGACGTGACAATGTGGTGATATCGATAGATGAATGACGGTTGTTGATGCAGTGCCGCCTGAGGGATTGGAGATCACGGTTGTCCAGCTTAGGCTTGCACCCTTGTCCTTTACGCACTGAAATCCTCCAGATTCCTTGAATCTTTTAATTATGTTATGCACTGTTAAAGGTGAAATATCTAAATCTTTTCCTATCTTTCTTTGAGGAACATTGTTTTTAAACATTTCAATAATTTTCTCACGTATATGTTGGCAAACTGGCGATCCTTGGCCCATCTCTGCACCTAAAGGACTAGACCTTTCTTGGATGCTGCTTTTGTACCAAATCATATTTATAATCACCTGTTGATATCACCTGTTTCAAATCACATCATTATTTTTCCAATTTACCTCATTACACATTCCTAAATTGCTCCTGTCCCAACTTTTTTTTAAATGTGTTGCAAGGACCAAAATTGGAATACATGTTGATTTAGTAAAAAACAATAAAATTCACGAGGAACACATTAAATAATGTGCTGTTGTATTGTTTTCAATGTAATACAAGCCAAAGTAAATTTAGAAATCACTACTTTATTTGCGTTTTCCATACTGTCCCAACTTTTTCTGATTTGGGGTTGTACTTTAGTTCACCAAAAATTCCTATACACTGATTTATCTTTTCTGTTTTGTCAGATTAGTCGAACATTTCCCCATGAATCATTGAAAGGTCTTGACTAGTTAATGGTAGTCTGCTGATGTCCATAAACCGTAGTTAAATGCTGGATGTGGGCTCTGACGTGATCTGGAATCCAGTGAAGACATTGCCTCATACGAGCACTACAGACGGTCCCAAAAACAGTTAAACGAATTTGCTTTGTTTTGCCGAAGGTTAATGAAATCAGCATTCTTCAGATTTAGCTGCTCTGCGTTCCACTTTGCCAGTGAGTAGGTGGGTAAATCCTCCAGCTGACTTGCAGCTACCTGAGCAGGTGGATTACTTGTCAGTTACCTTTGGCCTTCTGTGATACAGACAGTGACCCAAAGCATTACGACCATGTGAAGCAAATTACATTGATTCTCTAGTGAAAATAGTACACGTAAAGGGTGAGCTAACATTTGGTCCTTTAGTTGACATGTTAAATGCAGAATAAATGGGCAAGGATAAAGATCTGAGTGACTTTGACAAGGGCTACATCATTATAGCCAGGAGCCTGGGTCAGAGCATCTCTGAAACAGCATGGCTTTTGGGGTGGTGACAGTCAACCCTGGTGAGTACCCACTGAGGGTGGTCTGACAAGGGAAAAGCCAAGACCCGCTAACTGAATGTTGGGCGATGTGGGATGTTAACAAAGGACTTCCCATCTGGTACAAACAATAGAAGGGCTCCTGTGGCAGAAATAGGATAATTTGGATGATGATCACAGGAGTAATGTGTCACGACACACTGTGCATAGAGCCCTGTTGCATATGGGACCACGTAGTTGTAGATGAGATTTGTCGGTCCAAAGCATACCACAGATGCTCGACACATTGCTGGCCTTGCACATGATCTTTATCCATGCCCATTCCTTCCAATTGCATCTGACAGTGAGTCTTCAGCAATATATATCTTTTTACCTAGAAATGTCACTTGAATCCCAGTGGAGGAAATGACTCTACTAACTCTCTCAGAACCAAGGTGAGAACCCTCACCCCATGACCAAAAACTAACACTTCTTTCTGTCCTTCTATTAAAATTCCGCATCTCTGTTGAGCATCATCACCCATGGTCCACATCAGAACAATCTGAAAATGCTACCGTTAAGCCCCAGTTTCCTGTGAGTGAACTAATACAAATTATTCATTAAATACTTGGCAATCCCATCCCGTTCTATCCATAGATTTTCGGTCCCCCGTACGCTGATCTAAATGAGTGGCTGGAAGATGGATAGATAGATGGATTTATAATTTCGGATTCATAGAAGGAAAATGAATTATGAGCTCCTTGTGGTTAACATACTTATTTTCTGTTCCTCAAAATAGTACCTCAGGTATTGTTTGATAGTCATTTCCTGCTTCAGCAGAGAGGTATCCTCATGTTGATTTCCGTACCTCTTGTGCCACAGCTAGTCATTCTTCTGTTTTTTTGTGCCTCGCATAACAAATGGTGTACAAGTGAGTGCTAGTCCCCACTATGATGTGATATAAATGGGGGCTTGAGATTAGCAGTCATAGTTGCTGCGAGTGGTCTGTCAATGTGTAATAAAACTTCCCCAGACTCCGTCTGCATTTGCTGCTCAGGTCTCTAGGGCTGAGGGTGTGCAGAATGGCTAACTGCTCCAAGGCCGAGACAGTAATAACAAACACAAGACCACAACCAGGGCACGACCTCTGACCATTCGCCTTTCCACACTGACATTAATCCCTGCAATGCTGGGCAGGGCTGGGCTGGGCAAGCAGGTCATTCATGCTTTTTTAGAGCAGCATATAAAGTCCAGAACAAGAGGCTCACTGGTTCTTATCTGTTATTTGAGACTCTTGTCGAGTCGCTGCCCATGTTCAGTTTTCCTCCTGAGGTCTTTGGGAGTTCTTTTTTGGCTGAAAATCAGTGCTGGGTTGTCAGATTCACATCTACTGAAATTTTCATGAATAAAAACAGTTCTTCCAGAATATTTAACACCTTTTTAACGTTATTATTCTCAGTTACACAAATAGCCGATCGTAAAAAAATGAATGTAGATGGATGAGTAAGTATAAAAAGAAGGCCATGGAACATGAGTCTTTGATAACAAAGAGAAATAGTTACTAGATAAAGTGACACAAAGACAGAAGATGAATTTTTGGAAATAGGTATCCAACCTTGTGCATATTATATGTTGGTAAAATGCCATATACTGAACATTTTAATTGGCCTATGTGGTAAAATAGTCACTGTGATATTTATGAGTTTTAAAGCTACTCGTAGGCTTGTCTCTTAACAGACAGATGTGAAAAAAGATGCAAAAATTTTCTGACCCATATCAGAGACGATCATATTTAAATACATTAAATTTAAATGTGAAAAACTTGTGTGCACCAAACCATGTTTGAAACTGCACATTGTATGCTCAGTGGGAGTTTTTTCTGCAGCTGTATGTCTTTATTATGTTTTTTTATATTCTTCATGTGCTGGTATGTCTTGTGCATTTTACAAATGACTGTCCTATTGCCTTCTCATTGTCACGCATGTGAGGGTGCATGTGTGTCTCCGTCCGTGTCATTGTTTATATATTCCTTCTCTCAGTAAACCCTGCGACTCAGGCCTAGCTCGCCCTATTTGTTTTCCTTGTCTCCGGGACTAAGGTGGACTTTGTTCTCATTCAGTCGCCTCTCACGACACGAAAATCACAGGCATCAGCACCTACGACAATGAAACTGCAACATAAAAACACATGGTATTTTTCTGGTATTGTATTTTGGGTTTTTTTCCCCCCCAAAGTCTTTCTTTTACAAAAAATTCTATATTAGACCTGGCTAATGTAGAACTAACTAACTAACACACAAATCATCAGCTGAGGTTTTATTTGGAGATCGGAACCTAAATGGATAATATAGATACTTATATGTGTAAACAATAATTGCCAGACTGTGAATTAGAAGGTAAACAACATGATACCTGTTTTTGCATTTATGAATGCAGCAATTAGAGTAGCATGAATCACTTTATTGTTTTTGTTATTATCATTACACCTTGTATTGTTTCTGGGTCTGTGTGTGTCTGTATTAGATGCTTTAAATGAGTGGCAAGCTGCCTAAGGTGTATCCTACCTTACAGTCCATGCTTTCTTCAAAGGACTACTGTTAACTACATGAACCAGATTTCAGTAGATGATTATAAAAATATATAGAATTATTCATTTATAGTACACACTTGGATTATATTTTTGATTTTCTAATGTGTTACTGTAACGAAACACATCTTGATTATTTGCCACTAAAATGAATTAATATAGTCCTAATTACTATATTATTATTAACTATTTAATCTATTCTGCCTCGCTTGAACTGTCCATTGCTTTGGGCAAAAACACCCCCCAAATACACTAAGGTTGATGTATCCCTTACCTACAGGCCAAAACGGACATATCCACCAGAAAACATGGTTAGACTCTATTTGATTTTGATTTGAATATTTAATACAATATAAAAGCAATTTTTAAGAATAGAGATTTTTCACATAAAGCGCATAAGACTTTAACAAATTCAAAGACATAAAACTAACATAAAAACACATACAAAATTAATTAAACAAGAGCGCTTGCCAGCCAGCGCTGATTTTACCTTTAGTAGAGATGGTCAAATGTCATAGATATATTATTGTCCAATTAAGCAAGAGCGAATAAAATTACTCTTCAACGTAGGTTTCATTTCGGTGTTCTGTGCATGTTATTATTTGTAAGCCTGAGTAGAGCCCACAAGGGATAACACATACATTCGTTAATGAGCTGTTTACAGACAATTTCAAATGTCAAATACTGAGGCGGTATGACATTGCGCAGAGTGCTGCAGTGTACGGGCGGCTGCGTTTTCCCGCTTTCTGCGTCTCTCAGGTCAGGCGGATTTAATTTCAGGTGAAATATCTTCCGGAGAGGGGGTGGCAGTATCGATGAAGAGACAAGCTTGCCTTAAAAAGAGAAGCCTGAACTTCGAAATTCTTAACTGTCCTTCAGCAATTTGGATCATCACAATCTCTTTACATGTTTCGCTTCATGTGCTCACAATGCGCCAACGCAGGTTAAATAATTACACTCAAATTTCTTCTCATTGTTGTTGTTATTCTTATATGTATATAATTTATAATTACGTTGATTTCTGGTATGTACTGTTCGGTTACTGTTATATGTGGTTTTAATAAATTTCAATAAATTAAGTATTATGACTAAATCAATTGGATGTTTTCTATATATAAAATGTGAAGTTTGTCATTTTAACAAGCATTTATCACAATCTAAATTAAGCGCAAGAGGTCAGCATATCGCTCAACGTTTGTGATAGAGTGCACATTTGAATTTAGCTTGAACTCTGAAAACGAATATAATAAACGAAATTGTATAAGGATTATCTGGGTTAATGAAATTTGATACAGGAAAAGGAATAAAATATATTTGTCCGATTTGTTTTATTTGTCTTTATTCAGGCGCAGAGATACCAGGATATAGTTCCGTGATCCAACATACAATTATACAATTTCGTCTTGCTTTAACATATTATTATTAATGCAGTGTTTTCCAGATGTTACGCAACTTTGTAAACCTCCGTAAAAACGATAGTGAACAGAGCATCGCGTAATTTAATCGTAACAGTGAGAAATAAAAAACGACAAATACGACGGCGCATGACATATTAAAAAAAACTGTCGTTATAATTTGAGTTTCTGTTCTATTTAAATTCCTTTAACAAAAGCAAACTAATTTTAATCAAGTAGACTTGCGACTTTTGAATAATATATAAATACAACGTGCTTTACCATTTCCTGGTGAGAAATATCCACTCGTTTTGCTACGTTTTGTTATTGGTTGCAGAGCTAATGCGTTGTGAATAACATTAGGAATGGCCACATACAGAACACTGGGGGGGAAAAAAACATCTGCTATATAAAATTTGAATGATAACGTTTCAGTTATTTTAAAATCAAACAATAAAAATAGTCCGGGTGGTGTCGGTATTAAGTAAGTTAGGGAAGCTGGGAACAAACCAATTCCCCAGCTCGAAACCGCGATGACGGGGCTCTTTGTAGGCAGCAACAGTAATATCTGAGTAGTGGTGCAATTAAATGGCGCGAGTCACGACCTGCGCGTGGCAGCAATTTACAAAGTGTCGAAGGTGCACAAGGAGAACAAAAAATAATCCTTAACGGCGTGTTACATCCTTTCAAATAAACTATTCCGGGCACTTGTTATAATATGTTACACATAACAATTATTAAAACATTTCATTTAAGTATATAATTTTTTTTATTTTTACTTTTTATTTGACTTTTTCCTCATGGCATTTCATTCCATGATGACTAGCTTTAACTGATAATAGTCATTATTGTTTGCCTATATTAGTTTTTTTCCCTTATACACCAGTGTGAATACTGATATTTTTGTTTTTGAATTTCAAATAGGGCCAGTTTAAAGGCCAGAGGCTTCTGTTTTTCAGTTACAAATGGCCTACTGATGTTTTGCTTTTACATTAGGCTATTATTTGTGCATAAACACAAAAAAAAGTTGGGAACCACTGATGTAAATAATCGTGGGCTGACATTCAGCTTTTCCAGCAGCCTAATTGATAGATGTACCTATACTGCATTAAATGCACAATTGAAATTTTAAAATGAAAGACATACAAAAGCACCAGATTCCTTTGCTTTGATATACTGTAGATATGAAAAGTTTTATGTGAAATAATGCGAACATACATTTTTTCAAAACAGGTTTCACATTTAATCCAACTGATCTGTACCTTTACATCTAAAAAGAATAGAAAACAGTTGACATCTGTCATATTAATACTGACTGATAATTTGAAAATGCATTACAAACTAACTGAATTTAAAGCAACAAGTCAGTAGTTAAGGTGGCATGGTGGTTAGCACTGTCGCCTCACACCTCTGGGACTGGGGTTCAGATCCTGCCCGGTTCCATGTGTGCGGAGTTTACATGTTCTCCCCGTGCCGTTGTGGGGTTTCCTCCGGGTACTCTGGTTTCCCCCCACAGTCCAAAGGCATGCTGAGGCTGATTGGCATTGCTAGATTGTGCATGTGTGAGTGTGCCCAGCGATAGGCTGGCCCCCCATCCTGGGTTGTTCCCGCCTCGTGCCCATAGCTTCCGGGATAGGCTCTGGACCCCCAGCATCGTTAGTATCCAAAACACAGGTTATTATACATAACACTACTGTCATTTGATCCAAGAGTGCTGTCATCTTATAATAACTTGAAGTATAGGAGAATAATATTTCCAGTTTATTCCCGGTGAGATCAGCGAGCTCAGTAATTTATGTAGTTATGTATTTATTATTATCATCGTCATCATCATTACTTGATACTCTTGGGTTAAACAGAAATTCCTGCCAAAACATTAGACCTAAATGGTACAGGACAAAGCATCGGCTAACCTGCTTGGATATTGGTTAAGTGGTGGCCCCTCTAAAAAATAGCTAATGATTTACAGGTATTTTTTTACTTATTTACCACCGTTGGTAAAATGTTTTATCTATGAAACAATGAGGTTGAGACTATATGGCCTAAATAGCATTAAGAAACACTGCCTATTGATATGATATTTCATCCATCCATCCATCCATCCATCGCATTTCTATACCCGCTTGTACTATGCAGGGTTGCGGGGGGTCCAGAGCCTATCCTGGAAGCTATAGGCACAAGGCAGAGAACAACCCAGGATGGGACGCCATCCCGTCACAGGGCATAGTCTGGTATTCTCAATATCGTACTCATTTTGATTAATATACATCTTAATATGCATAGTTTTGTAAGAACACTGGTCGTTGACGGGAAGGAATAATACTTATTTTGAAAAGTAAGCTATGGAAAATTTTGATTTTTAATTGTCAAAAGGTCCCCTTCACTACAGCCCTTACTTTACAAGAATTATATATTTGAGCCTATATTGCTATAGGAACAAGACCAATTAGTATCCTAATCCGATACTGCATGGTTGAAATAAGATAAATTATTGTTACAGAATTGGTTAGCTGGGAAACTTCTTTTTTAAGCAAGTTATAGCATGTTCATGTTCACAGCGCCTGTCTATGTTCTTTAACTTAAAATATTTTAAATTAGGTGTTGCCCCTGTTTGGATAGCCTGTTAATTTTCTATCTGTATAGTGTAGGCTAATAAATTGACTAGATGTTTTTTTTTTTTAACCAATGCCGTTCCTCTGACAGACACTATACGGTGCTGTTTCTTTTTGAAACGGGTAGAGGTTCATAGACCGCTGAGCACTACTGACGGCCATACGCATTCGCTATAACGAATATACATAGCTTATATATAAGCTACAATCGTTAGCCGTTTGCGCGTGTGATTTTTCTGGACGTAGGAAATGTAACGGAACTTAAAAAACCGATATTCCGATGTTCATTTTTTATTTAGGCCTAATTAATTAAAATCGTGTATTGGCGAACAATACTCTAAATTATACTCTCCACATTCTTCTCTTTTCTGTTTACCGTTCACTAAATAAGCACAAATCGACGAGGTTCCGTTGATAATTATTTTACTATTTGTGTATAATCTTTCTTACAGTTATTAGTCTTATTTTCTTTTTAGTCATTGGCATTATTATGGTCTTAATTATTGCCGGGTTTGGGGAAAGAATAACATGCCAACGTTTAAATAATGTAATGGAGTCTTTTGATTATATTATTATTTTGTATCAATATTTTATGATGGTTGCCTTTAAAACCTATTGGGATCTCGTGGATACCAAATGTTTCCCAGTGAATGGGAAAGCTGAAAAGTGCCTGTTCAATTTATTCTAGACTTAGATATTTTTCATATATACTAGATGAAATAAAGCAGGAGGTGTGCGTTTTGGATAAGCGAATTTAATTAATTCAGTGGTGTATACATTTATAAGAATTAATGTTTTTTTAACAATAACCGCATAATATACGAAAAAAACAGCAAACAAGATCAAGAGTACTATATTATATACAGGCACTGAATGTGTTTATTGCAGTGGATTTGCTCATGCGGTCTTAAATCGTAAAATGTACGTTTTTCTTCCCTTCATTTTGTGGCGTCCAACGTTAAATCACACAAACTTTTTAAAGTGTAGGTCGCATGAGAGTAATCCTGTGAGACTATAAGCGTACACACGCGAGAAGGCTGCGGCTTCTTGGCAGTAAGCCTGCTTCGATTTACCCTAAAACCACAAACTCGTCGCTATAGGCCTACGTTATTTTTAAAAACATAGGCGACGCTCCTTAATGACAACTTAACTAATTTCACGTTAATAATAAGTTGACTGTGCTCCGGCATACATATATAAGTCGGGCTGGCCTAGCCATGTGGCATGTACCGGCTATGTGAGCGACGCAGCATTTACCACCTAGTCTAGCCTTGTACTGTATATATTACTAAGAGTTCAGTTTAATTAAAGGACAGTCGAAATAAAATAATATTTTTCATTCATTTTGGTAATCATTGTAATCATTAGAAATATGGTTTTGTGCAGTTGGGACTAAAATCATGGAATATGCTTAAATAGTACTGTATATGTAGACTTTAGAAATATATATCCTCACTGTGTAGTCATTATTATACCAATGATATCTATAGTAGCTTTGCATAACCAGATAAATGACCACACGTGCGCCTATAGTGACATTATGTTTTCCTAAAAGCTGCTCTGACTTTGTTTTTGATTACTGAAATGGCGTGCTTTACACTTGACCAGTTTGCACCATCTCGTGCCGAAGAATAACCCAGTACATCATCTTTTACTAATGTTACAAAATTGAAAAGCTTAGGAGACAGATCGCCCATGGTTACATACAGTGGTTGATGCCTTATCACAGACCACGGACATTCAGAAAAGCAGAGTTGGTGGGATGGGTCCACCACGCCAGGCTGCTTTTCATTAACCCGGATGGGCAGAGCACCTGCGAAGAAGTCGGTGAGAGGTCTGCACATTTCTGTCCAGGGGTGCGTTTCCCGAAGCCTTCTTAACGCTCCTAAGTTCTCCCTTTTAAGGTAGCCCTACAGATTGCGTCGGAATGCCTATTCACACGTTATTATAACATCATCCATCCATCGTGTGTTTAAGTTCAAAAGTCTCTTTGTAATGAAGCTAAGGGAAAAACTTTGAGGTTTAACAAACCAGTTGCTTAAATGTCTGTGCAATTATGCTTTTCTAAAGAATGAGGGTATTAATTGCGGATCATCAATTTACTATATTTATACTGAAAATGACAGAGAACAACCAATGCATGACACTTTGTCCACCTGCGGTCAGATGTCTGCATGCTCTGTATCCATTTTACGAAGTTGTTTTCACACAGTTTTATAATTATTTAATAAAAGGGATAGGTGTTTGTAGTTATCCCCCATCCATCAACAAACCGTCACGGCAGTGGCGTGGGGGGCAGCGGACCCACCCATAGGCACGAGTCCACCGCATTACAAGTCATGGTTAGATAACCTATTTCAAGCAAATTTTCTAAACGAAAACTCCGGTTTAAATTTATTGAATGAGGGCCCCTGGGTATTATTGGGCTAATTAAAAACGACCTTAAATATTCCATTGCCTGCTACAGTATCAAAAGCAAAGCCTCTTTCTGACAGTTGCTTTATTCCACTCGAACAAATCTGTCGTCAGAACGAAGAAGACAACGCGTTTGTTAAATTATTTACATTATCCCTAAGTGATTGTATTTCACACACGCATCAGGAAGACATCATTTCCATTGTACCTACTTATATGAATTATTAAAAGCCAGTGACATCTGTCCGTCAAGTGTGTAGTTGAACATCAACTAATTTCACCTGACAGCGCATGCTTTATTTACCAAAGGCGCCTAATAAAACAGTGAGATGAGCGGCAGAGTTCCTCGCGTTAAGCTCCGCTTTTTCTTAGGCTACTCATTAACACGTTATGTTGTTATGAGTTATGCAAGTAAGCTGAGCGTCCAAGGTATGAACAATGAATAGACATGCAAAAATAATAACATATAAACTTATGATAATAAATTAAAAGCCCTATAGGACCATCACTTGAGATGGTGGAACTGGGGTCAGTTTAAGATTATTTCTAAGTCGAAATGGGCATGGTCTTGTGTGCCCTGAAAAGATTTAAACGCTCTTCTGGCATGCTAAGCTTCGTCAAAAATGGGGTTTTGAGTTAAAACCAAATATTTAGGTTGTATATGACCTAATTAGACAAAAAAAATCAACATGCAGCATTATACTTAGGTGACGACGAACTCCGCGATGTGACGACTAATTGAGTGGGGTAAGCTCGCGCCAGGTCCCCCACATTCTCATCATGTCCCTCCCCATTCCGTTCCCCGCTGCTCCCTCTCTCATGGTATCTGTCAGTCAGCGCTCCTCTTGGCAGGGGGGACAATTGTGAACAAGATGCCTGGTATTCTGTGTGAAATCTGGATAACTGTATAACGACTATACATCTTTTCTCAGACTATTATTTTGAGAAGGTTTAATTTCAGGCCACTCGGTGTTTTTTTCCCATCGCAGAGAGGTCCTGGGACATCTTACTCGCTAGAAACTGGACGGGTGTTAAGGCCGAATCTCTCTAAAAGGAGCGATAACGGCGTTGACTGGAGCTTTCCGATCCATTGTCGCTGGTATCGCGGATCGGTCCTGGCGCACGGGGCTGTGTTCCGGTGGGATCCCTGTGCGACGCGGCGAGCCGATCGTGTGAGAGTTTCTTTCTATCTCACTCTTACTCTCACTCTCTCTTCTTCAGACACAATCAATTTTTATCCTATCCTACCCCCTCTTTCACCCTCCGTGAATCAGACGCTGTGAACCGAATCACGTTCCGAACCGAGAAAAATACCAATTCCCCATCCAGCGAAGCAAACCTAAGTTTCAACCCTGGATTCGATACTTTTAATCAATGGACAGGATCCCTTTGCCATCCAGGCAAGATACAGACACACCATAAACAGTAAGTAAATTATTATTATTATTATTATTGTAAAAGCTATTAGTAGCCATTGATATACTGGGACTAATTTTAACCGTTATCTTAATCATACTGCGATTATAACATTTTTGTAGCCTATGTATTTCCAGTCTGGAGTCAGCATTTTGTACCGGTTACAAAGCTACGCTAAAATCGGATAGATCAACATATAGCTCATTCGCATGGTGTTATGGGACAAGCACAACAACAATCGTAGTAGTAGTTGTTGTAGTAGTAGTAATAATAATAATAATAATAATAATAATAGGCGTCCTACTCCCGGTGCACTTGTACTCTAAGTGCTTCTCCAAGTCCGTCTAGGATAAGCTGTATATTTATTATCCATAGTACTAGTATTAGTATGTGCAGGGTAACATTTGCTAATTTAAACCTTTAAAACTGGGACATTCTAACTATAATCTAGCAATAACTTTTCTTTATGACACTGGTATTTCATGCCAGTTGTAATCATATTTAAATGGTATTTGAATTCATTAAAATAATTCATTTTAAACATTGACATTAGTAGAACATGCCCTGAGTAAGAGAGGTCAACGTGTTGTTTTAATGGACATATCGAAAACTCTGAGTGCAGATTCTTTTATAAACAAACAGTATGGAAACGTACTGTATTCAGTCACAAACATAGTTATTTTGATATTACGCATGTAAATAGGAAAAACACTACTTTTATTTATCAGAAAAGCAGTATATCTGAAGAAACGTACTGTTATCTATAATCTTGCGATTGATTAAACATATTAATTTAGCTGGTATTCTATTCTCAGCGTTTTCATTGAATATATTTTATAGTGTAATAATATAATAGAATAGAATAATAACTTTTAATTTGGTTATTACAAAACCAAAAAAATCATAAATAAATCCAAGTCTTTTGCTATCACTGAAATCCCTCATAGCAGCGTTTGAAGTTAATTTAAATTTATATTGAAAATGAAGGTTTATTATACATAAATAACGTCATAATGACTGGGCCTAATTAATGTACAGGAAAATACATAGTACTAATTTGGTACAGTAACTTAATACTATAACATTTAGTTTGGTGGGATGCAATTTTTAATTTAATTTTTTAATTTAAAAATCTTTAGAAGACACCGTGAAAAGAATTAATTTATGAAAGTAATTCATCTATCCACCACCATGTTATACAGTGTATCACCAAATAGCTACAGAATTACAGTCTGGAATTCTGTTTTGTTTTTGTTTATCCTAATATAACAGCATTAATAAAGCGCGGGAAACACCGATTTACCGAAGCCTCTAATTTAAAGTATCACTATCGAGCTTATATTCTATATAGAAACGGGCATGTCAGGTCGAACTGATTTAGTGCGCCTAGGATCGTGCAGTTTTATTATTTTTTTGCGTTGTCAGAGTGCCAGTTAACTGTACTGTTATCCATCCATCTTCGAACAATTAAATGCATTATAACATTTTAACGAATGTTGGGTAATATATAGTACAGCTGATAAGCGGTTGTACCAGCATAATGTATGCAATATTTATATTTCATGGCCTTCCCATTCTTCAGCGAGAATATTTAATCACGTTTTGGTAGCAGTTATTATAGGCTTGGGATTAGCAACTACTGAGTAAAAAAGGTAATAAACATAGAAAGTGTATGAGATACATTGTAGATATGTGACAGCATTCAAAACGTTGAGGGATTGTTTTGTTTTCGGTATAACTCGAGTATTCTGTGCTTGTTTTTCATCAGAGTAAAATATTACAACGTTTATCTTGCTTTATTTATTTTTCATCATAGAATTTTTAACCCTCTGGGGTCTGAGGCCTCTCAGCCAGTTTTAGGGTAGTCAGACATGCCTTAACATTTTCGAATATTTCACCTATCTAAAAAACATTTATCACAAACTCAGCACCAATAATCTGAGACCATTTAGAATGTGATTGTTCTAATTAAAAAAAATCAACTTCGCTTTTCAAAAACCTATTATTGGAGGCACTGAGAAATTGTAAAAAAAAAAAAAATCACATTATGAACATTTCTAACCAAGCCTTTGAGTTTTGGAGGTTATAGATATAGGTATTGGTTACACATTGGTGAATGTGACATTCTTTGGCATTTACTCTAAAACAGAAACATAAAATACAATGATTTAAAAAGTAAAGTAATAGTCTAAAACAAACCTGAGAAGGAGATAAACTGGAAAACTAAGGGTCATTGTATGGGTTTTGGAGTAGGCCTATAGAATGCAAGGTAAAGGTCCAGCTAAGTATCTGGCTCTCACATGGGACCACTGAAATAGCACCTGCTCCCTAGGCCTTCGCACAGCATGCCAGTAGCTGACTGTTTGGACCAGTTATTCCTTTGGAGTTCCAAGCTCCTTGCTTTTGGAATGTACGGTACATGTACCATGGTATACATTTTAATTATACTATGGCATAAATGGTGTACATTAAATTAATAATTAAGACTTAAAAAATAGCATAGTTAAAAGTAATTTGACTTTTGACAGACAGACAGACACAGACAGACGGACTTTATCGATCCTGAACTCGGAATTCTGAAAATATGTGCTATGAGCATGAACACGACATGTCATAGTCCTGGATGACACAGTTATAAAGCTTAGGTGCCTCCGTTTACAACACTGACAAAGTTCCAGCTCTTAGTAACGGAATCAAGTAAATTTAGGCCTAAAGTTACTCTGCAACATTATAGTATGTAACATATCATATCTCGAAGCTCATGGGATTCCACTATATAAGTGACAATCGCGGCTTGCTTTCATTTTACCGCTGGGGTTTTCGTGCTTGAATTATACGACTAACCCCTGCCGTCCTAGTTAGCTCGTTAGTAAGATGAATGGGGGACAAATAAGCTGCCAAAAATAAGAATTATAGGCGGGTGCTAAGGAATGCTTATGCACTATGCTTAATGTATTGTGCTTGTATGGGTTTAGCACGGCTATGCATCTTTCATCTGGCTTTTCGCTTACAAATATTCCTATTTCGCCTATTCCTCAGTAAACTAATACCTGTAATACGAGATCTTCTGTCCCTCTTTGTGATTGACAAAGTCTCCAAAAGTGTCTGTCTTTGATTCCATGCATTTCTCTGCCCCGAGCACTGATAACCTTCGTGGGAATCCACAAGATCAGTCGCCGATGAGCGCAGGGCGTCTGTCGTCCTTAATACTGGTTTATTACATAAGCACACGTGGTGCACTAGAAAGGTGGGCTATATGGAGTCAAACAGGAGACAGAACTGCAATCCGTGCACTTGTAAAAGTTCTATCCTTTTTTTTCGAATGTTGTGCGTAATTGTCGGAGGAAAAAGCTTACGCGAACATTTCCATTCATTTTTAGCACGTCGTTGATGATTATGGATTTGGTTGGGTAAGAAGAAATGGAACTGATTCGGTTATGATCGACGTTCGCGGACAGGAAAAAACACTTTAATCTTCCCCATCAGCCTCGTGACAACTCGTGCAGCATCTATAGTTACAGCTGTCGTTATTGCTCGCTGTGCATGAAGTCATGAGACTTCATATAGTCCAGTAAATTTCATTTCAAGAGTCGTCATTGTCTTCATGAATAGTAATTAAAAGCTGACATATCCGAAGTAGCAAATGTTTATATGGATCCGTCAGCAAGATGTACTGCTGTAATTATTTAAGTCTTTCAGGATCTGGCTTGACCAAACGTGAAAATATTATAAAATATAAATAAGTTCCGAAACCCCGCGACCCTGCATAGGACAAGTGGGTATAGAAAAAGGGTAGATGGATGGGCCTCGTTATTTTTCCATCATCATTGTGTGTTCAAATCATTGTGGGTTATTTAATTCGCCGTTCACTTTCATATATTCTCCACAAATCGAAGCCATTTCACTTTGGGATTTCTCTAGCTGAAGACCCTTTCTCTTTTCTTGCTACCCCGAACAACACAAGCGAGTTTGAGATGGATGGTTGGATGAATTTTAAGGTACAGAATATTATTTTTAAAGGCGAAAACTAGAATAGATTTAATATATGTGAACATTGACCATTACGATGAACTTCTGTCACGTGACACGAACATGTTTAAGTTTGACATTATAGCTTAGCTTCATAATTATAATTAACAGTTAAATAATGTATTGTTTAAATATTCATCTAGGTACTTCCCAATGTTTTCTCTATTTAAAAAGGAGTTGAACATGTAAAAATATTAAAAGTAAGTAATTCACACCAGTCAAATTCTCCAAGTTTTCCTGGAAACTGAACAAAATGCCCCTCTCTAACCGTTCATAATGAACAGTACATTTTCAATAAACAAACAAACAAACAAACAAAAAAAACAGATAAATAAAATGAAGTCTGTAACGTCATACGTTTTTGTTGTTACGAACGACTGTGTTAGCAGTCTGTGGGAATGCTAGTGTCAAACCCAGTTTTACCCATCTATAGCTCCATGTCGTTGGTGATTTATAGATAGAATCCCATGCGCGCTCACACACAAAAACTACCTTAAATGATGAGAGAAGAACACTGATAAACACAAAGGAAAAACAAAATCTAAAGGTGCAGATACATACCATAATCAGTTGCCCAGAACAAATCTACAGTTGGGGTACACTAAGAAAACAATGTTGATATTAGGCCTATTGAATACAAATTTTATAACCGTGAAATACGTTTTCCTTCTGTATTGATACAAAATGGCACAGATAATGCAAGTGAACAAATACCTAAGGAAGCTGGACTGGCCATCTGGAGTACCGGACCAATGCGTATGTGGACCCTCCCCCCCACCATCACCATCGGCATATTTACCTAGCCCCCCGGGTGGTTGCATAATGGATGTTTTAAGTATGTCTTCACAATCTTTGTATGGAATTTAGTTCTAAGTCTCTTTAGGTGTGTGCGTGGTAGTTTACGTTTAAAACAAGGGAAAGTAGCTTTGTAATATGATCCCCTGATCATAGTCCCAATCTTGGTCAGTGAAAGTAAAAAAACTGTGCATTTTTATTATTTTGAACACAGCCACGTAGTGCTGACCTAATGTTGGAGAGACAGTAAAGCACTTTAGTTAAAACCCTTTTCTAAACTTCACATGTCTGCTTTGCGGCAAACATGGAAATACCGCCCTGAGACCAAGGTTTACATTTTGCCGTCCTCAAAGAGGGACCTGAGGTCTTGCGCAAATGTGACCGCCTCAGACGACAGGGCAAACCGGAATTCCTGATGACACCTCAGGCTTTGTCGTCACTCATTGGGGGCGGGTGGGCATGGCTGGCACACACAGCCTTCCATCCCCCCGATTAGGCTGCTTTTAACCAGGACACTATCTGTGTGAGCATGAGAAACTGAGAAACACCTCATGGCCGTAAATTATTTGGTGACGTTAATGAAGTAGCTAAATGGAGAGGTTTGTAGTGTGTCTATGCATTGCATCTATCTTGAGAATGTCCCCTACTCCGAAATCTAGTGCATTTACACCCTGTAGTACTCCGAAGTTGTATGGAAAATCTGATGTTAATTCACTGCTTCATCAAAAAGTGTGTATGAGTCTGAATATGTGTGTGTATCTTGTCAAGGGCGTGGGTGGGAGAAAAAGCAGGACTGAGAGAGTAATATTAATGAAAATGAGTGAGAAGCCAGGGACAATAGATGCCAGAAACAGTATTTCAACAAAAACATCACATTTCCACATGGGGATACTTGTGGCAATAGGAAGACAAAGAGAGTCAGATGAGAAATTGTGAGTTAAGGCAGTAAAAGGAGAGAGAGAGAGAGAGAGAGAGAGAAGACAAAAGGAGATCTGGGAAGTGAAGGACTTTCAGTTGGAATGCGTTTGTGCGTGCGTCTGAGAGCAGCCCTGTGTGCATGTTGCTGTGTCACACCAGCTCTGTCCTGCAGTGTTCTATGATTCAGCAGTATTTACTGCGAATAAATGCCGATACTCACCGTTTGTGACCAGTTTAAATCCTCGGTCTTTCTGTTTGTTACTTCTTACTACAATTAAAAGGCATTTATGTGCGTTTCTGCACAATTTACATACAATTCTGTCAATATAGGTTTTAGTAGTTAGTCTTTTTAATAAGGGAATAAATAGTGTTTTGTTAAAAAGTGTAATGACATTATATGGAGTGGGATTAAGTAGGGTTTTTAAAAATGGGGTTTTTAAGAGAATGCTGCGGGCCAGAGGCGGGGGGTGGGGGGAGTACATGCAAAGTGCCAGATTTGCACAGAAAAGAATGTCTCCTGGGCTTTTAAACAGTCTTTTATATTAAAAACTCAGCATGCTTTGTGATAGTATTTGACTTTAGAGACTGCTTGTGGGATAACTGACCAATTTTTTGGATGACCTAAATGAAACCCCTGGAAGGAAACTGCTATATTTTATAATGCTCATATAATGATCATATTAATATTGCCTGACTTCCTCATCTACCATCTGAATAAGTATAAGCGAGACTGTGCAGAACTGAAAGCTAATTTTTATATTCAAATAGTGCTAATAAAAAATGAAGTCTGGTGTTGTTGGTCTCAGTGAACCACATCTTCTCTCCTAATCTCTGTGGAAGGGTTCAGCTCCCCCATCTTCTGACTGTGTAGGCTGAAGGTTGCAAACTAATGTGCCTAATTTGCGTGGTTTGTTTTCAGAATGACCTGAAATTTACTGGAATAATACCAGTTAAGCGATCGATTTGAGGGTATAACAGTTTTTCCTCTCCAGTGTGGGCTTGGAACCAGCAACCTCTAAGCCACAGATTTCCTTCCTTAACCACTGCACCACCTGTTGGCCAGATGTGCTCTAAAGAAAAAGTTCCCCCCTTCCCTGGGGAGTAAGGTCATTGAGCCTCCTCGCCCAACTTCCTCAGACCCCTCCCAAATCACGCAAGACGTTCATGGGGGAGAAACCAGAAACTGTGTTCCTTCATAAAGCTGTAGAATGGCGTGTCAGTTAGTCTGATAGTCTCATAAATTGTCAGAAATTCAGAGAAATACATTGCATAACATTGTATCTCATAAGTTAGTTGGGCTCAGCTCCATTCTGATTATACCCAGAAGACATTGTGGTCCCATGTATGTGTGAGGACAAAGATGTGCGTTGCTTTATCAGACACAGTGCATTCATTTGCAACAAAATTCACAAATATCTGACAGGACCTCAGTAGCATGGTGGACACTGCTGGGGATAACTGCGATCCATCTGTTCAATGGAGCCTTGGATGTAGAATCTCGTGTAACTGTTTACAGGCTGATGTGACACGGGGAGGGGAAGAGAGTTTGTGGACTTTACTGTGGTGTAAAGTGAAGAGGAATGAAAACAAAAGAATCCATATTGCCATCAGTACCATGAAAAATAATACAATAGCAGAGAAAATGGGCATCAATCAGGCACGTACCTATCATTGAGGACATTGAAGTCAAGCTTTCAGTACCTTTTCTGCAACTCCAATACCCACAATCCACTGCGGGGGTCACTTCGGATGGGCTAACGCTTTTGACCTCAGTTATCTAAAAATCCTGGCTGTGGCCCTGGCACCAACTCACACATATATTCTAAAACTGGCTGATCCAGCCTAAGGGTCTGGGCATGCTTTTTGGGGGTAAGGGAAAATTTAAAAATGATTATATATAGTGTTTAGGCATAATGAACTGGCGATCTGATTGGATGAATGTCACTACTGTTGTCCACTGAAAAGAAGGGAATAATATATTGCATTTACCATCTATGTCATAATTAAAATCTCTCGTCTTTTCATTAAGCCTCTTGCAATCTTACAGGTCTTTCTATAGTCGTATGAGTGTGTGTGGGGGGGCAGAAGGCATTGGTTGTTCTGTATAATTCATTCTGTTTACAGTGGAAGGATGTGTTTAAATGTAACTATTTTTGAGTCCACATGTTATTATAATCATACGAAGTAATTGTGAAAGAATACGCTGTGAGACACTAATGAAACCTGCTTCCAGATAATTGAGTTATAACTGGAAGATGGTTTTTGAAGGGAGAGCAGGGGAGGCAGAAGACAGGGTGTATTTCCACCTCAGCTCCTTCCACTGCTCCGTTCTCACATAGCTCAAGCTTTTGCTTTACATTAAAATGGCCTCTCCCATGATATGATTTCTGATTTTCTTGCTATTTCATATTTCTGTTCCCTGTAGAGTTTTAGATAGAAATATCACTATTTTTTATTTCTATTTTTTAAAAGAAAATATTAGCTTTTGGACCCTGCCAATCTTGATTCTGCCTCCTGAGATTTTCTGCCAGTTATATCCCTGTGTAACCGGGACTTTGCAGAATGCCATGTCTGTGCATGCGCTTAGTGACCTACATGCTCTGAACTGTGTCTGCTTGTCGTTGATTATTCTGTCACTGAGTCTATAGATTTGGATGTGTGTTTTTTTGAAGAGCAAGTTTAACAGCAATAAGGTCATAAATCAGCTAATAAGGACAGAAATGAGCACAATCAGTTTGTCCTACTCTCTTGTCTGTCTGCAGACCCACATTCTCTGGTGGGAGCTCCACCTGGTGGCTGGCAGGTGATGGAGCGTGGCAGTGAGAGCCCTCGGCGACGAGACAGTCCTGAGCAGCGTGGTGGAAGCCCGGAGCTCAGTGGGCTTCCACCAGGGAAGATCAGCCGGCTGGAACTCAATGGGAGCCCTACTGGACCACGAAGCAGTCACAACGGCGCCCCCCCAAGGCCCCTTGGAGGTACAATGCCTGGAACTCTCATTTATTCTCTTAGCAAAACAGCAAATAAAACCAAATGGAGAACTTAGGTTTGGAAACCCACGAAGGTGGGATTATTGTGTGTTGTTGGTATTGGAATCAATGACTTCCTTTTCATTTTGCTGCTTATCCATTGGGATCTGTCAATAAATGAATCACTGAAAACAGAAATGCATGGCAGCAGCAGTGCAGACCTGTAAGTCTGGCTCTGGATAAGGTATGCACCATAAAGCAGTGTGCTATTTAGCAGGACCAATCGTTAGGTAATGCGCTATTCAGTGGGACCAATCATAAGGTAGTGTGCTATTCCACAGAACCAATCGCAATATATCCAGTTGCGTGAATGGATTTACAATATACATATGTAAACATATGTTATATTACTGTACTATATATTAGTAAACAAATTATTAACAAGAAGCAGATATTTGCGGGAAACAACTTTTTTTAAATTTAAGCCTGTCAAAATGGGACCTTACATCAAGTTATGTACCAGATTATAAATGCAATTATCAAGGTTTATATATAGAAAGAACATTATTTATATGCAAGAAGGCAAGTATGAAAACGCTTGGGTGGTTCAATGAAAAGAAACCACATGACGCAATGAGTCCAGGACAGGCTAGAATTCTGTGTGAGGATTCCCTTTTCATGCCAGACAGAACAACTAAATGCCTTCTTAACAGATAAGTGTGGAATAGCTGTTTCAGCGGAAAAGTAAGACTGCTAGTGCCTTATATTTTGGATGGTATTATAAATATATTCTGCAGTACATTCTATACTGACAACATTTTAAATCACAATTTGCCGTAAAGTCTGCGCAAAACAAATCTTTGGTAATAGCAGCATTTCGGATTGGGGAGGAAATTGTAACCAGGGCAAGAGAGGGAAGTGAGAAAATGTAACAGAAATAAATTACAGAGGGAACGGGAATGAAAAAATTAAGCATTTGAGGCAAAATATACACGTACAAGCAGAGAGAGAGCACAAGCGAATCAGTGATGATGTTTTGGGTAATGTGTGGAGGAAGAGAGTCTGTGGTGGTTATGGATGTGGACCAAAAGCTAGTGCAAATCCCAGGGGAGTTCCCACTTTCATAGATACTCGCCGCTACTAATTTCTTTAAAATGAGGGAATTGTGACAGCAAAAATGAGAGAGCCAAAATACAGAGTGTCTGAAGGGGTGGAGGCGTAAAAAAGAGCTAAGGCCAAACGCTTCGGCCCGGGCACCTGGGCTTCGCGCAGAGGCTGTGCCACTTCTGCATAAATGCCTCTAGAGGTGCCTTGCTGTCTCTGTAAGGGCTCCACCTGCAGACCCAAGGCTCCCTTTTAGCCCAAAGTTTTGTTCCTTGCATTGGACCAAAGGAGTGTGTTACATATTCTGTTCAATTCACATGACCCATGTTTAGGAAACTTGGAGTAGCATTTCACCAATGTACACAGTTTTTGCTCAGTCGTATGTGGTTAGTATGTCTTTCCAGTTCTGCTAGTTATGGATTTATTTAACGTAATAACATCAAATAAAACATCCAGCGATTCTATCAGGACTCTAATTGAAGCCCACGGCTATTTACATTTTAAAAATATATTTTGATGACGAACAGAAAAGAGTTATATTTTTATATTGTACCTAAAAGATTGTGGTTTTTGCCAGTGGAAGTTTCCGTTAATCTAATAACAGCATAAAATAAAACATCCACTGATTTTTATCACGACTACAGATGTCCATGTCCCTGTTTTTTGTTTGTCGACGTCTGTTTATTCCATCGGTGTTTCCTGCCATCATGCTCTCCGTATTTATTGGTACCAGAATTTTTGGTACCGACCTTTTTTTGCTGCTTTAGATAAGAGCATATCGAATAAATGAATGAATGTTAAATATAAATATGGGAGGGTGAAGCTGGGAGGGCGGAGGGTCTTTCCTGTCATTTTAATGGCGGTGGCAGAGCAGAGTGGCTGGCATGTGTTAATGAGGCTCTTGCTTTGAAGAGAGGAAACTCGGTGTGTCTGCTCGCAGCCACAGATCGGCAGCGAGAATTGGGCCACACACGCAGCGGTGCGCAGCAGCCCTGTCGTCATGGCTCTCGCACATGGTACCGGATGTGCTGGCTGTTTTATGCAGGTCTGCAAGCTCACATGCACGTGGGCGCGCAAATCCAAGCGCGTAGCTGCACGTGCGAAACACATACAAAGCAAACAAACTGATAATGTGTGCTGCCTTTTACAGCCGCATGTCAGTTAAGCTCTTGGATTTATTCTGTCACTAAAGCTGTCAAGACTTAGTGCTCCTTGTGGAAAATTTAAAGTGGAGTTCTGAGTATGGTTTCTGTCTTGGAACATGAGCATGTCGGCCACTTAGAACTTCTCGACATTCTGATTCAGTTGGGATTTGTAAATCTTGCTAAACTGCTCAATGGCACAATAGTGTGACCCATTCATGTCTGGCAGAAAATACAAAGGTCATGGATGGCCAATTTCAATAAAATGAAATTGCAAAATACTAAAATGAATAACAATTGCGTAGGATTTGTGTGGGCACAAAAACAGTTCTTTTGGGATTTGGTCATAAACCCCATTCTGTGATGGTCTTGGTTTGTAGAGTCTCTTTATCCGCTTCACACTAAGGATGTAGGAACAGAGCGAGTTCCAACTGCACTTAAGAACAGGAAAATCTCAGGCCATGTAGGGCGCTGTGCGTTTTCTGACACGGGGACAGGGCTATCAATCGTGATGATCTGGATCTGCGTCTAACGACACGAATTGTATACGACAGGAGAAATTCCAATTATGTTCTTTGCCTGAGTAGATTTGTTGCTGGTTTTCCACCATTTTCTTGATGCGAATAGCAATTGATACTACAGTAGTAAGGGATTACATTGGTTCACCCACATCCTCCTAGAAGTATCTTTCTGTTTAGTATATTGGAGGCAGCTTTCCCTTTATTTTCGCAGAAGATTGGCTCTGTAGTGGGCTTAATTTCTCTCTAGTGTATAATGGAATAAAATAGCCAGCAGTAACAATTTTAGTGGCGATGGGGAAAATAAGCACCCGGAAGCCGCCATAGAGTTATTGAATACTGTTAGTAAGAGGTTTAATACATTTCCCACTGGATACCTTCCCACTTGAGGAAAGCAAGCAATGGATGGTAGGAGACGGTAAGCCCCCTCGTTGTGGGTTTTTGAAGTCTTGCTTCCCGTTTGTTAAATTTGAGAGCATTATGGGGAATTTGACAGGATTAAGGATATCGAGCATTCTCAGAAAATGCTGGTAGATGTGCAGGGGGCACTCTAGGAGGCAACTGAAATGGCTTTGGAATGGGCTAGATGGCTGGACAGAGGAGGCCGGGTAGGAGGGGGGGCAGAGGGGTGAGGGACGTGTGCGAGTGGTGTGCGGTTCCTCCCGCTGACAGCTACGCCTCCCGTCGGGGGAAACGCGCCTGGCCCAGGCCAGCATCCCATAATTCACTCCCCAGCAGCAGGCGGCTTTGGGAGCTGGGCCTGATTAACGGGCAGGAAGCTGAAAGGGGGCCAATCTCTGCAGCTCCTCTGATGTCATTGCTTCTTTGGGGGATTCCTGCTAACTGTCAGAAGCCCGGGGTCTCTTCTCACAACAAGGCTTTGATGGAAAGGTGTTTCTGGCAGCTGGGTGGAAGGGAATAGGACCTCTCAAATAGCTGCAGGCCTCGCAAAATGCCATTTGTTATCAGACTGCAGGGGATACAGGCGTATCCCCCATTAAAGTGACTTACTTACTGCATGGCTTTCTGCGTATAAAGTAACTTACTTACTGCGTGGCTTTCTGCGTATAAAGTGACTTACTTACTGCGTGGCTTTCTGCATATAAAGTGATTTACTTACTGCATGTATTTCTGCGTATAAAGTGACTTATTGACTGCATGGCTTTCTGCGTATAAAGTGACTTACATACTGCATGGCTTTCTGCGTATAAAGTGACTTACTTACTGCATGGTTTTCTGTGTATAAAGTGACTTACTTACTGCATGGTTTTCTGTGTATAAAGTGACTTACTTACTGCATGGCTTTCTGCGTATAAAGTCACTTACTTACTGCATGGCTTCCCGCATCTAAAGTGACTTACTTACTGCATGGCTTTCTGCATGTAAAGTGACTTACTTACTGCATGGCTTTCTGCATCTAAAGGGACCTACTTACTGCATGGCTTCCCACATCTAAAGTGACTTACTTACTGCATGGCTTTCTACATGTAAAGTGACTTACTTACTGCATGGCTTCCCGCATCTAAAGGGGCTTACTTACTGCATGGCTTCCCGCATCTAAAGTGACTTACTTACTGCATGGCTTTCTGCATCTAAAGGCAAAGGAACACCCCTGGAAGGGATATACAGGTGTACATAATAAGGCAGGGGGAGACCCCTGGAAGGGATATACAGGTGTACATAACAGGGCAGGGGAACACCCTTGGAAGGGATATACAGTTGTACATAACAAGGCAGAGGGAGACCCTTGGAAGGGATATACAGGTGTACATAATAGGGCAGGGGAACACCCTTGGAAGGGATATACAGTTGTACATAACAAGGCAGGGGGAGGCTCTTGGAAGGGATATACAGGAGTACATAACAGGGCAGGGGGAGACCCTTGGAAGGGATATACAGGTGTACACAACAGGGCAGGGAAGCACTCTGATCATAATGGGTAGGCTTCAAATTTCCAAAGGAGAATTAGTGACAAGGTGGATGACTGGGTACTGCGTGCTATGCTATCTGTTTCACCCTACTCTCTCATATTTACCTATATTTAAAATGCAACCAAGGACTTTGGGTCAGTTCATTTTACAAACAGTATTTTACTACTGGTATTGTTAGAGTTAGAGAAATGTCTGCTTTTGGCAGAGTAATTGCGTTATACAGGGATTTTGGTCATACCGTTTAGAGAAAATGAAAAATATTTCAATTCAATTTATTTTATATATAGCTCTCTTTTCAACATGCTTTCCCTAAAGTGCAGCTTTGCAAGAACACTGAAAGCTGATTGAAAACAGTTGTCCAAGTTGATTTGAAACAGTTCTTCAATGATTGATTAGTTAGGGCTGGAAGATTATATTCAGTCAAGCATAATCTTTTTATTCAACCTTACAATTCTTTTTTATCTCAACTGTGCATTGAATCTGAGTAATCATTTTAATATTTATATCGTCAATGAAGGTGCTCTCCTGGAAGATGAAAATGTGAAAATGACAATCATTATAGTACTATTTTATTTCTGATGAACTCAATTAAATTGTATTCTCTTGACTAACAATTCTCAAACTTTAAAGTAAATACCTCAAAAGGTATTTACTTTAAGATGTACACATACTTCATCAGTTGTTCACAAAATTCTCTTTCTTCAACTCACTGATATCTCATTATGATGTTTAGTATTTCTTTTAGAAAACATGAGACCAAACATAATTTTTTAAGCATGATATCTGTTGATTTTTTTGACAAATAAAACAAAAACATTCCTTTAAGCATAACCTCACTACTCTGCATTACACCACCTACACATTGAATGCACACGTACACTGAGCCGCACACCACCCTCCCTACTGAAGACCCTCCCTGAAAGCTGCAGACTATGTAAATAGGGCTGCCTAACAGATAATATTCTCTTATGGCGTTATAAAGGTTTGGTTCCTCACACTTGTATCTCTCCGCGTCTTTCTGTTCCTCCAGGTCTGATGATTCCAGTGTTCTGTGTGGTGGAGCAGGTGGATGGGGGCGTGTCCTCTGAAAGGGGCGTGGCCACAGACAGCGAATGGCGAGAGGAGCACGCAGAGTTTGTGTTGGTGCGCCGGGACATCCTCTTTGCTCAGCTGGTGGAGACTGCCCTGTTGGCCTTGGGGTATTCACACGCTTCTGCAGCCCAAGCACAAGGTTGGTTAAGGTCTTTGAGGGCGGGAGGAGGCATGAAGGTGCTGGGAATGGAAATATAGAGGGATGAGGAGCAGGCAAGCAAGTAAAAATGAGGCAGAAAGTTGTCAAAAAAAACACAACACAAGTGCATTAATGAAAAGATCAAGTGCTCAAGCAGTTGATTCAGAACCAGTTAACTGTAGCACTAATAACAAATATTTTGTGTGCCAGTGACTTATTCCAAACTTGAAAATGTGGGGTTTTTTCAGCATAAACAAAGGAGAGTTGTTCAATTTTAATGCAGAGCGACCGATCGAGCCACTTGCTACTGAGTTAAAGAGAGCATTTTCAGAATGCTGTCCAGAATATAAACACAGGATGGAAGGAGAGAAGAGACCATACAGACAATTTTGGTGGCTGCAAGAACAAAAGAGTGTAAGAGTGTGCATGCCAGTGCGGCTGTTTATAAGTCAGAGAGTGTTTAAAGGTACGCAGCATGTCTGTGTTCCATTGTTAGAGCACATGGTTACCATTATGAGGTGAAGACGGTTTGTCTCAATTGAACCCAGTCAAGTATTGTTCAGAAGTTTAAAAACAACTGATCAATGGTGACAACAAACATAGGTGATCTAATTAGATTGCAAGTTAAGTTTTATTGAATCGTGATTTGTGGAGCATTCAGGAAGTTTAATCTAGGTGAGATGCTTAGTATTTTTATATAGGATACTACTTTATACGGCAAATGATAACATGCTGTTATAGTGTGCTATGTTTGTAATATGTTCCTAATAACACCGCATGCAGAACACCTCTGATAACATATAGGGTAATCACCGAATACACGTCAATGTGGGCCTTTTCTTAACATGCCATGATGAATGACGTTTTAGGAATTTTTAGTAACCGGTGTCCCTTCCACCTGTGGGTGGGGTGCCAAAGCCCCGCCCACTGCCCCCTCGCCCCGGCCAGAGCGTATGAGCCGGGGATCAGAGGAGGTCTGTCCCAGAAAAGAAAGCGAGAGTGGCACCAAGGCGGCCTACTGGAATAGCGAAAAAAACAGGACGGAACCAAGAAAAACACAGACTAAGCAAAACAGCATAGAACTCGGAGAGGCGCCCAGCCGGTTAAAAAGTTCAGCCCCGAGAAGAAAGAACAGAGGCGGAGAGGGGGTGTCGTGCCGTCCCCGCATTCCGATGTCGGCCCATAAACACAGACATGAAACGGGCGGGCCACTCCCAGGCCCCCCCGCATGTCTCAAATGAAGGCTTTTTGTTTTTTAAAATAAGCGTTTACGTTAAATGAATAATTTCTGGCTTAAATTACGCATTTTTTTCTTCGTGGTTTGCGACCAAAATTACACAGATCCCCGGCTATTTTCTCCCTGTTTGAATTGTGTCCTTCATACTCTCTCCCGGGAGTATTTTTAAACTCTTCCCAGAACACCAGGACTTTTCTTTAATTAGACCAGTCAGTAATTAACCGGGTGATATTGTTTGTTTCAATTATACAGGCTTGATGGTTTTTTTAGAAGCATGTGGACAGATCTGTATATTTAGGCCTCAGACAGTTAACAACGATAATTATTTTTGGTAAGTGGCCATTGTTGTTTGCCGCATTTGACGCTGAGCCAGTGTGTCATCTCGGTGGAATATAAACTATAAATCACATGTATAAAATAGAAATGTTATTACTCACGTTGGTGTATTGGTTTGTATAAATATATATTATACATTTAAAATGTAGCCACATTTACAAGCCTGTGTTTGTTCTTAATGCTTCATATTTTTTCTTCTATAAAGGACTTAAATACTTCATAGTGTCCTTGAAATCCACAATAAAGGCCGCTGACTTAGGCCTAAATTCGATATGGCTGCCGTAACACAGTATCGCTGTGCCCTAATGATGGTTATGTTTCTGTTCCGGTAAAATGGCTCCAGGTATCAGACATTTCTCAGTTATAGCATTTTATTTTCACAAATTTCGATATTGGCAGAGGGCCAGAGCATTGAAAGTTAGGGCTGTTTGTGAAATAGCATTTTGAAGGTTTTTGTTTGTCAAAACTGTTGTGTATGTTTGCCTGAAACAAAACTATGTAACTGCGTACATTTTTGGGATATGTTGGCAGAACTCATTCTTTCCATATCTGCAGTTAAGTTCCAGTTCACAATCACCACATTCCACAGTCCTAATCAGCAAGAACTGTGTACACCAATTGATCTCAATAAATGTTTATACAGCATTTTTCCCATGAGTGCTGAGATTAATTCATAATCACTATCCACGAAATGCAGGGATATTGTAACTGAACTAAATGTTGTCACTGTGTAGATTATTATCATAATAGCTGAATTATTTTGGATGTTTGGGCTGAAGCAATCCAGTATCATTCTCAGGCAGAAGCCTGTTTGTTATCTTCCCTTTAACAGCTGGTTGGAACAGCATGCAGAATTTGGATTTGATGAGACAGATTTATTCAATTTTTACACCATTTGTACCATAGCTTTCAGTCAAGGGACACCAGCTCATTTGATGGAATGAACAAAGGTGATGATCAATTATCAATTATCTGACTTAGGTTTTATAAGATGGAAATGGAGCTAGCATTTTTACGGCCCGATAAACACTGTGAAATTGCTGTGGATTAATCTGCCAAGTAAAATAATCAGAATAATCAGAATAATCACAAGCATTGCCATAGATATATGGCTCCTCATATAGATAAAGACACAATGTATCTTATACATACACATATATAAGTCTGCCATTAGAATATCGAGTGCTGTTGCTGTTTAAAAGGCTCGAGGTACCCTCATTATATATGAGGTTTGCCTGGATACTATGTTTTCCCAGAAGGAAAAGGTTGCCTCTCAAGGCTGTATTTTGTATCTCTTTGGGAGAACCACACGAGAAATAACTTGAGATTTAAACCTGAGGTCAGGAGGAGGGCTGTGGCGGTATTTGAGCAATCTCGTTTCATGATGTGCTGTGAGTGTTGGCTGGCTGGTAACTGGTAACTCCTGCTGGGTACTCCAATTCCCAGTCACAGGCTGGGCAGGGGCAATCGTGCTGGAAAGATTAACAGTGATATGCAAAGTGCTGCATCAGACCATGTCTTTCCCATTTTCAGTGGCCAGTGGGTTTATTATAGAAATTATATATATATATATATATATATATATATATTTTTTTTTTTTTTATTGGAAGTTATTAATTGGCTTTTACGCAAATGCTAGCCTTGACCCGATCTCTCTGGGTGGGTCCCTGCACGTCTTCCCTGCCATAAAAACCTTTCTCATCTTGTTTACGAGTACTGACTCATCGACAGACAAAGGGTTGTGACTCTTCTCTGACTGATACAGGGCTAATAGATAAGGCTTTATCAGTTTGCTTTAGTCTTTAAGCATGGGTGTCCTAACAGTGGATGCCAAGTTTCCCGTGCAGGCACGTTCATACATGGGAATGTGCATATTCTCTGATGATGAGAGGGTCACAGCTTATCTTCTGGTCTGGAGAAGCACACTGCAGGGCGGGAGGTTGGGCCAAGGTGGTGGCGAGCCAGTGGTATTCTTGGGTTTTGAGAAGGTGGTTGGGGTTGACTTGATGATGTCACATCCTGTCTCCCCCCCCTCTCAGGCATCATCAAAGTGGGCCGCTGGAAGCCGCTGCCCATCCGCTGCCTAACGGATGCCCCCGAAGCCACTGTGGCTGACATGTTGCTGGATGTCTACCACATGGTCACCTTACGCATACAGCTGCAGAGGTCAGTGAAGGGGCCAGAGACGGGGGGGGGGGTCATGGCACTGAAGGGGGGTCTCAAAATGTGCAAATAAGGGGGGCTACCTATGGGTACAATCTGTAATGCCGGAAACATAATAAAATAGCATGTCATCAGAGCATCTTGACTGAGCGCGTACCATCACCCATCTGTTTGCATCCATTGGGGCACACAAACTAGCCAGAGAGAGGACCTTAGTTTAACACTGGTTTTTAAAGCAGTTCTTAAACTATCAAAAGAGCCAATGAATAATCTCCAGGAATGTCCAGGAATGTCCGGGAATGTCGTATAAACTGGTACTGATGCTTAGAATTAAATGAAAACCTCTTGGAGGAACAGAAACATTTGTGGTTGGTTCGTTACTTCCCACACATGGAGCAAACACTTCTGAGAAAACCAGTCACTAAAGCATAGCTGCCATATTTGACTGCAGTACCCTCCCTTAGAACATGACGGTGTTTATACTAGCGATCCCCATCTATGACGTATGGTAGTAACAAGACTCTGTGAAAATATCAGTAACGGTCCAGGAAATCAGTATTGGCAGCTTACATTGCCTTTAAGGGAATTGTTGATGCAGAAATATTGTAATTGTATCGGTGTGAACTATCCTAGTACTGGCAACCATCAGCTAGTTCATTTAGGTGCACTGACCCGGTGAAACACTTCCAAGCGTAGTGGCAGCAAAAGGGATTTAATTTCTGGAATGGCAGGTAGGACAGGACTTCACGGTTTCCATGGTTGCAGCTTTTCCAAGCTGGAGGACCTTCCATCGGAGCAGTGGAACCATGCCACTGTGCGCAATGCCCTCAAGGAGCTGCTGAAAGAGATGAATCAGAGCTCACTGGCCAAAGAGTGCCCTCTCTCTCAGGTACTATACTGACCCAGTGACCTTCTTCTCCAGCTAGTGTATCAGCCCAGTGACCTCACTCCTAGGTACTATAGCAACCCTCAGGAGAATTCTAGTACTCTTTCATCAGGTATGACAACACAGCATATCACTGGTATCCCACATACCACTGTAGCCTAGTGACCCCTGTCTCTATCATCAATGTAACTCATGTACAGCCCCCTTCCAGCCCCACTTACCAAAAGGCACCTGAGCGACTCACTCACCCCTTTCTCTATGGTAATCTCATTACCAACGACCTGGACCTATTCAGTCTGGAAGAGCAACCCTATGTAACCTATTAACCTATTGACAACTACAACAATCACCCAGTACCATTGTTTCTCAATAGGCCTTTTTTCATGTTGGTCCACCAGGCAGAACCCTTTGTCATGCACTTAATGTTCGTAACACTCCTTTTTTAATGTTTAATGTTCGTAACACTCCTTTTTTTTATAAACTCATGCATACAGATTTAGATGCAGGATCCAAGTGAAGTGGCTTCATGTTTAATTGAAATAAAAATGACCACAATGGTGAAATAAAGCCAGGAAAGCTAGTGTCGTGCATAACCTCAGCTGGAGATGCACACAGCATTATGGTCTGTGACTGACTTGGCTTGCTGACTAGCATGTGACTGTCTGCTTAGAGGGAATAGGACATTAGAAATGAGAATAATAAACTTCTGGCTGATGCATCTGCCAGAGTTTGAAGCAATGTGTGTGAATGACTTATGTGGGGCCCATTGTGACACCCCAGTGGCTCATATATTTCCAGACCAGTCCTGAAAGGGCACACACACGCACACGCACACACACGCACACACAGAGAAACAGATGTATACAGACATGCACCACAAACAGGCACACACAGACACAAACACTGAAACAGATACATGCAGACATGTACCACAGACACAGAAAGACATAAACACAGACATGCATCCAAGACACACATACTTATACACACACTGAAACAGTTACAGATGTGTGCACACAGATTCTCTCTCTCTCTCTCACACACACACACACACACACACACACAAAGTCTCTCAAACACAGAAGGCTGTCCATCTGATTAACTAGTAGACAGTTTGTCAGTGTGTGAATGAACATATGTTTTCTTCAGAGAGAATGAGGATTCATTAAAGAAGGTGGCTGGCACGATCACATCCTCTCTCAATGTTTCCTGCCTCTTCTTGCTCTGCCCTCTCTCACCTCCCATCCTCTTCCCAGAGCATGATCTCTTCCATCGTAAACAGCTCGTACTACGCCAATGTCTCCAATTCCAAGTGCCAAGAGTTCGGCCGTTGGTATAAGAAGTACAGGAGAGCCAAAGGTAGGTCAGTCGGTGCCGTGGCACCTCTGCTAGCAGCTTTCGCGTCCACACCGATTTCTCGCCTTCAAAGAAGGATCTGTTTGCTCCCTTGAGCTTCCTTGTATTTGCAGTTTGAATGCCTAAATGCTTCCTGGTCATTTGAACTGCTGATGTAGCCTCCTGTCTACCTTCTGTGTAGGGGACTACCTGGAAAAGACATGGCCTGGCCGGGAAAAATCTGACATCAAAGGTGATTTGTAATTGAAAAAGTGTTCCTCTCTCTCTGCACACAGCTTGGTTCTCGTATACAGTAGAACCCTAACCCATTAGGAATTTTGGGTTGGTAACCCATCAGGAATAATCAAATTATGAATGGTCATTATCTGATGTAGTTGATGATGTTTCTTTTCCAGTTTGTTTGACAATCTGCCAGTCATAAGATGCTCATTCAGATAGACTTATCCTCCTTATCCCCAGTTCATATTTGTAACTACGCCATCTTCTACCCCGCTGATGTAGATGCACGGTGGCCACTCCCCTACCCCTGCTCTGCTCCTCATGGCTTTCCTCTTGTGCCAGCAGTGGAGAGGGATAGCCTGGCTGACATCTGCATGCTGGGGCAGCGCCCGCCCCCTCACCTGCAGGCCCCAACCCAGCTGGGCTCCCTGGTGGGTTTAGGGAACCTGGTAAAAGGTGGATCAGCGGAGCCACCGCCTTCAGCCCATCCGCCGCAGCAGCAATCCCAGCAGCCTCCGCTCCACCACAGCCCTCCTCTGCGCGCCCAAGTTCCCGTGTTAACTCCGGGGGGGCTCCTGTCCCCCCAGCTCAGCCCCCAGCTGGTACGGCAGCAGCTGGCAATGGCCCACATCCTCAATCAGCAGCTGGCTGTCAGTCGCCTGCTGGCCCAGCAGCACCCCTCAGCTCTGGGCCCCCCATTTCTTGGCCATCCACCTCCACCCGCCGCCACCCGCACCCCAGCCAAGGCCGGAGACCCAGCCGCTGCCGACGTCTCCCCCGACATCTACCAGCAAGTCCGCGACGAGCTGAAGCGCGCCAGTGTCTCGCAGGCCGTCTTCGCCCGCGTGGCCTTCAATCGCACGCAGGTACCACCTGCTGGTGGGCAGAGGAACACCCCCCACCCTCCTCATGAGTTCATCTTAATCAGCTCTTACAAGCACGGCACCGGCATCTGGAAACGACACTACAAATACATTTCAAGTGTCAAAGTCAGAAGCAATTCCGAACATAGAAAAAGGCCCTTGTATTTAATATGAGGCAATTCATACCTTACAAAAAATCGCGGAGACGTGCAAGCATTATGACAACATTAATTCAACTTGCAAAAATAATAACGCTTGCTAAATGTGAAGTATGACAAAAGGATCACACCGATGGAAAGGCCACAGCAAAAGACCCAGCAGTAGGCGTGATAATAACAGGAAGAGGCATAAGAAAAGTGGGTCATTATATTGTGAGGAGCACCTAATTAATGCTGACATTAAATGGAATTGTAGGCGGGCTGTGTCTGTATGCCTGTTCTGCCTCTTCTCTGTGCTGAGGTGTATGTGGGAACGTGGGTGATGGATAGTGTTTCACTTTAACTGATGGTGCCCCGTGTTTATTCCACACGTCTGCACATGTGTGTTTGTGTGTGTGTCAGGGCCTGCTATCGGAGATCCTGCGTAAGGAGGAGGACCCCCGCTCGGCGTCCCAGTCCCTGCTGGTGAACCTCAAGGCCATGCAGAACTTCCTCAACCTGCCCGAGTCCGACCGCGACCGCATTTACCAGGAGGAACGCGAGCGCAGCATGAACCCGCAGGCCGGCATGCAGGCCACGGTGGCCATCTCCACCGGGGGGCCCCGTCTCCCACAGGTACGGCCCCCTCCGCATCGATGATCCCGGCGTCTCTCACCATCATCAGACGTGTGTCTACAGACTGGCAAAATGCGCTGCTGGACCATCTGCACCTCTTCATGTTCAGTTATGCATTTATTTGATTCAGACAGCACACAAAATCACACAAAAGCGTACATTTCTGAAGTAGTTCAATAATTCTGACTCAGGGATGCAATAGATATTTGTCCATTGCTTTAGTACTAATCACTTTCTGCCATATTAGTTAATTAAAAACAAACCTTATAACCTTAAAACATTAGTAAATGCTGATGCAAAACCACTGTACCAAACATGCAACCACATGAATAGAAGCATAAAACATTAAATCGTTAGAACAGACAGTGGGGAACATCTATATATTGTTGTATATCCATACTGGTTTTGTACTGACCAGGCCTGGCCCCAGCTCTCAGTAACAGGGTGGGCCCAGAAGATTTTTTGGGGGGGCAATTACATATAAAAAAAAAAACTATATTGAGGCTGCCCCCCCCGTGAAGCCGGGCCCGGTACTGACTGTCAAGATCAGGACTATTTGTTAGTTTATATGGTGCCAGCGTGCAGTGACTGGGACGGTGTTTCACATGTGTGAATGCACATCTAGATGTTCATGCCAGTTTGTTTACAGCAGTTTCTGAAGATGTTTATCTGAGTAATGTGATCTCCTCGGCTGTTGTGTCCGTCTTGTTCCTTTCTACCTTGTTCTCTCTTCTTCTGCCCCTCTTACATCTTCTCTGCATGCCTCCTCTCCTGGCCCATCTCAGCCAAAGCCCGTTGGCCCCAGCCCTGAGATGCCCCTGAAGCTGGAGACCCTGGTCAACATTTCCTCAGGCATCTATGATGAGATCCAGCAGGAGATGAAGCGGGCCAAGGTCTCCCAGGCCCTGTTTGCCAAGGTGGCAGCTAACAAGAGCCAGGTCAGCCTACTGCATGGAGCTATTAATCTAATTCAGTGTTTCCCAACCCGGTCCTCGGGGACCCACAGATAGCCCACGTTTTTGCTCCGGGAACTGGGAGGGAGCAGAAATGTGTGCTGTCTAGCAGCGCGTGGTGGGAGCAAGAACCGACTGTGGGTCCTCACGGATTGGGAAATACTGATTTAATTTATCAATTGCCTGTTTATTTGTTTTATTTATACAGTTATGTGCAAAATAATAGCAGTCTTTTTTTTTGTTTTTTAAACTCCCTCCACCACCCCCCCCCTCTGCGGAGGACTACTTTATTTGTAATAAAGTAATAAAATAATAGCAGTCTAACATTACTAAAGTGTTTAAGTACTGATTTTGGCAGAAATGATGATACAACATGGGAACAAATTCATGACTAGGTGTGGCAGAGTAATGGCCAACCAACAGACTTATCAGACATGACATGCATGCTGCTAATTGGGGGTAACTGACTCATTTAATGAAAGGGGTGTGTTCAAATTAATAGCAGTGTGGAGTTCAGTTAGGGAGGTCATTCAATATGTGAAGAAATGGGTGTCAATTATGGCCCTTATTTAAGGAAGGAAGGCAGCAGATGTTGTACCTGCTGGTTTTAGCCCCTGCTCAGTGAGTAAAATGGGTCGTTCCAGACATTGCACTGAGGGAGAATGAAGTTTGATCAAAAAGTTGATTGGAGAGGGGAAAACATACAAAGAAGTGCAGAAAATAATTGGCTGCTCAGCTAAAAAGATCTCAA
This sequence comes from Petrocephalus sullivani, assembly GCA_026780845.1. NCBI lineage: Eukaryota > Metazoa > Chordata > Actinopteri > Osteoglossiformes > Mormyridae > Petrocephalus > Petrocephalus sullivani. The sequence continues at coordinate 1,457,737 of JAODKM010000091.1, read as the reverse complement.
ATGCTTGGAAATGGTTAAGAAAACCCAAAACACGTGGTAGAAAAAGGAATACTACCATCTGCCTAGATCATAGAACAACAAGAATGGCAAAGAAGCATCCAATGATCAGCTCCAGAGCGATCAAAGAAGATCTCCATTTACCTGTGAGTACGTCAACAATCAGAAGATGCCTATGTGAAGCCAAACTATTTGCAAGAAACCCTTGTAAAGTACCACTGTTGATAAAAAGACACGTATTGAAAAGGTTACAGTTTGCCAAAGAACACAGTGACTGGCCTAAAGAGAGGTGGTGCAATATTCTATGGACAGATGAGGGCACGATTGTTCTTATTGGGTCTAAAGGTCGCAGACAGTTTGGGAGACAACCCCCAAACACTGAATACAAGCCACAGTACACTGTGAAGACCATAAAACATGGAGCATAATGGTTTGGGGATGTTTCTCATACTTTGGAGTGGGGCCCATTTATCGCATAACAAGCACCATGGACCAGTTTCAGTACCTAAAAATGCTGGAAGAGGTAATATTGCTTTATGCTGAGGAAGAAATGCCCTTAAAATGGGTGTTTCAGCAGGACAACGACCCAAAACACACCAGCAAGAGGGCAACATCCTGGTTGCAGACCAAAAAGATTGACGTCATGAAGTGGCCGGCCCAATCCCCGGACCTCAATCCGATTTGAGGATTTGTGGAGTGACCTCAAAAATTCTGTGGAATGTAGTCCAATCAGCTTGGGCTGCAATTTCTGTTTGCAGGTGTCAAATATTAGTTGACTCCATAGCCACACAGATGTAAAGTGGTGATCAGAAATAATGGTTATACAACTAAATATTAGTTCAGTGCTCAAAAGAAAAGCTAAATCTTCATTTCATTTTCAGTTTATACTGTAAATATTCCAGTTTGTAAATGAAAGTGCAGACACTGCTATTTTTTGAACAACCTAATATTCTTTTTCATTTCCAGTAAAAAGAAAAGAAAAAATATTCATGTTTTCATTTGGAATTGAATGTGCACGGCTCCCAGTGCCTTTGTATATATGGAAATAAATGCTATTAGGAACATGGAACTTTTCCTCTGTTGTTTTAACACACTGCTATTATTTTGCACGTAACTGTATATTTCCAAAGTTATGTACAGTTATCATGGAATATAGAAAATTATTTCACAGTCCAAAATATTTATCATCTGGTCACATGTCTGGCTTCTGATCCAGTAAACAGTGTTGTAGTGATGAATCCCCCATTTACATTTAAATTTCAGATATAAAACTCTAACTACCCTTAGCTGTCTTGGTAAATTCCTGGTCCAAACCTTTCTTCAAAGTCTTCCCTTCCACATAGGGTACTGGTAAATCATTTAAAATAATACACACAAACACCAAACCCTGGTGAAGTATCTGTTGCCTAATATATTTATTTGCTTGTATATTGTTTATATAATATATAATACATATATTATGTATTATATATATTTGTATTATATATATATGTAGAATATATACAACAAATTTATTTATTATATATTGTTGCATATTGAGTCCCTTGTTTGGAGCCATTTGTAATATTTGGTACTGTTATGTTTGTATTATTTGTTACTGGTATTTCACTTGTTAATTATTTCTTTCTGTCCGGGAGCAACTGTATCCAAATAATTTCCTCAGAGATTAATAAAGTATTCTGAATCTGAATCTGAATATATATATATATATAGGGAGTAGTCAAAAAGACATAAATTAGAAACAGCCAATGGCTGCTGTCTCCTAAATTGTCAAACAGAATTCTGTATGCAATCAGGATGCACGTCTGCTTCTGACACTAGGAGTTTTGTGAGGCGGAGCAAAGCGGCTCCAAATGTGACCCAAATCTGGCAGTTCCTGCTCGGCTTATGTCATGCGCTGCTGATCTTTATCGGGGCTCCCATTTAGGCTGTACGCATTAAGAGGGCCCTCTTCTCAGGGCCCAGCACACAGCGCTAAAGTAAAGCGTAAAGTGACAGCCTCCCCCCAATGACTTTATCCCCTCTCCAAGGCCGGCACGTCAGGCTGAAATCTGAGTCTTGCGGAGTAATGAGCACAGCAAGGCATAATTAAGATCTGGGTCTGATCTTTATTTCTGCTTTGGAGACGCTGATCCTGGCCATTCATACTTGGTCAAAGGCCTATAACTTGCTCACACCCATTCTCCAGAAAATACTCATGTCAAAGCTGTTACTATTTAACACATGATAAATACTGGAATCTGATTTGCCTCTCTGTTTACATTCCTGGCAGAGTTACTGGAAGATACTTATTCGGTTAAATTCAGTCCAGTCTGGATTTTTTTTAAATTACTGTGTCATTTCCACTCTGAAGCCCAACCTCCCGCCTAAGTAACAGATCTAGAAATCAGCAGGATATGATACAGAGGTTAGGGGTCAGGGGGCTGACTGGGTGCCCAATCCCCCACAGGGCTGGCTCTGCGAGCTCCTACGCTGGAAGGAGAACCCCAGCCCAGAGAACCGGACCCTCTGGGACAACCTGTGTACCATCCGGCGCTTCCTTGCCCTGCCCCAAGCAGACCGGGACCTGGTCTATGAGGAGGAGTCCCGGCATCAGCACCATGGCGAGCGGCTTCACACCGTGCTGCACCCCCCTCCAGAGCCACAGGTGAGGTTTTAAGTCGGCTTTAAGTCAGGGGGCCCCCCAGCTGCCAGACACAAACATGCAGCCACGCACAGATGTGATCATTCTCCCCTTGATGCAAAGTTTCAATGAAATCATAAACAATTTGGTTTACATTATGGTGGCCAAGATAGAGAAGACAGAGGCTATATAGCAGTACCTGAACAATTGCAGGATAGGCACAGAAGGTAGAGGCTATAGGAGAGATACATGTAGTGCATGGACAACTGCAGGACAGGTACAGAAGGTAGAGGCTATAGGAGAGCAACATGTAGTGCATGGACAACTGCAGGACAGGTACAGAAGGTAGAGGCTATAGGAGAGCTACATGCAGTGCATGGACAACTGCAGGATAGGTACAGAAGGTAGAGGCTATAGGAGAGCTACATGCAGTGCATGAACAACTGCA
>JAODKM010000091.1:1384821-1398936 GCA_026780845.1 Petrocephalus sullivani | reverse complement strand
ATTCGCCTCGCCCCGCATTTCCACCAGGTGGTTGGGATGGACGTCAGCCCTGCCCAGCTGGAGATGGCCCGCCTCTACGCCAGTGCACCCAACATCTCCTACAGGTCATAAAGACTGTGGGTACAGGAGGGGCAAGATTTGGGTGGGCATTAAATTTACCCCACCCAGGTTTAAATGTGTGAAATACAATATTTGATAAATGACTATTTAAAAGAGCAGTGTGGAGCTGAGTCTAAGAGTGGTAAAAATAAAATTTTAACCAGATACAGGGTAGAATGAGTATGCTCTACTAGTCTCTGACTAGTTTAACTTAACACTTGTATTGTAATTAGGTACCAGAAACATTCTAGGCCAGGGGTGCCCACACTTTTTCGGCTTGAAAACTACTTTTAAAATGACCAGGTCAAAATGATCTACCTACATAAAAGTGCTAAATAATTTTTATTTATATACTGAGCATACTTTATATATAGATATTCACCTTTGGGTGGTCTTGCCTTTGACCTTTTGGACACAGGCAGAGTCCAGCTGAAGAACTGCCCTTAGCAGACAGCTCGGCGGACTTGGTGACGGCCATGACAGCTGCCCACTGGTTCGACCGGCCACGTTTCCTAGTGGAGGCATGGCGTGTACTGAGGCCAGGAGGGTGTCTGGCCCTTCTTGGCTACAACATGGACATGGAGCTCCAGTACAGGGACTGCTCCGAGGAGCTCAACCTCATCTGCAGAGAGGTCAGGAAGATGCCCGTGGGGAACACCAGCACGCATCACTGTGCTCACATGTTTTCATTAGGTCACATGACACTTGTTTACATGGTGATGTACTTTACATGGTGGAACATACATTTTAGTGGTATCAGCAGTGGGCATCACCAAACAACACTGGCAATCTCTGCCTGCACAACCATGCTGCCCATCAATGCTTATAAAATACTGGGTCTACTGATAGTCAATGCCATTCAGAAAGCAACATTTAGTACCATTAAAACTGCAAATGCCTTAGATACCTTTCATGAGAGTCAGTAATGATAATTTTTCAAAATTTTACTTTGAGATTTTAAGACTAAACCTTTCCACCCTGCAGTTTTACTCTACTCTTTGGCCGCATTGCTCTGCGGTCTTGGGTCCTAGTTTAACCATTCTCTACAAAGAAATGTTTGACTCCATCCCATACCCAGAGAAAGAATGGTAAGAATGACTCTCAAACAGAGGTTTTATATTACATCGTTCTGTATGAATATTGAATGGTGTGTGAGTGTGCCCTACGATAGGTTGGTGTCTCATCCTGGGTTGTTCCCTGCTTTGAGTCTGTAGCCTCCGGGAAAGTCCCCCTGTGACCCTGAATAGGATAAGCGGTTACAGAAAATGGATGGATGGATGGATATATTTATACAAAAATAGACTGTCATTTGTAAGACGGTGATGCCAGTTACATACTTACTACTCTAGTGGGGATGGTAACAACCATCGGTCATGGGCCAGGTGGAACCAGCTGGAAAGTCACAAATCATCACACTCAGTAATAAGTTCCTCTTCTGCAATTGACCTTGGCGACTACGTGGCCATACACAATGGTAATATTTTAAACACTGATATAAAATTGCTTAACATTTTATAGAAACAAGAGTAATTAGATGACTACCATATAGTAAGGGATTATATTGTAATTTTTGGAATCCACAACATATAAGATTATTTTTGTGTAAGTTGTAGAGACAGAAAGGGTAAAGAGAAATTTACCTTTATTCTTATCAAGCATCTCCACCCTGACCATTTTAATCTTCCCTGGATTTCCAGGCATGACTGTGTTTCAGTTAAGCGTTCTGTGCCAGTATCCAGCTACATTGGCATGATGGAGTCCTTCGCCCACTACCAGGTCTTCCTGGAGAAGAATCCAGAGGAGGCCAGGAAACTGTCCCAGGACATCACAGACAGGTGGGAACTGTATCTGTATGCCCCTGCACGATGCATGATGAACTGACCACACCTATTGGGCGCTGCATTCCAGACCATACCTAATGGATACCTAATGGATTCCATTCCACATTCTGTAACAGATCACTCGGTATGTTGTTACAAATAACATTCCTGAAGACGATTACTATAAATCACATAAAAATGTATCTGATTCAGTGGTTAATTTGTGTACTATTGATTATTGTGATGCTTGTGGCGAATGTGAGCAAGCTTTGCAGTGCACTCATTACGTATGGCCAATAAATCTGTAATCATGAATTGCTATGAATGTTAGTTGTTCATCCTAAATGATACATATGCATAGTAAGGTGACATAAGCAAGGAAAATTATGGGACTACAGACACCCCTCACATAACGACCACGTGGACTTACGACCAGCACTCCAACCAGTCGGTATTGTACACTGTACGAGAATTTTGGTCGCGGAAATGGCAGCGTGGCATCTCAGCGCCAAGCATCTCACCTCACATTACAGTCTCGGTCTCAGACTCTCAGTCTCAGACTCATTCCCACAGTCAGTCAATATTCACTACACTAGCAGTCGCGTTTACCTGTACTTACAGTATGCAGACCTAAGCAATGTATATTAGAGTTGATTTCCTCTATTTTCTTTATTACAGTATATAGTACTTTACGGTATAAACCTTTATATATATACTAAAATATTACAAATGGTGCAAAGGCGACATTAAAACAATACTTAAACATGGTTGACACAAACCCACTACCAGCACAGTATGCCTGAAATATTGCTAAGGGCTGGCTCCTTTGCTTATCGACCAATTCACTTAGCGACTTAGTCGTAGGAATGGAACTCTGTCGTTAAGTGAGGAGTGTCTGTATTCACTTTTGGTGAGAACAGATGCAGGATCTTTCTGTGTTTTGTTTTTCTAGACTACTAACTGTGATGAAAGCCACTTCTCCAGAGACAGAAGTTGATTTGGTTGTGAAGTATTACTATTTTTTGGCTCGGAAGCCTGAAGTGAGCTGAAGTTGTGTGTCACAGAAGCTGGTAACTAGCCAGGTGATGCAGACCTGCGATTGAAAAACCCTTTGCTGTTGCCCTTTATGTAACAGATTTTATGTGCATTAAACTACTACAACTGTATGTCAGGTCGGTTAAGGAAATCTTAAAATCCCTGAGGCTCCATAACTGTTGGTTGTCTATCTTCATAATGACTTTGTTACTGTTTAATTTTAATCCACTAGAGCTGCCTTTTATCTAAAGAATTTTATCTGCATTAAACTTTTACCAATTCTTTCCTGTAGGGTTTATTAGTCTCATATTAAAATTACAACTGTGTTGGTACAGAGTTTATACTTTCTTTACTACTCTTTAATCCTTTCTGTTGCTTGGTTGGACTTTGTGAAGTGTATAGGAGGGTTATGCATGTTTCAGGGGAGGGTGGGGGGTGACAAGTCTCTCTACTCAGCAGTAAATAATTGCTAACAGTTAAATGAGATATCATGAAACATTTGCTGTATTTTTGTCCCCACTAGATGGTGAGCCTGGTTCGCTTTGGGGCATGCTTTGTGCTCTTTTGAGCAGAGACTGCCATCTAGTGGAGTAAAAAAATACAGTTTCATGTTTCATAAAGTCTCATTTTGCCCATCACTAATAACAGTATGACTCAAGTTTATTCTGTATGTGAGGAGGACGGAGTGAAGTTTTCATTTGTCACATAATGTAGTGAAACAAGATAAAAAAATACACACTTTACTTTTGTTGAGTATGCACTTCTTCCGAGGCTGACAAATGTCAATGCATTTAATTTAATTTGAAAAACATTTAACTTAAAACGTCTATATAAATACCTACTCATCCTCATGCGCTAAAGGTTGAATAGATACATTCTTTATTAAGCATAACATACTTGTATATGAATGTTATTTCCAGATAAACCCATCATAGTTCTGCTAAACTCTTTCCTTGATGGTTGTGTGATTTGACATGTCAGTGCATTTACTGATTTCATGTATAAGATGTTTGGGTTATGAGCATCTTTTACTGTTGTTTTTTAACTATAGCAGCTGACTATAGACCTTAAATAAATTTTTTGTAAAGCCTAATATACTGCTACTTAGTCTGTAAAAATTAGAGTTCAATTTACCTTGTTAATATGAAGGAATTTTCCGTATAATTTTTTCACAGGTGTTTTACCCTTTAATTTGAATTTCATGTTGCATTGTGGGAGCAAGTACACCCGCTAATTTCTTTAAATTTAACAAAAAAAATAAATGAAAATCTGTAAGAAAACAGAAAATTACCAGTACACTATACGTTTTTTTAAAACCGATTTCTTTTTCACAAAGTAGTCTCCTGTTACACAAACTGCAGATTATATAAAAATTATAGTAAATATAAAAATATGAACATACTGGTTATCAGTATCGGCAATGACAAGGACTTAATTATTTTTTATCGATAAAAATTTTTCATATCGTGCATCCCTAAAATTAATCCATCATTTAGACTACGCATTATATTACATTAAATGCTTTAATACAACTGAATCTAATCTTGAACACAATCAGAGACACAGAAGTCTTTAATGACTGCAAAAGTTACCCACCTCTGGACTACAATGGTTGGGCCCTAATTTTCAAGACACGTTAACACGTTCTTTTTTAGCACGTTTATGCGATCATTTGATACACGTTAACACATATGAAATTAACGGGTTAACACGTACATTTTTTACCCTGATGGCTTTCCATAGTTGTGCAGTTTGTAACCAGTGCAAAGGCGTTTAAACTTGCAAGGGTGATAACACTAGCAACATGCTTAAACATTTAAGCTCTCAACACAGCATTCAATTCCAAGAATGCCATGTGTTCAACTCTTAGCGCTCTGTGGTCTCCAAAGACGCAGGTAACTTTAACTACGGTGCCTTAACCTACATGCACGAATTTTCTGAAATGTAAACGAATTATGTAATACATTTGTTTCATCCATTTTAGAAGATGGCAGACAGGGTGACAACGATAGCTCCTCTAAGGCAGCTCCTGAAAGACAACACCTGCCTGGAAATCATCACATAATGACAACCAATGTGTATGTGAGCTATGTTCCCAGGTGGATTTGAAGGGAAAATCAACTTTGAGCCAGGCAGGTAACAAGTGATATCACTTGCAGACATCATACACTGTCTGACTGAAGTGAGTTTTCCCTGGCTCAAAGTGTTTAACCCCTTCAACACCTGCCTGGAATCATTACATAATGACAAGCAATGTGTATGTGAGCTATGTTCTCAGGAGGGTTTGAAGGTGAAATCAACTTTGAGCCAGGCAGGTAACAAGTGATTTCACTTGCAGTTATTGTATACTGTCATTTTTTAAGTGAGTTTTCCCTGGCTCAAAACCTTTAATCCCTTCAACACCTGCCTTGAAATTATCACATGAAGACAACCAATGTCTATGTGAGCTATGTTCTCAGGTGGATTTGAAGGTGAAATCAACTTTGAGCCAGGCAGGTAACAAGTGATATCACTTGCAGACACCATATACTGTTAATCTGAAATGAATTTTCTCTGGCTCAAAGTGTTTAACACATTCAACTACTGTCTGGAAATCATCATATAACAACCAATGTGTATGTGAGCTATGTTCTCAGGTGGATTTGAAGATGAAAACAACTTTGAGCCAGGCAGGTAGCAAGTGATATCACTTGCAGACATTATATTATGTCTTTCTGAAGTGTGTTTTCTTCGGCTCAAAGCATTTAATAAGTTAATACGAATCGAAATACTGAAGTTCCGAACTTAAGCCTCGGAAAATAAGCCCACCTAGAGGCGCAAGAGCAGAAGTGCAATTGGTTGCGCAGCATTTAAGGTGGACTGGAAAATCCGAATAAGGAGCTGCGAATAAGGAGCCAACTCCAGCCTCGTCTTTTGGTGCTGAAAACTGCGCAGGACTACTGTTTTTATTTTATAAACATGTAGCTAACCAAGTCTAATTATATATCCAGTTATAATCAGTGATACATTTATATTTAGTTATTTTACTCTGATCAGGAATTGATAAGGGAATCTATAAAGAATCGGATTGATAAGAAGAATCGATAATGGCATTGACATCAATAATTTCTTATCAATTTCCATCCCTATCTATGTGAGGGTAGAAATGTTCTCGCTCTCGGCATTGGCCATCAAGCTGCAGTAGCACCTATAGTACCTGACCGCAGCAGAGAAGGGGATCGGTTCAGCAGCACGAGATTATGTCATTAGACAATATGTAGAAATATGTTACTGCGCCATCTAGCTCCTGTCATTAAGCCAGCATTCTATCCGAGCTTTTTTATCGGCATGACGCTAAATTTACAGCAATTAGATAGCATATAATAACCTGTCGCTGTGGGCAGGACATTTGGAGTAAGATAATTATTCATCTAAAATAAACATTAATAGAGTGTCCTATCAACTGTTTGCTCATATCTGCTATTCTGTTTCTCATTAAGATCTGCAATTCGGTTAGTTACTTATCAAGGCTAGCGATGCGTTTGCACGTGGTTTTCATGTGGTTTTTATGTTTTATCACATGGTTTTCTCTAGTGTACAGTAATGGATGGAAAAAAGCTATATCAATATCAGGCAGTTTGCCGTCATTAAGGAGAGGGGCACTTCTCCAGGAATGGCAAACTTCTTGTCACCACTGGAGTCTTAAAGGGGAGTCATTAACACAAATTATATAAGTAGTTTCTATAGTAATCTTGTGCGATGTATTTCTTACTGCGCTGGATCTGATTTTTGAATTCCAGCCCGCCCGATACTCCCCAGATCGTCAGCGCGTCGCACTTCTCGTCTCCCGTCTTACCTTCTTACCAGGCAGCTGAGTGAGCCGCGGCCATCATCCGTTCCGGCTCTGGCATTGGTCACTCCTACCCCGAATTAACCCATAAACATTAAACTACATTCTGTCATCCGGATAGCGAGGTGGAGACCGATTCCGCTACACTGCAGATTTTCATACTCTCGCAGTGCAAACCACCTGGGGGGATTCCGCTCTCTAGACAGCCTATTACGAGGGACTGGCTCCAACTAGCCCTTCCCATTGACCAGCGGATGAGGTCAAGTTCGAGGCCAGCTCCCCGTACCCTGCCGCCCACCTCGTTTCGCCATCTGCCAGCACCTCCTCCACCACCTGCTGGTGTCATCTCTCCACCTCGGCCCATGGAACACTCTGGACTAGGGGAACCCATGCAATTAGGGCGCGCCTCCCTGACCACCACGGAGAGCAAGAGACGCTATAGGGAGGGCCTCTGTGCTTACTACGCCTCTCCCAGTCACCACCGTGCCATCTGCCCTCTCCATCCAGGAAACAGCCAGACCCAGTGAGTTCTGAGAAGAGCTCCACGGCCGTTTCCCGCCTCACGGTTCAGGTACACCTCCAGTTTAGCCACAAACGGCATCAGGTGGACCCACTTCCCTCCTACTTCGATCACACCCTATTGGGGCACAGCGCGTGACACGACTTGACAAAAAATCAGTGCACAAAACAGGCATAAGGCAGACAGCTATGATGATAAAGAGCCACCAGGGTCGACACCCGTCTGCAGTGAGTCTGATGGACCCACGCGTCGACCCCCTCCACTTTTACCGCATGTGGGGTCACCATCAGAATCTGGTGTGGCCCCCTCCATCTTGGCGTGTTCCATCGTTTCCGTCTCAGATCACGGACAAGCACCCAATCCCTTGGTTCAAGGTGCGTCGTCCAGAATCTGTGCCCATTGTTTGCCAGGAAGACTAATAGGGCCCTAGTGTCCTGCTTACAGGACTCACAAGTGTGCAAGCAAAGCAGCAAATCATCCATGTACTATACCAATGTGCCTCCCCCAAAGTTACTGTGATGCAGCAAACCCCTCAAGATTTCTTGCCAGATCCTGTCCATGGGGCATCACTTTCCACGTCCACTGCTTCCCCTGGAAGGTAAAGCCAAACCAGTACTGGGAATCCGGATCTACTGGGGAAAAAATGCATTAGCCAAATCAATGACGGAAAACACCGTCGGTATGGAAGCCAGGATCGTGACCAGGTTCGGTACAATAGGAGCCTGGGGGTATATGGCTGCATTAACGCCCCTCAGATCTTGCACAAACCTCCATGTACCATTTACTTTTTTCACAGGCAATATATGAGAATTGACTGGAGAATAGGCTATTTCCTTAATAGCCCCCCTTCTCACCAAATCTGCATGTACATCTCTGATTCCTCTGCTTCTGTAGATAAGGGATACTGGGCCTTGTGAGGCCGGAAATCAGACCTGGGGTGGACTACCAAAGGCTCAGCGGACACCACTCTCCCACAATCGTTTTTTCCCTTTGCCCACAGGCAATCTGGAACCTCCCCTAGCCATTCTGGGAATGGCCCTGCACCATTTAACTTGCTTTCTCCTCCTGCATCTACAGTCTCTTTATCTCCACACACTGATCAATTTTGTGCTTCTACACTTGCCCATCACCACTAATCCATCTCCCTTCTTCCACTTGTGCCCACTCACTCCTTTTCTCACATTCTGCCACCCAAGGCCTAAATCCTTCCACTCCAGCAACCCCTTTTTCCCACATGACACATGAGGGACCGATCCTCCCACATACCACCTCTCCTGATCCGGTGCCAAGCAGATGGACACAGCAGCTCCGTCTTCTGCCACATAGAATTCAAGTTGCGGCGTGTAATGTAATGTGATGCAAAGTTCGGAAGAATCGTTAGAGAGCCCAATCCCAAACTGGTCCCTACACACTTCGCCTCACCACTCCGCCTTCGTTTGTGCGTTCCCGAGACCGTCGCCATGTTGAAGTGTGTCTCAGAGCAGCAAGGACTAAGGGGGAGTGGTCTATTATGCCCTCATGCAGCGTGTCAGCAGCGATTCAAGCTCAAGTGACTCCACTACCACTTCCATATCCCACAGTGCTTTGCACACAGGAAACAACAGCGAGAAAGAAATACTGAGGACAAAATACTGAGGCCAGATAAATGTAACAAAAGTTACATATTAAAATAAAATGAGATATCAAATTAGTATTAAATAAACACTACTGAATGTTTAAACACATGCATATGTTATGAATGAATGCTATGCTTTTTAAGTTCATTATCATGAGCTAAATAGGCACGACTGTATATTTGTCCATTTTTATTCAATCATACAATTTTAATCAGAAGAGGATACATCACAATGGTGAAAGCCTGGCCGAGATGTGTCGCAGCATGCATAAGAATGGCTGATGACTTTCCCGCTGCTCAAAATATCCACTGAGTTAACTTACTTGCAGTATGCAGTGAGAACCCATATCTGTGGTTTACCGTGGTCTGAAAAGATTTTTAAATTTCAGAAATAAAAAGTTCATAAGATTTAAAACTAGGCACCAAGCGGGTACAGGCTGCAACATAATGAATTCCTCCAGCCCAGAAGTCACGCCCAGTACATCTCCATTTCTCCCCATACCCACGTATGCTTCCCCACAGAATTTTATGTCGGTAACGTCTTACTGTCCGCAATGTATCAATTAAACTTTACCATATACATGTACATGAAAATCGCGTTAGGCCTATATATGGGGTCTGCAGATATTTAGTTATTATCCGCCGTTTTGGCCATCCACGGACCACGGTAGTAGGTACGTCCTGGACTAATAGGTATATTTAAAATGAACTCAAAACGTGCACAAACTTCACACTGATCGGTCGATGTGATTACACCACGTAACCGTCATCTTCTCACAGCGGATAAACTTTGACAAGTCGTATATTATTAAATACAGTACAGTTTATTGAAGGGGCCATTCCGCAACATCACAACACATTTCCTCTTTCCGGTAAGGAAGACTAACGGCGAGGGTGAGTCTGTCCCAAATCATTTTTGCGAATTTCCTTCAGCTTAAGTGCATAGGGCTCGTTGTGAGAGCAGCTCAGCGTGAGTGTGACTCGAATAGAAGGCGAGGGTATAGTTTGGGATTGGGCCAATAACGTCAGAGGTGCGCAATTCCGATTCATCGCAACAGTTAAAACCGGTTCTAAATTGGAACCGGGTTTCGATAGCCATCCCTAACAGATGAGTAACTAAGCTGCACACTCAGCCCACTGAGCTATGCAGCCGTCTAGGGAGGAAGGGAAACACACTAGAGGTTAAAGGGCAAGCAACAGGAAAGAGAACAGGGTGGCCAGAAAAGGGCAGGAACACAACGGGGCAGTTTCGAATGGGCACCGATCCTGACACCCCCTGTATGGACCTGATCTCCTTCCTATCCCCCATAAAAATCCACAAAGTGTTTTTAAATGTTATATTGGAAACAATGAACAGTTTTCCACAGAATAATTACCCAGATACAGTAGCACACATTCATCGCTGGGACGTAGGTTTAAGATCGGAATGTAAACATACAACTTTTAATCAGTAAAATTGTGTGGTATTTGGTTTTAAACGGTAGGCCTATATGCCGTGTAAACAGAACAATTTTACCCTATAGTATAGAAAAATAGCCTAATCGGGGGAATGCCTAATCACGTTGTGCCAGTGAACAAATGACCTTGGGGATGAGGTGCTTTGCTAATGGGCTTTCAAGTATCGCGGAGACATCATGGCTGTGTATGTGTGCTGTCTGAGCACATTCATGCAAAGCTTAGTAAGCGATGCAGTGAGAGAATCCAATGTCCTCAAAGCAGCCCAAAGAAGCCCTCATCTGTCATCTCCAAGCAGGGCTACACAGCCCCCATGATTTCTTGTGGCCATGTATATACTCACAGCTAAAAGAGTTAATGAGCTGCCTTGGTGCACAAGACTGAGTATTTAAGGGGAAGAGGGTAACATAACTGTAAGCATCCTTCCTTGTGTATATACAATATGTTAAAAAGTCATGCCTTGCCTTGTGTTAACCTTTAAAAACGGTGTAAACTTGTTCCGATTATTGCAGAGAGAGACCGATTAAAGTCGCAGGACATCACTATGAATCCTCCAGATGCTGCCCTTGAAAACGCGACACGGACGAATGTAGCACGAATTCAGATCCAGTGCCGGCATATGGATGTCTAGTCAGCTGATCTGTCACAGTCACATGCTCGGGATTACAGAGTTCATACGGGGGCTGTCCCACTGCTTTCACGTTTCCGTTTTTTTTATTCCTTTTCCTCCGGAGTCCGGCGTGCACATACCAAGTAAGTACTCCTATTATTCCGTAATGCGACCCACCAAGGCAGAGAAGTAACCCATCTTCCCCCGCTGATCTCACGTTCCCCTAATCCCTCTAGGCGGGTAAGACTTGCACTTGCTTCCTGTCTGCCTTTTGTTCTGCTATACATATGATTATATAATCGGGATATTCTCATTCAGTGCTTTTCTATTGTTCTCTTTCGTATTTATGAGAACTATTAACAGCCACTAGATGGCAGGCGTTCTTATTTAGTCGAACCATTTTGAAAATGTGACTTTCAAACAACCTGTTGAGTGTAATACATGACCATTTGTTGTACTAGCTATACGATATTTTAAACCAGTTTAATTTCAATTACAGTTAGCATATTTCAAAATCAATGTTAATAAAATGAGTCAAGGGAAGGTCCCATTGCTTATTGCTGAGTAGTATTTCTCTGACTGGTGAAGTGGATAGTGCCTCACTTCAAGATTGTGGCTTTAAATTTGGCTGCCTCACCTCCTACAATAGCTGACTGGCTCAATTATCACAACCTACAAATGCAATGTAAATTACAGACTATCTGTATGCAAAATAAATCCTGTAATATATTAAGAGGAAGACATTCAGTCTTTATAATATGTGTTTGTTGTTTTTACATAAGCTGTAGCTGAGCCATATGACTGTAACAGTAAATGAGTTGCAACTCATAAAAACACTCTGAATTATCGTTTTTTTTGCTACCTGCTATTTATTAAAGGGTTTATAGCTGAAAAGGAATTAAGAAAAATAAATAAACTTTTCTGAGCTCAACAAGATATGTGTAATTCACATGCTAAATTTCATCTGAATCAAAAATGGTGATGCAAAGGCGATTTGTTGAATTAAAATTGAATGGTCCATTTATAAGTTTATAGCTAGACTTGGTCTTTCTATTATTCATTTGAATATGTGTAACTCCCACACTCAGACATCAGGGTCTGGTTAATAAGTGACATGAGCATGTAATTTACGGTGTCTTCAGGGCATTGGTGGAGTCATGTGTCCCAGTTCATAAGCTAACAGGTGTTACCTGCTCACACTCATTGCTACGCTCCCACAGATTCTTCTGCGGCATGTTAAATATTTAAATGACCTTTTCTATCCATTAATGCTTATATTTCTTATTATTCATACCCAATAATTGATGTTATATATTGTATATACATGTATAGTATAAACCTTGTCCATGATCTCTCAGCTCAGGGAATATTTTGAAGGTGTGCACCCTCTATCTAACTTCCAGTCTGTACACCCATCCCACGCCAGTTTAGAGCTCGTCCTCATGGCTCATCGACTGTTTGAGGGCAAGGACCATGCTGTCTCCTACCAAAAGTACAGACTATCCCCTTCGGAGCAGCTGATAGAGGAGATCCTGGCCTTTCTGGAGAAAAAAGTAAGAGTAATGGGAGCAGAGAGGTCATGTACGAAGCCTTTTAAGAACCTATGAAGTCATTCTTAGTCTGAAATAGATTAGATTGAGTTATTTTGTTATTATAATACCTGTGACGAGGGCTGACACAGAGCTGGCTGGTATAAAAATTGCATGTCAGGCTTGCAGTATTTAGTGACTTTTTACCCAAGTAGTTAAGTTCCACCTCTGCCTGTAACTTATCTATTTTCTTTGTGTAATATGAGTAAATTCATAATTTATGCTCATTTTAGCTTTTTTATGAAGTTGGACAAACCATTCTGTCTGGAGCTCGTTTTCTTATGGTTGTGTTTTGTATTGCAGACCAGCTGAACTTGCACTATGACATGTGAAAATGTTATTTTAAAATATATTTGTGCCGGGTGTAGGAAAAATTAGATAATGTGTTGGGTCCATTAATATGTAGGGAAATTTATTATTATTTAATTAATTAATATTGATCAATATTAATTGATTATTTTACACAAATGGTTGGTCCCTCCAAGCTTTATTATGGTTTGTCAGTTAATGGGAGACTGGAATGGGATTCACTAATTGAAATATTTGCTCGGTCCACTGAATACATTTCATCGGGTAGTGGAGCGATTTCACAGCGACGCTCTTCTCGCGGCCGATGAGAGTCTCGTGGGATCTTAAAGCAAGCTTGGTGTTTGAAAAGCTTAGTAGCAGTTTCGCACCCATGAAGTGACCTTTTTTGAGCACTCAATGAGACAGAGATGTAGGCTGTATGAAAATAAAATAACACACCAGACATTAAACTTAGCAGTCAACACACAAACAAATGCAAAATAACAGAATAAAACAGGATGGAATATGAAAAGCAGTAATCAGATTTAAATCGGTACTATTCAATTAAGTACTGTTCTGCAAAGCAAGCATAGGACTTTAAAATGCGACCAAAAATTGCAAAACAGATTAATTAGAACAGGTTAAATTGTTAAAGGAATGGAAGTGGGTTTATGTGGTTGCAGAGGTCAGGGGTCTTTGGTAGCTGATTGCAAAGTGATGAGCGGAGCAAGTGTTGACACTGGAAGAGTGATGTCTGGATCGGTTCTTGTGTGGAGGCCGGTGATGAAGTGGTAAGGCTTTCGCTTGGTGCTGGAGTTTTCTTCTATGTGGCAGGTTTCACACATAGTTTCCTCCGAAGCTTTGCCGTTGACTTCCTCACTCTGAATCTTAGGTTTTGGGTTTATTGGTCCAAGGTCCATGAATATAGGTAAGCCAGAATTCAACACCTAGGCCATTGGTTGTGAACCTTGGTCTGAGGGACTGGCCACAGGGGTTCTTAGGTGCCCCATGGATTTACGACATCCCTTAAAGCAACTTTAGAGTTGACTTTGATCAAACGAGTATAACTTTAAATACAACCAATTGTATGACAATACAATGTCTCCAAGAGAGACATGAGAATGTGGAATAGGAACTATACATGTATGCTTATTTATATACACTCACCTAAAGGATTTTTAGGAACACCTGTTCAGTTTCTCATTAATGCAATTATCTAATCAACCAATCACATGGCAGTTGCTTCAATGCATTT
>JAODKM010000091.1:1366065-1384721 GCA_026780845.1 Petrocephalus sullivani | reverse complement strand
CTAATACGGGAGGGCGGCGGGAAAGAGGGGTAAAATACGGTAGTTTCCCAGCCAAAACGGGAGACTTGACAGCTATGGCATGTGTCGCTGTTTGAACACATTCATGCAAAACTCATTTAGCGATGCTGCCGATGCAGTGAGAGAACCCAATGTCCACAAAACAGCCCAAAGAAGCCCTCATCTGTCATCTCTAAGCAGGGCTACACAACCCCGCGATTTCTTGTGGCCTTATATATACTCACAGCTAAAAGAGTTAATGAGCTGCCTTGGAGCACAAGACTGCAATCTGAGTATTTAAGGGGAAGAGGGTAACATAACTGTAAGCATCCTTCCCGTTTGTGCATATACAATATAAAAATTAAAAAGTTAAAATTCATGCCTTGCCTTGTGTTAACCTTTAAAAACTGTGTAAACTTGTTCCGATTATTGCAGAGAGAGACCGATCAAAGTCGCAGAAGATCACTATGAATCCTCCAGATGCTGCCCTTGAAAACGCAACACGGACGAATGTAGCACGAATTCAGATCCAGTGCCGGCATATGGATGTCTAGTCAGCTGATCTGTCACAGTCACATGCTCGGGATTACAGAGTTCATACGGGGGCTGTCCCACTGCTTTCACGTTTCCGTTTTTTTATTCCCCTTCCTCCGGAGTCCGGCGTGCACATACCAAGTAAGTACTCCTGGTATTCCGTAATGCGACCCACCAAGGCAGAGAAGTAACCCATCTTCCCCCGCCGATCTCACGTTCCCCTAGTCCCTCTAGGCGGGTAAAATTTGCACCTGCTTCCTGTCTGTCTTTTGTTCTGCTATACATATGATTATATAATCGGGATATTCTCATTCAGTGCTTTTCTATTGTTCTCCACTAGATAGCAGGCTTTCTTATTTGATCGCGCCTTTTAGAAACGTGACTTTCAAACAACCTGTTGAGTGTAATACATGACCATTTGTTGTACTAGTCATACAGTATTTTAAACCAATAAAATTGCAGTTGCAGTTAGCATATTTTAAAATCAATATTAATAAAATGAGTCATGGGAAGATCCCAATGCTAATTGCTGAGTGGTATCTCTAAGTGGATAGAGCCTCATTTCAAGTTTGTGGGTTTAAATCTGCCTACAATGGCTGACTAATTCAGTTATCATAACACACAAATGCAATGTTAGCCACAGACTAACAAATGCAAAATAATTATATGCAAAATATTAACGGGAAGACTTTTAGTCTTTATGTGTGTTTGTTGTTTATATATAAGATATCGCTGATATAGTTGTAACAGTAAATGTGTTGCAGCTTATAAGACACTCTGAATTATAATTTTTTGCTACCTGAACTCTACCAGGTGTGCATAATTCACATGCTAAATTTTAATCAGAATCAAAAATGGTGATGCAAAGGCAATTTGTTTAATTAAAATTGGATGGTCCATTTATAATTTTATAGCTAGACTTGGTCTTTCTATTATTCATTTGAATATGTGTAACTCCCACACTCAGACATCAGGGTCTGGTTAATAAGTGACATGAGCATGTCATTTACGGTGTCTTCAGGGCATTGGTGAAGTCATGTGTCCCAGTTCATAAGCTAACAGGTGTTACCTGCTCACACTCATTGCTACACTCCCACAGATTGTTTCCCAGTCTGTGCAGGTTAAAATATTCCAGTGGAGCCTCCCTGGGACATGGGTACTTCATCTCTGTTAAACTCATTCTGTTGGAAGAGAGACATTAAATATTTAAATGACCTTTTCCATCCAGCTCTATGCTTATATTTCTTATTTTTCATTCCCAGTGATCATCGTTATATATTGTGTATACATTGTATAAACACTGTCCATGATCTCTCAGCTCAGGAAATATTTTGAAGGTGTGCACCCTCTATCTAACTTCCAGTTACAGTCTGTACACCCATCCCACGCCAGTGCAGAGCTCGTCCTCATGGCTCATCGACTGTTTGAGGGCAAGGACCATGCTGTCTCCTACCAAAAGTACAGACTATCCCCTTCGGAGCAGCTGATAGGGGAGATCCTGGCCTTTCTGGAGAAAAAGGTAAGAGGAATAGGAGCAGAGAGGTCATGTACGAGGCCTTTTAAGAACCTATGAAGTCATTCTTAGTCTGAAATAGATTAGATTGTGTGTTGTTATAACACCTGTTACGAGGGCTGAAACAGAGCTCATTCACTCACCTGAGGCGAGTAACTAACTTAAACGAGGAGTGAGTAAAAAACCTGAACACTAGCCTACTGGCTAGTATAAAAACTGCATGTCAGCTACATTTTTTTTTACCCAAGTTAATACGTTCCACCCCTGCCTGAAACTCATCTATTTCCTTTGTGTAATACGAGTAGTGTACTTGGCCATTTCTGCTTATTCCAGCTTTTTTTTAACATGTTAGACAAAGCATTCTGTCTCTCTGGAGAGCTTGTTTCCTTATGCTTATATTCTGCAGTACAGATCAGCTGAACCTGCTCAGTAACATACTGGCAAATTATAAAAGTGTTATTGTAATCTATACTTGTGCCGGACTAAAACTGTAAGCTAAAGATCATGCCTCTGTGTTCTTGCGCCTGGCTGTTTAACAGAAAGCGCGACCATTCGGCGTGGCAGCGGACGTGGGCTGTGGGTCTGGCCAGGGTACGATTCGCCTCGCCCCGCATTTCCACCAGGTGGTTGGGATGGACGTCAGCCCTGCCCAGCTGGAGATGGCCCGCCTCTATGCCAGTGCCCCCAACATCTCCTACAGGTCATAAAGACTGTCGGTACAGGAGGGGCAAGATTTGGGTGGGCATTACATTTACCCCACCCAGGTTTAAATGTGTGATAGACCATATTCAATAAATTTAATGTTTAAAGAGCAAGAGTCTAAGGGTGGTAAAGTTTTAACCAGATAAAGGGTAGGGTGAGTATGCTCTACCAGTCTCTGACTAGTTTACCTTAACACTTGTATTGCTTACTGCATTGGACTGGGCATTACACCCTATTCCAGGGGCAGGGAACCTGATCCATGGAGAGCCGTTGGGAAGGGAAACGTTGTGTGCCTGAGACCAGGGTACCAGAAACATTCTAGGCTGAAACCTCCCTCATAAGTTGAGAGAACCCAAGTTCCAGCAAATGGTGTTCATGTTGGGCTAGGATGTAGAGTTTATATAATGAGTAGAATTGAGACACAGCTGTTAAGTGTTCTGTTGGATTGTAATCGGTGTGCTTGACAGTATTTTCTCACCTTTGGGTGGTCATGGCTTTGAACTTCTGGACACAGGCAGAGTCCAGCTGAAGAACTGCCCTTAGCAGACAGCTCGGCAGACTTGGTGACGGCCATGTCTGCTGCCCACTGGTTCGACCGGCCACGTTTCCTAGCGGAGGCGTTGCGTGTGCTGAGACCAGGAGGGTGTCTGGCCCTTCTCAACTACACCATGGACATGGAGCTCCAGTACAGGGACTGCTCCGAGGAGCTCAACAACATCTGCAGAGAGGTCAGGAAGATGCCCGTGGGGAACACCAGCACGCTTCACTGTGCTCACATGTTGGCACTAGGTCCCATGACACATGACATTTACATGGTGATGTACAGTACGAAGCCATGGTGGAACACACATGTTATGTATGAGCAGTGGGCATCACCAGACAACACTGGCAATCTCTGCCTGCACAACCATGCCGCCCAACAGCGCTTATAAAATAGCGGGTCTACTGATAGTCAGTGCCTTTCAGAAAGCAACATTTAGTACCATTCAAACTTCAAATCCCTTAGATACCTTTCATGAGAGTCAATAATGACCATTTTTTCTGAATTTTACTTCAGTAGATTTTAAGAATAAATTATCTTTCCATCCCGCAGTTTTACTCTACTCTTTGGCCGTATCGCTCTGCGGTCTTGGGTCTTAATTCAACCATTCTCTACAAAGAAATGTTTGACTCCATCCCATACCCAGAGAAGGAATGGTAAGAATGACTCTGAAACAGAGGTTTCATATTACATTGTTCTGTATGAATATTGAATGGTGTGTGAGTGTGCGCTGCGATAGGTTGGTGTCTCATCCTGGGTTGTTCCCTGCTTTGAGTCTGTAGCCTCCGGGAAAGTCCCCTTGTGACCCTGAATAGGATAAGCGGTTACAGAAAATGGATGGATGGATGGATATATTTATACAAAAATAGTGGGGATGGTAACTACCATCGGTCATGGGCCAGGTGGAATCAGCTGGAAAGTCACAAATCATCACACTCAGTAATAAGTTCCCCTTCTGCAATTGACCTTGGCGACTATGTGGTCATATACAATGGTAATATTTTAAACACTAATGTATTAAAATTGCATATTATAGAAACAAGATAAATTGTATGACTACCATATAGTAAGGGATTATATTGTAATTTCTGGAATCCACAACAAGGATATTTGTTAAGTTGTAAAGTAAGTTCTAGAGACAGTAAGGGTAAAGAGAAATTTACCTTTATTCTTATCAAGCATCTCCACCCTGACCATTTTAATCTTCCCTGGATTTCCAGGCATGACTGTGTTTCAGTTAAGCGTTCTGTGCCAGTATCCAGCTACATTGGCATGGTGGAGTCCTTCTCTTGCTACCAGGCCCTCCAGAAGAAGAACCCAGAGGAGGCCAGGAGACTGTCCCAGGACATCACAGACAGGTGGAAACTGAATGCCCCCCCCGATGTAGGGCGGACCTTGTAGAATTGTAATCAAAATGTACTTAACCCTTAAAGTCTAGTAGGATATTTCGCACCAGAAAGCTTACTAATGTAAACAGATTCTTCGACATATATCTATCTATATGTCTAGTAGCTAAATTAATTGCACTTGCACTTCATGTGAATTGTAATCTCTAAGCGTTACTTGATTTCACCGCACTATTATACATTGTCTATATTTTTCGTAATTTGTATACTATTGATTACTGTGCTGTTTGTGGCTGAAGTGAGCAAGCTTTGCAGTGCCATTATTGTATATGGCCAATAAAACCTCTGCAATCTTGAAATACTTCAAATAATAGCTGTATTAAGTGGGTAAAGTGTGAGAAATCTCAGTTGTTCTCTGTGATGTTTATTTTATATTTATTCCATGTCTACTAGACTGTATTCTCTATCAATGTGGTATATTAATGTATACCTCTTTGCTGCTGAGCTGGGAGCTACCAAACAAATTTCATTGTATTTTTGATGCAATGACAATAAAATCTTATCTTATCTTGCCTTGCCTTGCCTTAAAGAAAGGATATACACAGTAACTAGATAACAGCAGGGAAAGTAATGGGAATATTCACTTTTCTTGAGAACAAGTGCAGGATCTTTCTCTGTTTTTTGTTTTTCTAGATTGCTAACTGTGATGAAAGCCACTTCTCCGGAGACAGAAGTTGATTTGGTGGTGAAGTATTACTATTTTTTGGCTCGGAAGCCTGAAGTCAGCTGAAGTCGTGTGTCACAGAAGCTGGTAACTAGCCAGGTGATGCAGCCTTGCGATTGAAAAACCCTTTGCTGTTGCTCTTTATGTAACAGATTTTATGTGCATTAACCTGTATGTCAGGTCAGTTAAGGAAATCTTAGTTGTCTAATTTCATAATAACTTTGTTACTGTTTAATTTGAATCCACTAGAGCTGCCTTTCATCTAAATAATTTTATCTGCATTAAACTTTTACCAATTCTTGCCTGTGGGGTTTATTATTCTCATATTAAAATTACAACTGTGTTTGGTACAGAGTTTATACTTACTTTACTACTCTTTAATCCTTTCTTTTGCTTGGTTGGACTTTGTGAAGAGTATAGGAGGGTTATGCATGTTTCAGGGGAGGGGGGGGGGGGTTTGACAAGGTCTCTCTACTCAGCAGTAAATAATTGATAACTGTATAATGCAAGTTTATTCTGTATGTGAGGAGGACAGAGTGAGAGCAAGTTTTCATTTGTCACCTACAGAAACACACTGTACATGCATGTAGCGAAATGCTTTTTTCTCACCTGCTTCCTGACTTGTGCTCAGAAGAGAAATACGTGATGCAAAGATAAAAAAGATTAAAATATCAATATAAAAAAGAATGAAAAAAACTTAAGTGCCAATAGAAACGTACGGGTAGAAACTTGTCCTCGCTCTCTTGGTGTTGACCGTCAGCCTGGAGTAGCACCTGCCTGACGGCAGCGGAGAGGAAGCTTTTGTTGGGGTGGATAGAATGTTTCATTATTTTCTCAGCTTGGTCTTCTGTAGGAAAGGTGCAGGTTAGGGCAGACACACCCGAGGGTGCTGTCCTGCTTCGTGTAGCCAGCCGGGATGCTCTCGGCTGTGCTGCTGTAGAATGCCTTTAGGATCTTGGGAGCCAGCCTGACCTCCTTTAGCACACTGTGTTGATGTGCCTTTTGTACAATGTCAGGTCTTCCGTAATGTGGACACCCAGATACCTGCTCCACAGGCACCCTGCTGATTGTGAGGGGGTAGTAGGGCCTCATCTGCTACCTCGCAAATTCCACAACCCACTCCTTTGATTGTGGCTAGAAATCGGGGTGCACAGAACCTTGAGTTTCCCCCATCAATGCATGCCACGCTCAGCAGAGCTATAAGCCGTAGAGAAAATGGGGAATCTTTATTGGTGATCATTACACACTGTACTTTTACAGTGTTTCTGAAATGAAATGCGCTTGAAAATAATGAGAAGTTCTTTAAAAATAGCCATAAAGAGTGTACATATATAATTTTTTGTAGGAATTGCAGACAGAACTATGTGGTTCATTGAGTATAAGTAAGGAGTACACAGGAGCATGGGAATTGACCATGACTGTAGATTGAAAGCCTACTCATTTGGTTCTACAGCATTTCAGTGCCACCTTCTGGTATCAGGAAGAATGATAAATCATTTGCTACCGCAAAGACAACTTGAGTTAAAAGATCCTGCCAAGGGGAATAGTTAGGAGGGATGTAAGTTAGGGTGACCAGATAATCCATGTCATCCCGGACACTTTGAGCTAGGACCGGATTTGTAAACTTCCATTTCAATTAAAAGGACCCAGATTTCACTAAAGCGCTCCATTCTTGCAATCTTGCAATCATGCACATATCACTAATGTTAATGTGAAATAGCTGGATGGGTCTTTCAAACAAGGAAACAAACCAGTCAAAGTGCAAGAAGAAATGAACTATTTAGCCAAGCAAAGGGGTCTTTCAGGTTTAAAGTAGTTTGTAAAACCTGAAGTAGCTCAAAGTGTCCGGGATGACATGGACTATCTGGTCACCCTAATGTAAGTAGGGTTGTGCAATACTGTAAATTGTATATCAGTGTACAGAGGATGGATGGCTATATTGTATCTAAGCGGTTTTACTGACATTGAACCTTTCCAGCCAAACACTATCACTATATCATGTCTCAAATGCTCATTTGGACTCTTAAGAATTGAATTTGAGGTTTGCAATGCTAGTTTGTACCGGTAAGAATTACAATGTAGGCATTCAATGTTAAAACGGCTTGCCATACTGAATGGGAGAGGTGGGTGCACTCGTGGCCATTTTGCTTTCCTCGTTTTCGCGTTTCCCTTCTAGACCGTGTAGGATTTCTATGCGCCGACAGCGCGGCAATAAGTCAGCGGAGCGACTGCGGTCCTGCAGCAAACGGGAACTCGCAACATGGCCTATGCAGCTAAAATAGGTCCGTCCATTCTAAACAGCGACCTGGCCTGCCTCGGCCATGAGTGTGCAAGGATGTTGGACTGCGGGGCCGACTACCTCCATCTGGACGTGATGGACGGGTAAATACCACGGGATGAACCGTGTAAATGTTTTGTTGAACGGCTACCTCTCTGACCTGGTGAACTCGGCCGGGTTGCAAAATTTTACTAACTGGTGAGGTGTTTGGATGCTGGATGCTGTTCAAATTCAGCGTGTGTTGCATTAGAATTTTAATAAAAACGAAGATGCCAACATGCAAGTAAAGATTAAAATCGGATTTTTTAGCGTGACCCGCGTACTTCCTTTTCAGCCTACACGTGCAGTGTGTTGATTACAGTTTTAATAGGCGAAAACGCTGCGGGTGGCGTTCCGTGCCCATCCACGTACGGCTGTCGTAAAGCGGTGCCGTAAGGTGCCCGGTTCGCACGACAGCTGATGTGTGCGCCGTGTGCCAGCGCAACCGCCCCCGCCCACCTGTTCTTTCATTTGCTATAATACATTATTTTCCCACTAAACTTTTGTTTGTTTGTTTTTCTGTCTAGTATTATACCACTTGATTTCAGGGTGCTGAAATCCAAAATGTTTACTTTTCAGTTATATTTTGGAACTAATGTTATGTAAATACAAATTAAATTCGCTGTTCAGAAGCATGTGTAAGACCCTTGCTTTCAGTTCAAGTATGTTTCATTAAAATAGAATAGACTAGATTAAATAGAATGTACCTCCGATACAAATCCCTCATAACAGAACCTTAACAAAATAGGCCGAGCGTCGACTTATTTGCAAGACAGTGAGCCGCTATGAAATGTATAAACTACACTCGAAGTGTCATAAAGTGAAAGTGGCATGTCATTTTAGGTGATTATTACTATTTTATGGCTTGTAACCAAAATACAAATCTACTGTTGTTCCCGTAGCTCACGGCTGGGTAGGCAATGTGTCCCATATTGGCTTTTTTTTTTTGTAGCTTGAGGCAAGCAGAGCTTGTTAAAGGTAATCAAATAAATGCAACCTTCTGGGAAAAGAACACACTTTCATGTCCAGGTATATTAACCAGTGTTAACATGTAGCACTTAAAATTCATTAAGTAAATATGGGGATGGAGTAAAAAAGAAAAATCAACGTGAATTAAATCTTTTAGGAATGTTCTCTAGACACTGATTAATGATATTGGCACAGAACTGCTGGGAAGGACACTAAATGAAATGAATTGATATGAATACTTCCACGTATATCAGACATTGTTAGATCAGTTTTTATTTGGTTTTTCAGCCACTTTGTGCCAAACATCACGTTTGGTCACCCAGTCGTGGAGTGTTTGAGAAAGGACTTGGGAGCGGATCCTTTTTTTGGTGAGTTGTGATAGGCCTGTTTTAGCTTTCACTGAGTATTAACCAGCAGCTGTTCTGAGACCAGTATACAGGGAATAACTGTCTTTATTAATAAAGATTTGAGCAGGAATAATATTCTGATTATATCTAAGTAGTGAAGGTGTTAAATCAGTTGGACAATAATTTAACCTGACATACTTGGACAGCATCTTGGATTTCACCTGCAGCCTTTGAGATCAAGTTACTCTGCTATTAACTGTTGTGTTTTTTGAGAGATTGTCACTTCCTGGTGATGCTCCCATTATATACTGGTGATTTGGGTCCCAGCAAACATGTCCATCCACAGACATGCACATGATGGTGTCCAGGCCAGAGCAGTGGGTCCAGCCCATGGCTGTTGCTGGAGCCAACCAGTACACCTTCCATCTAGAGGCCACCACCAACCCTGGAAATCTCATCAAGCAGATCCGGGAAAGTGGCATGAAGGTTGGTGAGCAAATGAGTAGCCATGTCTGGCCATGTGTCATTTTGGCTCGAAATGCTTGTAGTTTGTGGCTCGGTAGGTTAAGCCCCTGTGCCTGTGATCGGAAGGTCACCGGTTCAAGCCTTGGCTCCCTGGCTACAACCTGAGGTGGGTCAAAGAGCCCAGTTGATAGGGTGGACTGCAGGGAGATACTATTGATCTACTATTGGAGAGATTATGGGCTGCTCTCTTGTCAGGATTCATTATCTGATCAGCATTTTATCCTTAAAACATGTCCTAGATTAAATGATTTGAAAGATGCCCATTTTTTTATTTTGATTTGATTTGACTTTCATCATTTCACCTTAAGTGAAGTCTTGCGTGATATGTGATTGGAAGCTTGATTGAGTGCCTGGATGTAGTGAGGAGAGCAGAATGTTATCTATAGGCATGTATAAAAACATTGTAGTCATAGTCAGTGCTCACAAAATGATTTTTTTCCCCTTATATCCGCATTGTAATATAATAGAAGGTTGTCTGGGAATGTGATGTTTTGTAGGGTGTTTTAAACACCCATAACAAGCTCAGAATATTTACAGATGTGACTGTAAGGAAGCACAGATTCTGTGATCCGTAAGAATATTGACATGTCCATAATATTAATAGCAAGGTAATCAATAAATCACGGATGTGGATCATGGATATTTCCAATATCTTTGTTCTTTGGTTCCTAGAGATCCCTGCTCCTTTGATATCACAGTGATTTGAATATATACCCCTGAACAATCACGGCCAGTTCGGACCAGCACTGCCTTAATATCAATGGGGTTCCTTGCAGGTGGGCTTGGCCATAAAGCCGGGGACCTTGGTAGAAGAACTGGCTCCTTGGGCAGGACAGATAGACATGGCCTTGGTCATGACAGTTGAGCCTGGCTTTGGGGGTCAGAAGTTTATGGAGGACATGATGCCTAAGGTAAGATCAGAGATTCTAAGATCTGATGGTCACATTGTAATTAATTGTCTGTTGATTTTATTTGCTTTATTTGTTAGAAAGCAGAAACGTTAGAAGGAATCGTTAGAGCAGGTGGTACAGAATGAAACACTGCTATGAAAAGGCCTTCCTTGTGAATATGCAGACACTAATATGTCACACTAACAAGCTATATCATTGTTATCCATTGACTGTAATAGCAATGTAGTATAAACAAAGAATGTAAAGAATTCATTTAATCCATTTTTAAGCTGCTTAAACTGCTCAGGGTTTTGCTGGGGTGGGGCTGTTCTCTCTGTTTCCTTTCACAAACTTAAGTGTAACTCAGTTGTGACGGTTCATGTTGTGGGTTCTGAATAGTTTCAGAATCCCAGGACTGTGTGGCAAAGGGCTTTATTCGGAGGGAGACAGATCTTAAGTACTGCCTTGTCCCTAGTCTACCTTTTAGCATGTGGTGCTATATTATGTGGTTTCTTTAGGTTAGCTGGCTACGCAGCCAGTTTCCCTCCTTGGACATTGAAGTAGATGGAGGTGTGGGCCCAGACACCGTCCACAAGTGTGCAGAGGTGAGCATGCAAACTACTGCTCGGTGCTGTAGTTTATGGACCGTCTCCAGCCAATGGGCCAGAATAGCCAGATCCAGGATCACAAAACCACAAACATGAAGCTATTGTGGTCTGGTTTAGATCAGTAGACCTACAGGGAGTATCCCGTTACACATAATTGAGTATGGTTTGGTAGCAAATCACAGTGAACTTTAGCACCTCTGCATGCAGCTGATATCTGTTCGGTAGAGTTAGTGCGTCTATTCCAGGTATTTTAGTCCTGTGGTGTAATATGTAGATTGCTTGCGTCACTGCAAGATAAACTGCCCGCTTCTATGAGCAAGAGCTAGATGGCCTTTATTTAGAGTATCTTGGATTTTTAAAAATGTTTATTCATGTTCTGTGAACATCACTTCAGACAAATAGTAATGTGAAGACAAATGAGCTGGAATGAGTAGCTTGTAGCCGTGTTTGCACGTGTATGCTGGCCAGGGTCAGACCTCCTCTCGTAGCTTGTAGCCGTGTTTGCACGAGGATGCTGGCCAGGGTCAGACCTCCTCTCGTAGCTTGTAGCCGTGTTTGCACGAGGATGCTGGCCAGGGTCAGACCTCCTCTCGTAGCTTGTAGCCGTGTTTGCATGTGTAGGCTGGCCGGGGTCAGACCTCCTCTCATAAATGCTTCATCAAGCTGACAACTCGCTCTGCGGTTCTGCCCCCACCCCCCCCAGGCTGGGGCAAACATGATCGTGTCTGGCAGCGCCGTCATGAAGAGTGAGGATCCTCGCTCGGTCATCGCCATGCTCCGGAACGTCTGTGCGGAGGCCATCCAGAAGCGCTGCCTGGACCGGTGATTGGGGGGCCTCCCGCCTCTCTCATGGACTTTCTCACCTCTTTGGCCTCTCTGATCCTTCAGACAAGGGTCTGTTGATAGATTTCTGTTTGGTCGGCGCCTGAAACATTCCTTTGGACCCGTTTAATGGATTTTTGGGAACAACAAAGTGTGATGCATTGTAATTAAACATTATTAAACATTAAATAAGTATCGTGTTGCTTTCTGCTTTGATTTCTTACCTCTGTGTCAAGTAGTTCGCGTCACCGGAAGAAAAGCAAGTAACATTTTTCACCCGGTAATTTCTCTTCCCGAAAGTTATCACACTTTATCAAGCATTTTAAATGGTAGCGGTGGTATGGTATTCTTCCGCTTAAATCTTAATATCATCCTAAGGAGACCTCTACATACCCAGGAGGATTACCAGTCAGCAGAGATTCTGGCGGTGGTCCATCATTCCATCTGCTCCCTCTGAAGGATAATATAGCTACTGTTGTATATTGATAAGCCCAATGGTTTATGAGATGACTGTATGATGGATGCCATGGTAACGGGTTTTTTTGAGACATTTTCTGAATCATGTCATTCTTTTGAATCCTGACAGGCCCCACAGTGTAGGCGCATTCATGAGCTTGGTCCTCATTATTACTATAAAAATAAGTTGGGGGAAAGCTGAATGCTGGTATTATAAACATTTTAGAAAATGGGGCATTTCGTTTATAATCCGACCATAATGTACATAGTGTTGAACACAACAAGCTTCCTTTGGTCCTTTGCATGCTAATAGCTATAAATTAAAGTTGCAAGTGAGGATTTCATATCGGCTGAGGCTACAGCTAAACGCTGGAGCCCATCTGTTAGTCTTTCCTCTCATTAA
Organism: Petrocephalus sullivani; assembly: GCA_026780845.1. Classification (NCBI taxonomy): domain Eukaryota; kingdom Metazoa; phylum Chordata; class Actinopteri; order Osteoglossiformes; family Mormyridae; genus Petrocephalus; species Petrocephalus sullivani. Next base: position 1,372,027 of record JAODKM010000091.1, on the reverse strand, counting down.
TGCTTCAGCCTCTGCTTTGCTGTCTTGTGATATTTAGGCTTATAAAACCACACGCTGATAGTCGCAATCACTGTTGTACTAGAGATTTTGATATTGGCGGGGACAACAAATGTAATGCTCTATTTCAGGGTTCCCCAACTCCGGTCCTGGAGGGCCAGTCTGTGACACAGTTTGCAGATTTCCCTGCTCAAACACATCTACTAAACCTTGCGATTGCTTGGTGAGCTGAATAAGGTGTGTTCGAGCAGGGAAATCTGCAAACTGTGTCACAGACTAACCCTCCAGGACCGGAGTTGGGGAACCCTGCTCTATTTTGTGAAATGGAAGGATGAAGTCACATTAAATATTGGAGGGGACATGTCCCCCTGTCCCCCCAGGTGTAATATTATTTTCATTTGGTTCAGTAATAACGTCTTTGTCAAATTCTGATACTAGATCTACCCGTTCCAGCTCTTTAGATGTTGGTACAGGAGGGACATAAAATAATTTTGTTACTAGATCTATTGTTCCAGTTCTTTAGATTCTTACGTATAGGACAAATAAACTGAAGTGAAAGGCATGCATGAGAATGATTTGTTGCTAGGCTACGCTTGCCTTATTAGAGACACACCTATAAGGAGCAGGCACAATGTGGCAGAGAGGAGGGCTCAGCTGAAGCTTATGAGAGCATACACGGTACTCTAAAAGGGAGTGCAAACTCTTCATTCATTGGTCAAATACCTGGGGGGTATTTGGGGGATTTCATCATGTTGTGTGTCAAGTTCACTTAGTAGGTCTGACAGCATTCACAACCTAGAAGACTTTTCTGAAGTGAAACTCACTGGTAAGCTGCTCTGTAAAGGTATATGTTACTGCACAGCATGGAACTCACTGGTAAGCTACCGCAGTAAGCTGCTCTGTAAAGGTATATGTTACTGCACAGCATGAAACTCACTGGTAAGCTACCGCAGTAAGCTGCTCTGTAAAGGTTTATGTTACTGCCCAGCATGAAACTCAATGGTAAGCTACCGCAGTAAGTTGCTCTGTAAAGGTATATGTTACTGCACAGCATGGAAGTCACTGGTAAGCTACCGCAGTAAGTTGCTCTGTATAGGTATATATTACTGCACAGCATGCTGACTCCATTTTCACTTTCTGTGCCAGCTCTTAGTTTGTCATGCAGTAAGCAAGGAGGCGAGGTGGAACACCACTTTGTTGCCATATCTCACAGCGTGTCAGATGAAACTGGTAACAGGTTAAAGCTCTATAACAGACCTCAAATAGAACATGTGGACTAGATCAAAAATTATCTTTTGGAGAAGTATGTTTTGCATTTTAGTTTATAAGTGTATGCATTCCAGGTTTAGAAGATATGTATTCAATTGCTGTTTAAGGTCATGTCCAGAATATACTGGATTGTTTGAGGCTGTGATTTGATACTGCCAGGTTTTCGATCTGATGCCAGGCATTTTCCTGTCTTGTAGTATTCAAAGCCCACGTAGAACGCAGGTTTAATGATGTGTGTGTGTGTGTGTGTATAGCTGCTTTTCTGATTGTTTGCTCAGTGTCAACACAGCAGAGGTGTGGTACAGGGCCTGGCTGGGGTGCTGCGCCCATTTGCGCACACAGTGATGGATCGAAACGCATGCTATTCCCATGTGCTATGAAGGACTTCCTTTGACTGCCTGAGTGATTGTGAGTCTGTGTGTAAGTCGGCTGCATTTCTATCAGCTTGAACCACCCATCTGGATATCTGTCCATTTTCTGTAACCGCATGTCCTATTCAGGGTTGTGGGGGATCCAGGCAGGATGGGGTGTCGGTGGGGCGTGAAGCTGCCCCCAGCTAGAACCAGACTAGCCATTCTTCTCTGCCACCAACTAGGCATTTTCACTCACTGAATATCTTATCTTTTTCAGCCCATTCTCTGTAAGCCCTAGAGACATTGTGTGTGTGCGTGAAAATCCCAGTCAATTGGCACTATCTGAAATCTCTGTCCATCTGGCACTAATAACCATGTCACGCTCAGAGTCACTTGAATCACCTCTCTTCCCCATTCTGGTGTTTGATGTGAACATTAACCGAAGCTCCTGACCTGTGTCTGCGTGACGCTTCACATTGTGCTGCTGACATAAGATTGGCCGATTTTTGATATTTGCTTCAATGAGCAGTTTAATAGGTGCCAGTGTGTGTATGTTTTTGTGATTATTGTGTTGCTGGGACCAGCACAATGTGATAGACACAATGATAGAATGCTGTTATTTTGAAATTGTCCGCACATTGTTATTTAAAAATAAATAGTGACTGCAATTAAAAAAACTAAAAATGCAAAATTTTCTTGTATTTTGTTTTGTTTACGGTTAAGATGAGTTTGATTATGTATGGTTAAGGCTGGGTAGGGACTAAGTTTATCTTTGGGATTATGGTTATACCCATAGAAATAAATGGAGAGACATGAATATGTGGTGCATGTATGTATGTATACTCAACAACAAAAAAATGAAGCCCCCAGAAGTAATGGTGAGATTTGGATCTAATTTGGTACACATGCATTCCAGCGATGAGCTTGTAAATGATTAGATTCGCAAGGAGCTGGCTAGTCACCAGACACAGAGGATGCCGCGTAGATGCATTAGACAGCATTACCAGCACTTGATGGAATTTGATGGGGGTCGCATTGTGGGTTTACATGAGGGGGGGTGGGCATATTGTGACATTTCCTGGCATGACCTTTCACCACGTGCAGATTTGTTTGATTTCCACCCCTCTGTCTGGGTACTTAACTTTTTTTTTTGTCACTGAGTATTTGTATATGAACATTCATGTGAAATCATTGTGCTTTCATATAAAAAATGTCATGCCTGTTGTCATTCTCAGGAATTGCAGATGGCAGAGAGACGCGTCTCTATGAGAAATGAAGAATCGCCTGTGGTTTTGCCCGGTGAGGTCATGGGGATCAGGGACAGCTATGGTTTCAACGGCATTTCCTGTGTGACAGAAGAGACAGACCTTGTTATGGAGGTGCGTACACATCTGAGACAGACCTTGTTACGGAGGTGCGTACACATCTGAGACAGACCTTGTTACGGAGGTGCGTACACATCTGAGACAGACCTTGTTACGGAGGTGCGTACACATCTGAGACAGACCATGTTACGGAGGTGCGTACACATCAGAGGTGTAACAGTGTGAGTTGGTCTCGGAATCAAAAAGTATGCTATTCAGATGTACCATTAACGACTTTCTTTGACTGCCTAAGTGATTGTGTGTGTGTGTGTGTGTGTGTGGTCCCCTACCCCCCTGTAAAATGAGGGCATATACTGTTGCAGCCCCCTTTATCTGCTCACCATTAAGTCTTTAAGCCTGTACCGCAAAGATTCTATCACAAACGCACAAACTGACCTTTACCATTACACTGCTGTTATTCAGACCGTTCCGTCCCACATACCGCTGGAATTTCACAATGAAAAGCCAAGTGGGCTGTTAATGATTTAGCTCAATCAATTACAACCCCAATTCCAAAAAAGTTGGGACGTTGGGCAAATTGTAAATAACAACAGAATACTATGACATGGAAATCTAATAAAACCATATTTTATTCACAACAGACCATAGAAAACATTTCAGATGTTGAAAGTGAGACATTTTGCTATCTTATGAAAAATATTGGCTCAGTTTGAATATCATGACAGCAACACATCTCAAAAAAGTTGGGACGGGGGCAATAAGGGAGGGGGGCAATATGGGATGGGGCAATAAGGGAGAGGGGCAATAAGGGAGGGGGGCAATAAGGGACGGGGGCAATGAGAGGCTGGAAAAGTTAGTGGTACAAAAAAGCAACAGCTGGAGCAACAATTTGCAACTAATTAGGTCGATTTGCAACAGGTCAGTAACATGATTGGGTATAAAAAGAGCATCTTAGAGTTGAAGGTCTCTCAGAAGTAAAGGTGGGCAGAGGATTACCTATCCCCCCGATACTGCCTTGGCTAATAATGGCGCAATTTCAGAAAAAAGTTCCTCAGCGTAAAATTACAAAGAGGTTTAATATATCATCGACTCCATTACATTATAAAATCAAAAGATTCCGAGAATCTGGAGAAATCTCTGTGTGTAAGAGACAAGGCCGAAAAAACCATACTGGATGCCTGTGATCTTTGCGCCCTTAGGCAGCACTGCATCATAAACAGGCATGATTCTGTAATGGAAATCACTAAATGGGCTCAGGAATAATTCCAGAAAACACTGTCAATGAACACAATTCGCCGTGCCATCCGCAAATGCCAGTTAAAAATCATTCAAAGAAGAAGCCGTATTTGAACATGATCCAGAGGCGCCGACGTCTTCTCTGGGCCAAAGCTCATTTAAAATTGACTTGAAAAACTGTCCTGTGGTCAGATGAATCTAAATTTGAAATTCTTCTTGGAAACCAGGGACACCATGTCATCTGGACTAAAGAGGAGAAGGACCACCCAGCATGGTATCAGTGCTAAGTTCAAAAGCCAGCATCTCTGATGGTATGGGGGTGCATTAGTACATATGGTATGGGCAGCTTGCATATCTCAAAAGGCACCATTAATGCTGAAAGGTGTTCAGGTTTTAGAGCAACATATGCTCCCATCCACATGATGTCTCTTTCAGTTAAGACCTTGAATTCTCTTACATGACAATGCCAAACCACACACTGCATCAATTACAGCATCATGGCTTCGTCCGGGTGCTGAACTGGTCTGCCAGCAGTCCAGATCTTTTCACCCACTGAGAACATTTGGCGCATCATAAAACAAAGAATACGGCACAGAAGACCTAGGACAGCTGAGCAACTAGAATCCTGTATCAGACAAGAATGAGACAACGTTCCTCTGCCAAAACTCGAGCAACTGATGATCTCAAGCCCCAGACATTTACAGACTGTTGTTAAAAGAAGAGGGAATGCTACACAGTGGAAAATATGGCCTTGTCCCAACTTTTTTGAGACGTGTTGCTGCCATGACATTCAAAATTGCCTTAATTTTTCCTTAAAATTATACATTTTCTCAGGGTAAACATTTCATATGTTTTCTATGTTGTGAATAAAATATGAGTTTATGAGATTTCCATATCATTACATTCTGTTTTTATTTACAATTTGCACAATGTCCTTTCTTTGGAATTGGGGTTGTAGGTTACGTTAACCTCTTTTTTAGTATTGTGCAAGTGAAATTACGCACGTAAGGAATAAGTGGCAATACCAGGTGGTGTGATGAAATTGGCCTGACATATTTACTTGAGTCAAGATATTATGGAACAGTCACTAGATAATGGCTCCTGTTTTGGAAAGGCCCACTCTCATCATTGCAGAGTCCATCCATCTTCCATAACCACTCATTCTGTTCAGGGTCGTGGTGGGTTCAAAGCCTGATAAGGAGGCCATGGTCACAATGCTAAGGGGCACCAACCTATCACAGGGCACAGTTAAACACCATTCATTCACACAGGCACACCTATGGGTCATTTGGTGATTGCAATTAGCCTGCAATTAACCCCATGAAAACACAGGGAGAACATGCACACATGGAACCCTGGTAAAGGTTTGAAACCAGATCACAAAGATGTGAGGCGAAAGAGAATTACAGATCACAATTATGATGGGAGTCCATCATACTAGAATTAATTAGTCTGGTACTGCCTGTCAGCAGTGCTTGAGGAATCACAATGTATGAAAGAAAGACCTTGTTAGTTAGGTTTCTGTGGCTGGTACTATAAGCAGCTCCTTATACCTCAGCTGTTGTGTATGCAAGAAATGTTGAAGTAAATGAAACCCCTGTATGATTTTTTATGCAAAAGTAGTTCCCTTACAATTTCTACAGCTTTGTGGATGAGTTGACTATAAACTATTTGAAACTGCCAACCTGGGCGACATGAGTACCCAACATACACTCACCTAAAGGATTATTAGGAACACCATACTAATACGGTGTTTGACCCCCTTTCGCCTTCAGAACTGCC
>JAODKM010000091.1:1311135-1360606 GCA_026780845.1 Petrocephalus sullivani | reverse complement strand
AGGAGGGGCTCCCCCTTTGGGTCTGGTTAGGGTTAGGGCTTCCTCTGCCGGCCCCGGGAGGATGGGCTCCCCCTTTGTGTCTGGTTCCTCCCAAGGTTTCTTCCTTCTAGGGAGTTTTTCCTTGCCACCGTAGCCTTTGGCTTGCTCACTGGGGGGGTCTTTATGTGGCAGAAATGTAAAGCGCATTGAGACAATGTAATGTTGTGATAATGCGCTATATAAGTAAAATTGCATTGCATACACTTAAAAGTACCAGACTTAGGTGCTAAGGCGTCTCAGTAGACGGTGTTACAACACAGTCAGAGCTGGTGACCTAGGAGACGACTCGTGTTTATTGCGTTTTTGCTTGCACTAGGATAGGTAAAGACAAACTCCTCCTTCAATGGGTGTCACTGAGAGAGAAGGCGTCCTGTGGGCCAGTTTCCTCAAAGTGCTGCATGTGTGATGAGCTCCCTTTCATACCGAAAGGAATTGTGTGCTATGTTGTCCTGTGCCGTCAGATTAAGCTGCTCTCAGTAGAAGTGTCGGCGCGAGAGAGCGCGCTGGAGTGCCTAACAGAAAGACTGCATGCCACTCAAGCCCAGGTGAGATCGCTGACCACCAGGCCACCGTCCAGGCTTATGACCGCCACCCCTAACTGCACTCGAGTGCAAACATCTTCAAACAAACACTCACCATAGTATTAGCCATACAAACAGATTTATTCTCTGGCGTTCATACTTATCTGGCTGGTGATCTGATCCAGAATATTACTTTGACTTCAGGAGCTGTTCATAATTCATAACCGTCCTACTTCATAATATATTGATGTTTAGTGTAGTCATCCACTCACTATCATCCATGCCCCTAAATAGGTACATTAGTCCTTTATTCTAAAACACATGAGATGGGTAGCACCACAATATTTTCACCTGAGCAATATACTTAATAAAAGAGGTGTAAATATCAGGTCCAGAAAATAGAAATCCAGACCAAGATTTTCTTTCAGCCAACCAACTGGGCATAAAGAGTCACAGAGAGCTCAACTACTTGGTTGAAAGAGAATCTTGGTCTGGATTTTTACTTTCTGGACCTGAAATTGACACCTCTGCTTAATAAGTATTCTTTTATTACTCAAGGATGAAATGAGTAATAATCCCATAACAGGGAATGGGAGCCCAAAAGGGTTATTGAAAGCTATTCATTTCCATTTTCTCCTAACAGAATGTGGAGCTGAAGTACAAACTAGAATTCTGGAGCAGTCAGGATCCCAGGAAGAAGTCTTTGGGGATGTCAGTTTGAACTGGCGAACAGGCAATTTTCTCCTGGTGGAGTGTGATGTCTGGCTGGTTAATTAGGATGTTTAATTATAAAGGTGTTCCAACTGGGAAAATGGGAACGGGGCATCCAGGGAGAATAGAAATGGGGATTATGGCGACAGATGCAAAGGCATGGATGTTACTGACCACAGGACGGGACAGGTGATGGGTAGGAAGAATCAGAAGAGGACCCAAGGAAAAAGAGCTGAGGACAGAGGAAGACAGAGGCCCAATGGCACAGGGGAAGGATCAGTCTCCCTGGCAGCAGAGAATCTTAAAAACCATTCTGGAGCTGTATGTGGGCACTGATATCTCAATGGAGGCACACACTGTATTAACTGGATTACTGTATAATGAATGTGCTATAGAACTGTATTAACCACTCTTCTTTCTTTTAAGTGATTTTCCCCCAAGTGTATTGGTAAAAGAAAAGTTAAAAAAAGATATATGTTTGCAGTACATATTTATATGTGCAAATACACAAGCTGACTATTTCTCATAACACTATTATGATCATGATGAAGCACAACTCCAGCGGCTTTAGAAAAACCACATTAATATGTTCCTCTAGAGAAATCAACTCTAACTCAAAACATCTGAGTGTTTACATGTTACTCATGCTGAAGACAGTTTTTTACTAACCACACTGTCCATGCTCAGATTCAGTCCAAAGAAAACTAGATGACTCCTATCATAACAGCTTTCTTAGGCGTATGATGGATACAGGTGTAAATGCTGATGTGTCTCGGCTGTCCGACTTGTGATCCAATAGCACAAGGTGCATTATAAAAGTAAGTGAAATGGGGTCTGGGTGTGTGTGTGCGTGCGCGTGTGTGTAAACTACCTTTCACTTCTTCTGGCAAGGTAACTGATCCTTGTAGCAGGATCAGCATTCACCTCTACTCTGTGAAAAGCCACTATTTCCTTGCTTGAAAGTAGCATCTATTAGTGGGAAAAGACGCTCTATTACATTGTATTAATTATGAAATAGATATTTCATAAATTGTATTTTCAGGTGTAAATTTTTGAGTAATATTTCTCCTATCAGTGAATTATTGGAGTTTTAGGTCTTTTAAAATTACTGTTCAACAGTCAGTGTTAAAGATAAACATTTGTAAAACACCAAGGCCCAGCGATATAATCATTTCATCCAAGCCTTACAGAGCTTTGATAAAAAATGTTTTGGATAAATCACAAAAATATAACATTGAACACTTTAAAAAAGTTCCACGTAGTAAGTTAGTTGATAATGCATCGTACATCAGCATCACAAACTACTGATATTTAACAAAATTGGCCTCAAATAGAAAGGCTAGTAATAGGAGCCAAATGGTATATTGTAAAATGTAACGCAAAACTTAGTAAAAATATAATGGAGTAGAAAGTATAAATATTTGGTGTAAGATGTAGTAGAGGAAAAGTGCCGAAGGCTAAATCTGCTTAAGTGCAGATTTGTGAAAATGTAGTTAAGCACAGCAGTGAAGTTATTGTACTTTGTTACTCTCCACCACTGCATTTGACAGGAATTATCATGGACACTTATGTCATCATATGACCATACTTTGCATAATTATACCATTTGACATATAAATCTAAGCATCCCTGACCATACCTTAAAAATGTCAATCTATCTGATATTTTAAAGCGATACAAGCCTTGGCCGAGCCACTAAAGTTGACCTGACTAATGTGAATACTCGGATTAATTTTTAATTTTATTTCTATTTTATATTAAATAGTTATAATGTAAAATTATGCAAAGCTAGTGTTGCTAGTCGCTAGGGTATTTTATTTATTTATTTTCATTTTTAAAGCAAGTTTAATTATTTGGTACGAAGTTTTCACGGTTACAATATAATACAAAACATTTTCGCCACCACCCCCAAAATATTCTCTCAAAATTGATTAAAACTAGAGATTAGACTGTCCTCAAATAAGAACGTATGCAAAAATGTTCTAGGTTTATTTTAACATTTTAACTATACTAAATTTATTTTAACTTGAACTAAAAAAAATACACAAAAAACAAATTGCGTCACGTCATTGACCCATATTATACATATACACGCATTTATATATTTTCTTCATATAAATTTCATGCCAAATTCAAATGACCAAAACATTACTTTTTAATTAGTTGAATATCATGCGGTGCTCGACTAACATGCCTAATTATTTTAGTAGCCTACAATTTCCTTAATTATTTTCCCACAAACACTAAAAAAGGCAAAGACAAAAATTTCACTAAGTCATACTTGGGGAAAACCCCACCGATATTTTTCCCTAAACCATTTTTTTTCCAACCCGCTGAATTCTGCAACTCAACGCAAAATGCGGTCGCTCTCGTCGCCGTCTCCCATTTGCTCGGCAGGGCTAAACATCGCTCCGCGCGCCGTCACCGTACTGCAACCCGCTGCACGGGAAATGCAGGATATAAAGCATACAGTGTCACAGTAGCACTAAGTGCCGGCGGACGGGCACCGCAGGTCGCGGCGATCGCACGGAATGATTACCGAGGCTCGCACAGAGCCCGTACACTGAAGTTATTTTGAGGAGGTGGAGCGGGGCGGACGTGCTGCGAAAGCGAGAGGGGGGTTCGTCTCCGCCGGGCAGCCGGTGGGCCGGGCAGGAAGTCGTCCTCACTCGGGCCCCCTGGCCGTCGGCGTCGTACGCGCACGGCGAAGCGAGCGGCATGGCGGAAGGGGAGAGCGGCTCGGAGCCCGAGAGGCTCGGCGAAGAGCTGGATCGTCTGCAGCTTCGTCAGCCCGAGTGCGAGAGCTACTGCTCCGGCTTCTGCGAGGTATGCGCGGCGGCTCGGCCAGCCCCAGAACCGCGGTCCGGCGCCGGGATCCCTGTTTGCGCCCCCCCCGATCCTCCCCAGCAGCCCAAATGCTTATGGACAGCGTCGCTCAGCGCGCAACTATTAATGGTTACATTGTTTACTCGTCCGCACTTTAAGTCGGGTTGTTTCTTTGTAACGATCCTCCGGGGGGGGGGAATCGGACAAAAGGGTATTCGGGGTTAACCCTAAAAAATGCGCCCGAAAATATACCCGAAGTCGTTAGAATTTGTAAAGTTGTTATTTTTCCCAAGCATAAATAGCGTTATCAGTTAGCAGAAGTGCTGGTATTTATTGCGTATCATGTTATAGTAAGTATTTGTTTTAGGTTGTATTTAAGTGATCGTAGTTTGGCTTATAGCAATTGAAAGGCACCCTGTTTTTTAGGCACGCATCATGTTTTCATAATAGTTTATTGGCACTGAGATAAACAGATGCCGATTCTTCTATTAAAGCCCGTTTCCTGCGCGGTGTTACTGGGAAACATTGCTAACCGACTGGGAAACCTTTGTCATCGTCCTTTTTTGTTTGTAAATAGTTGTCGTTAAATATGCGTTGAAACACGTGTGGAGTGAAATGATGAGCCACAACCCCCACCCCCTTTATGTAACTAACTTCCGAAGAGTTTGAGAAGCTCGGGGGGGGGGCGCTTACCTGCTCCCCCTTACTTTGAGATACATGCAGATGCAAATATAGGCCCTCCGTTTTTTTATACTGTGGACATCTGTGACTGAAATATGGATTGTTTCTTTACTTGGAGATGATTGCTGGGAAACTTTCACAATGGCTTACAACTTATGTAAATATAACTTCCCTGTTACATGATGAAGAGAGACTCAAGACCCTGGCGTATTTACGAGCATGGCAGTGCTTATGGAAATACCTCACTGGACTGTTTCGGGACTAAGTGGTGCGAGTTCTGTGTTTTTTACATGCAGAAACAAAGTAAGCTCTCTCCACAGTTTTCACTTCCTGTTTTATCCCCCCCCTTTCCCCGGTGTGTGTAGCTGGTGATCGAGCACACGGGCCGTTGGCGTGAGCCGCTGCGTCGGTTGCAGGTGCTCCGGACAGCTCTGTGCTGCCTCTGCCGTTCTTCGGCCCCATTTCCCGCCGGGGGTGAGCCCTTGCACTGCACCCTCGGCAGCCTGGCCCTGTGAGTACCTCTACCTCTCCGCATCCTCACAACCTCCTGCCTCACAGCCCTTTACACCACACATATATAAAAACTTAAGTCTGTCTCGGTTTCCGTTTGTCTTCACAGGAGCGTCTTTGAGCTGCTGCTGTTTTTTGGCAAAGAGGAGCTCCTCGGGTCGGCTTTAAGAGACATCCTCACCTCCTTCCGGGTGGGCTGTGGCGCAGATGTACTTTTTCTTTAATGTGGTTTTGAAAGTTCTTTACCACATACAATTTCTCCTGGAATATGGTGCCTCTTGGGTCATTTTGAAAAGTCTTAATAAATATCTGCTCTTTCGCTCTGTTGCTGGTGGGGCTAAGAACCGCTTGTGTCTCCACTCTCACCCCACAGGAGTGTCACTCCCTCCTCGCCAGGCACAACAATATTTACCTGTTGCTTGTTAAGCGGACCATTGAAGGTGGCGGGCCCTGGGAGCACCCAGTCCTGCAGGCCATCCTGAGGGAGGAAGATCAACCCCCAGAAGAGGGTGCAGTATCCCTTCATCTGTAGCAAAATACTAGCAAACTATTAGCTTTGATTACCGACTCATGGTACAATTCCATGTAAAGATCCCTTTGGTGTCACTTCCGTAACGCTGAAAAAATGTTACGTGTTTCAGACATGAGTTAATATGTGAATTTTGTGGATTTGTCTGTATTCAACCCAAAGAGGTTACATGGACATATATGTAGATCGACTCATTGGTGCTAGGCTTCCTACATGCTCTGAGGTACTTTATTTGCAAATATGAGTCTGTCTGTCACATCCCTAATGCTGGAATTGCCCTGTAAACTTGAGGAATTCTTGTCTAGCTTGGCCCAGTTGCAGCCTTTGCAGGATCATTATGAAATCATGAGAGTCTGCTTTTCATTTGGGGGTATCTCACTCTCCTGAGTCAGGGACTACTTGACTTTACTGAAGAGCTAATTAGACTTTCCTGTTTCCTCCTCCTGTGTGGTTCCATATGGATGTTTTTTTATCTCTTTATTTGTTCAGTGGAGAAGTACTTGAGCTCTGAAGTTCCCATCTTCTTTGAGCTCCGTGTACGTTACCTGCTGGCCCACAGCCGGAGCCAGGAGGCCGTTGCCTTGGCCAAGTGCTGTGTCGAGCACCCACAGCTGGGCAAGCACCTCTACTTCCACCAGGCTTATCTGACGTGTCTCTGGAAAGCATCTCGCTACAACCATCTTGAGAAGGAGGTAAGATATGACCCGCTTTGTTGCTGGTGTTTCGGGGGGAGAAAAAAATGTACGCTTTGTTAAGGAAAGTCGGTATAATTATGTTCGCTACATAGAATTCCGAGAAAGACATTCGAAGGCAGAATTCCGTGTTTACTTATCCTTCTGGGAGACCTGCCCCGCCTAATTGCTTACCCAAGGCAGTTATTCCTATAGATTCTCAAGTCACGACTTTGATTGGACCAGTCAAGGGCATTTTTTAAAAATAAACCACTCTCGTGTCCCGTTGGATAGTGAATATTTAAGGCAATCTCAGGTTTTGAAGGAGCATTTGTAAGAGAAAAGAGTACCTTTTCCATCTATTTTCCCTTCTATTAAGCTTTGTCATTCCCACTGAAAGGCGGCAGAGAAGCACACGCTTTATCTGCCAATCTTAGCCAATGTGCTTTGTAGAGCATAAAAAAAAAAATCATCATTTAGACAAGACACTTTTTTTAGTTTTATAAGCCTACAAAACCCCATTGTACTGGGTTGTTTGTGTGGTTCATTGTAAATGCTACCCAATTTGATGTGGTAGCTTCCTATTTGCTACCCTGTCTATAAAGACATGTGTAAGCAATCTTGGGTTAAACCAAAAACGTGACTGGCAACTACCTAAAGGCCTCTTCAGTCAAGCACACTGGTATTTAATGTACTAATGTACCTGATTAATTCCCATATCCCAGTGTGTGTTAACTAGAAAGAAATGATTATGCAGTTGATTTGGGCTTAAGTGACTGAAGTGTAAAACCATTCCTAAATGTTCATACATCCATCTTGTAACCAGTCATCCTGCTCAGGGTCTCACTGGGCCGGGGTACATGCACACTCTATGGTCAGTTTAGAACCACCAGTCTACCTCACGGTACGTCTTTGAAAGGACTCTGGCGTCACGTGGGACTGAGATGGGAGCTAGGCTGGCTTGGGCGGAATAAGTGTAACAGTGCTACTTACTCCTGGTGATTGAAAACAAAGTGTTCTGGAGGTTTGATGCACATGCTGAGGCATTAAACGCTAGCCATTGTTCCTGTTTTGGCTGGTTTATAAAAAGGCCCAGGATGGTGTGGTGTCCCCAACCCCAACCCCAGTACACCGTGTCGGCCGTGATATTTGCAGTTTCCCATTCTTGGTTCCTTGCCTTACTCCTTATTTGCATTAAAAGCTCCTTTTCAATTCTCTCAAAGCAAAGACTATATTGAATGGCCTGGTGTTTACTCTGGCACAGGACATTAAAAATATATCCTTTAAGAAGTTATGAATGGGCGATGACTAATTTTGAGATGGCAGTGGCCATTTTAGTTTTTTCCGTAGAATTACATTGTGACAGTTTATTTGTATGCATTTGGATCAAATCATGTGAATATACCCGTTTAGTAGTTGTGCCTGAGATGCTTGTCTTATGTGCGGTTCGGTGTGCCTGTATCTCCATAGATGGCACTAATAGATGGGAGAGATGCAGTGGAAATTATCTGTAACAGCGAGAATGAGGAGAGTGATGAGTTGCTGTTGGCTCTCTCTAAAGCCTTCCTAACTCATCAGCTGAGGAATGGAGACATGTACTATCTATGGTGAGTTGTCAAGTATTTATATAGTCGTTAAGTGTATTTAAATCCTGTGGATCCCTTTAAAACTTGTTAAAACTTATTTTGGGCACCTTTTCTAATATTTCTCTTAGGGAGCTCGTCTTCATATGGAGCAAGTTGCATCTCAGGGCAAACCCTTCTACGGAGGACTTCGTTGAGGAATGTCACCAGCTGATATCTTCTGCGACAAATGTCAGGTCCATCTTCCCATTCATGAAAGTCATCAGAGTTGAGGTGAGTGGGCAGGCATTCTGTTTCTGGAGATGTAGTTGACACTGTGCGAGTAGTGCTACACTCCATATGCAACTTTAAATTGTTACTTTTAGCTGTTCTTATGTTGAGGTAGTACTTATTTACATGATAATATGATTTAGTCATGGCCACTTAGATGCACTTTGACAAACAGACGGGCAGATGCATAAATTCACAGGTAACAGGTTATCTCTAAAAAGTTAGGAATTACCACCTGGCCTGAATAGTGCCCGGCTGCATCCATCTCCCAGCATCAGTTTAAAAATGTTGTTCTCTGTGGTAGAATTGGTTTGTAAGGCTTGTTCGTCTGTTTGACAGCTGGGGAATGAAGGCTTACAATTCTGCGTGGAGCTGTGTGCTCGGGCCCTTCAGATGGACCTTCACCACCACCCTGCCACCGCCTGTCTCGTCTACAAGACCATCGCCTACTTGCTGCCCAATGACCTGGAGGTCTGTCGTGCTTGTGCCCTCTTGGTCTTCTTCCAGGAACGGACCGTAGACTCCTATAAGACTGTGTACCTTCACTATACGCATCCGGATCAGGAGTACCATGTGGACTCAAGCGCAATAAAAAACCACATCCGATTCGAAATCCTCCAAGTATTGAAAAGGGGACTGTTTTTTGACCCTGAGTTTTGGAACCTTATCACCTTGAGGACAAACTGCTTAAAGCTGATGAGTGAGAAGGTCATGGAAGCTGCTCTGGATGAAATTATGGAGGAAGATAAGTGGATACCAAATTACTGTGTGAAAGAGCAACATAAATTACATTACGACTCTTCAGAGCTGTACACCAGAAAGGTAATCCAGCAGCCTGTCAAGAACAAACATAAGCCTGTTATACGTCGGATAGTTGTCCCTCCTGAAGATACTACGGTCTCACCTGTAAAGAGGAGGGGTAGGAAACCAGGGTCACGTGTTATAAAGGTAATAGATGACCCAGAAGGAAGATGCTCTTACAGACCGCTTGATGTAACTCAGGAAGATCTTGTCAAACCTTTTGACGGTAGCTATCTAACCAGATCAGCTGGTAAGAACACAGCAAAAAGACGTGGCCGGAAAGCACACTGCCTTCCGGAAGAATCTGTGGAGGCACAGAACAGTGCCCCGAAGCCACTTGAATGTCTTGATGACAAAACAGAATCTCCTTTGATGGAAGCTCTGGGAAACACAGCAGTGGAAATGGACAGAGAGATATCCCAGGTGCAAACAGATTCCCAGGATAGTTGTATTTCAGCGGCAGAAATAAAATGCAAAGTTGTCCAGGAAACAGTGCTAGAGGCTATGCCTGTCCCAGATGACCCACCTGTATCCTGTTGTCATAGTGTTATGGAGGAGGCCTCCCTTTCTGGTGATGTAGTGCCAGATGCTCATTCAGGAGAGCCAGTGTGTCGAGCATTAGAGCCCACAAGCACATCTGAGCTTGACTTCAGTATGGAAGTATCTGCTAGGGCAGAGGCGTTTACAGTTAAGCCACTAGAAGAACTACAGCCCAGTAGCACATCTCAGCCTGACTCCAGTGTGGAAGTATCTGTTAGAGAGGAGACTGTTGACGTTAAGTCGGTAGAAGTTCTAAAGTCCACCACCGCATCTCAACCAGACTCAGTTTTAAAGGTATCTGCCCAGGAAGAGAGAAGCTTCCGAGAACTTGATGAACTTTGTGAAATGGAAGGCGACTCTGCTCTAGAGCCTCAAGGGCAACTGAAGTCTTCTGCTTTGTCTTGTGCCGAAAAGCCAAATGTATTTTGGAAGGCTGCTGTTGATGTGAATAATGCTACCATTTTTCACTTGCACAACTATTGCAAAATTCCCAAGGGAGCTGTTGAGGATGATTCTGAAGTCATAAGCAGTGCACCAGCAACATTGCCCTGTGACCTGCCAAAAGGTTTCCCTGAATGCACTGGGCATCCACTGGAGGTGCTGGCAGAAAATAATACTTTGCGTGGGTGTACTTTGTCAGAAACAGAGATCTCCCTGCAGAAGCCACCAGAGGCTGTGGTTGATTCATCCTGTGATGCTGGAATTGCAAAGCCAGAATGTACCACAGAGTTTTTTGTAGAAGCTGGAGCATTTACTCAAGGTGACATTGTAGGACTAGAAACAGTTGAAATGGTAGTAGAGGAGATTGTCACTGACAGCATGACTGCAGTTGCTGAGGACACACCTCACATTCAGGATGGTGGGAAGGATAGTTCCAGCAGTCATTCAATCGTTTCCCATAACACAGCTAGTGCTTCCGATAACACTATCACGGTGGCTGAAAACACACTGGTGTCTGATGGCATTAATCACATTCAGATCAATGGAAGAGCTTTCTCTAATGAAATTGCTGTAGAAAGTAACGCCTCCAGTGTGTCTATTGATATGGAGTGCTCAGTAGTTGGTCTTGAAGAAAAACAAATAGAAACCTCCACCGCTGAAAAAAATAATGAAACAGGATTAGGAAAAGAGTTGGAAGCTCGACTGGTGGATGGTCGTGTCAGAGCTCAAAGTCCCATCATAAGTCATTACTGTAAGCTGTGCAATAAGAATTTCAGGGGTGGTAACATATTATTGCACGCAGTTGCTCACCTACAGAAGGACAAACTAAAATGTATGTTTTGTGGAAAATTGTTTAACCGCCGTCTCATAGCAAAAAAGCATGTGTTGGAACACATAGAGAAACTGAAAATGACCTCTGCCCGTGAAAATGGGCTTTGCGAAGCTTTGGCGTGCAGAGAGCAGTCACCTCCAAATAAGCACAGAAACGAATCTGCCACGAGAATACCGTACAGGATTTCCACGCGACAGAGGAATGTCAGAAAGGAGCTAGCGGGGCCAAAGGTGTCCAGACAAATTTCAAGTTCCAGAAAGAAGAAACCTGCAACTGACAGACAGCATAGAGGTTTGCGCAAGAAGAAAGTTGGTAAAACACAAGGGGACCAGAAGATGCAAGGAAAACCCTCAAATACCAGGAAGACGAGGCCTATCCACAACAGGAAGATAATGACTGAAAATGAGAGTGGAAAGCCTAGACACCATTGCCCTGCAGATGGATGTACCAAGACCTCGTTCAGTAATGACTTGTCTCTGCTCAGACATGCAATGAAATCGCACCCGGTGGACATCAAAGTGCTGGAATACATCTTCCGAAGGAGAGACGGAAAGTGCCAGTTTTGCCAAAGAGAGTTTAAGAGTTTGGAGCATTTCCAGCATCACGTTAAAAGGCACAAGCACCCTCTGAAACACGCCTGCTATCATTTTGACTGCACAGTCCGTTTCAAGACTCGCGCCGAGCTCAGGGATCACATGAAGAGACACCAGCCTCTTCAAGTGCAGTGTAACTTTGCTGGCTGCTCGCAGCGCTTCTCCCATCTCGCCAAGCTGCACCACCACGAGCAGAAGCATTACCTGCCTCCTCTAGAAGACTGCAGCGGGCTGCAGACCAGCACTGGTGACAGTAACATCCAAAGTGAAGAACAAAAACACTTGGAAACTGTGAGTGAACCTGGTCGTGAAACGCTAAGCAGGTCTGCAAAGAGGAGTGTAAGTTGTTCGGCTGGCAATGGCATTACGAATGTTGGCGAAGAATTGGTTGCGCCTGGAGTGCCAGCAGCAGGAAAGCGTGACGATGTACACGCAGACAGAACTGCCTCTGTCGAGCAGCTTGTGAATGGACACGCCAGAAATGGTTTGGTTTCCATCCAAAGTCCTCTGAAGGCGAACCCTCAAGGACAAAGCGAGCAGGAGACTCGGGGGGACAACAATGTAAATACAGGAAGCAATGGAAACCCAGAATGTACCACGCAGGGACAGAAACGGGAGACTGCTCACCCAGCCCCGTCCTACGGGAGGACCTCCAACAAGCCCTTTGTACGTCCACCGCCGACTGCATATCTCGATGAGCGCCACACTAGCATGCCCAAGCGGAGGAAGTCCTCGAATGTGCCTCTGCCACCGCGTGAAGCGGAGGGCGGCCCGGTTCACGGCACTGGGAGGCAGCGATGTACAAACTGCTTCTCCTCCTTCCCAAGCGCTGAGGCATTGCAGAGCCATCTCTTCTCCAGCAAGTGCAAGTCTCTCTTCGGCTTTGATTCCGACGATGAAAGTAAGTCTCATTATATGAACGTGTTCTTGAGTAATGTGGCTTTTTTGAACTGTAGATCATTTTTGAATGAAACTGAACGTTGGATCTTTCTGGGTGAAATTGTAATCTCTCTATATGTTTTTTGCCCATTCACAGGTGCCTGGTAGAAATGTGGAACATGTGGCAATATCTGGTTTCCAAGATGCAGTCTTGATGGGAGAATCTACTTGATCCTCTGAACTTTGATTGGGCAGCTGACAGCACATACCATCTGCAAAGCTCAAGCCAGGAGAGATTTCAGATGGTACCTCAGAAGGGTTTTATAAGACTTAAGACTGACGTGGGAACAGTGAAACTGCAAAGAGCACATTTCATGACTGCCTCTGGGAGGCACTTTTTTTTTTTAAACCAGCCCCCCCACCCAAAGCAAACATTCAGTTGCTGTTTTGAGTAGATTGAAGAGGATGTAGGCCTATATTGTCAATCCCCAACTCCAGAAAGACATCTTCATTGTAAGAAGTGCCTGGACTGGTCAAAATAAGAAAATATTAGTAAAATATGTGATGATTCCAATGTTTAGATTTGAGAGGGGGACTATTTATAATTTCAATGTACCCTTTACGGTAAAGATAATTTGGTGTGAACCCAGTGTTTATCCTGCTGTTCAACTAACATTGAACCATTTCTTTAAGTTCATTTATTTAATTTGACTGTTCAGTCAATTTTTTTTTGTTCTGTAGGTTCTGCATATATAACTGGACTGTACAGTTTTTGAAGAAAAAAAGCAGAATCTTCTCTCTGCCTTTCATTTAATTCATTTCATGATATAAATAGAATGCATATGTTGCAGTCGAATATTCCAGGTCTTCTAAAATAATAGGAGCCACTGAACACTAATTGAGTTCAGTGGGTTTGGGGGTTTGAAACAATTTTTCGTTTTTGTTTTTTAATGACATACAATTGTGTTGTAGTTGTTCTTTTTTACCGAAGTGAATCCCGAAGTTCCCAAATAATTGTATTTTTCTTAGTTCTTAAAAATTTTAAATGGTCAAATGTCCATTTTAGCGGAGACTTGTCCTAACACTACTTTTTCTGGATTTGTCAGAAAATAGATGTCAACAGGCTGATGCTGCTTCTAAGAAGTGACCTATCAATAAGAACTCCAAACTCAATAAACCCTTCATTATGGCTAAATTTTGGTAGTTTGACTGACTTAAGCTGTGTGTTAAATGTGTGTGTACTGGTGGAGGAACAACTACATTTACTCTGATATACAGTTTTATTTTTCAGTTTTTGTCATGCATGTGGATGCCTTTATATAACATTGTTGACAGAAAACGCACTCATGATCTAAAGTTAAGATTATGATTATAATGTGCTTAACAATTCCTGTCCCCCCACACATGCTGAGTTTCTGTATAAATATTATGCGTACTACTGGCTGACAAACTGTGTGTGTCCTGGTGTTGGTCTCTTAAGATCATTGTCACTGGAATAGTTTAGTGGATGTTTGGATTTGTTTTCATGTATATAAAATCTTATTTTATTTTCTATATATAAATGAATATCCTCTTCTACTGTATTTTCCTACAGATACAATGTACCTTTTTAAACCAAAGAAAATGTAGAATAAAATTGCTAAATGCTGTCAAGGATAAATATGTGAATTTCACGATTCAAAGTTTAAAAAGTGTTTTTGGGTTTGTGTATCTTGATACATTGTTAAATTATTCAGGAGGTAAAACATCACTTTATTCTGACATCAGTGTTTAGAATTCCTTTTCCCCCTTGAAACAGCGTACACCTTAGGTATTGCACATTTTGTACAACTGTAAATGTGTTCATGCTAGTTTTTACACTTCATATAAAAAAGTCTGAAATAAACTTTTGTAATTTTATTGCAATTTGTTAAATTGTAGGATGGTTACGATGAATCTTTGTTTCAATATTAGTATAGTGATAAAGACAATTAATTATTAAGCATTTAGTTTGGTTTATGAGTTAGTAAAATAAATCACCATATTCTACAATGAACCGAAAGGAGTTATGTAACAATATTTCTCTTGCTTGTTTTTTCATATATTAATCTGCGAGAAATACACACATCTATTCGATATGAGCCTAGGTTTTAAGAGTTTCTGAAGTATTCTTGTGATGTATAGTACTGTGCAAATGTCTTAGGAAGCCAAAGAAGTTGTATAAATGATCTTCATGTTGGTGTAAATCTGTGCTATTATGTCTGTAAAAGTATGTCAACTTAGCCTTTTCAAGAGTTCTACTAAAATCACTCCAGTGCTTGCTGGATCCATCCAATACACCCACATATTTTTTGACTCGACCACTAGTACACCTCGTATAGCTAATCAATATCTCATCAACTTTTTAACTGATTTAATAAATTAATTAAGTGAGCTGGTGGTACTGGCTGGGATTCCCCTGAGGAGAGGTTTGGGAACTGAAGCGGTGTTTATCTGGCCATCCAAATAGATATCAGTAACTTTCTGGAGAACAGAATAAATTCTTACTAGTTCTTACTAGTATTGTATCTTAATTTGCATATGTTCTAATGCTAAACTGGGCTTTTGATCCGCAAAAGTACACCTCCTACCGAGATAAATAGCTTTAAAGGTTCCTCTTGACTGCCTAAGACTTTTGCAGTACAGTACTGGGTGTACAGTATTCTTATGATATCGTGTAGACGAGCACCTGGACCGCAGCCGAACTTACAGTCGTTAATCTGTAGGAATCTAAGTGAGGTGTTTGTTTCCAGTCGGAACGTTTCACAGGACGGACTCTGACGAAAACATCCCTTATGGAAAAAAAAAATAACGTGAGTTAATATAAAGACCAGGGAGTTTTCGATCATGCCAGGTCTGACGGCCACGGAGCGAGATGGCTTTATGCAGATGTTAGGTTTTCTGCCGGAGGCTGATTTGCGGGCTCTTAGCGACACGGTAACCAACAGACTGATCGCGGTTGAAAATGCTAAAGGTGCGGATTGCAGCTTCATCCCTCCTGTATTACTTCCGTTGCAAGATCTAAATAGTTACTTATTCTCTAGCGATACGCCATATTTTATTACTGGATATTTGCTACGTCGCAATACTTATTAATATAATTAACATGTTCCCTATAAGTGAATACACTTGGTAGTGAGTAATATGCTCTGGTATGGTGCTGTTTTCCTGTAGAGGCAATGGAGGCTGTATTGGCATACAGTCAGGATGCCGGGGAATTGCTGAAACGTAAGAAGGTGCACCGTGACATTATTTTCAAATATCTGGCCTGTCAGAATGTTGTCGTGCCCCCCACGGCTGAGAAGAGTCAGTTAATAAAGGCCACCCTTCAACTGTGGAGCTCTGGGAAGGTGATTATGGTCCTGCCGTGAAATATACGTTGTATTTCGTTGCATTGAGTATTGTTTGTGCACTATGTAGAAGTTCTAATGCAGCGTGTGGACTGGTAATGTTTCCTAATGAAGTTTCCTCTGTATAGGTGCCAATACCTGCCAGAAAGGAAGAGGAGGACAATTCTGATGTGAATGTATTTGATTACTTGACTCTGGGGAAGGAGTTTTGTCAGTGGTTCTTCCAAACTCTGAACTCTCAGAACCCTGTTCTCTGTCAGGACCCTAAGGCATGGGGTCCACAGCACTTCTGGGAGAATGTATGTCTAAAACTGCTGACCACCATGCAAGGGGAACAGGTGGATGAGTTCCAAGGGGCAGAACTGGTCAGTCTGCGTCTCCTGGCCATGGTTAGAGATGAAAGACTGTTCTTTAGCCCCAACCTTGATCCCCATGGCCTGAAATGTGCCGTCACGCCACACGGACTGGTTGTGGTGGCTGTGGCTGGGACCATTCACAGGGAACATGTCTGTTTGGGCATTTTCGAGCAGATCTTTGGGCTCATACGTTGCCCATTTGACAGAAACAGCTGGAAGATTAAATCACTCCATTTGAAAATAAGGGGCAATACATCACTCGCAGGAGAAAATCTGTCATCACCGGCTTTAACATACGACTCCAGTCAACTACAGCTCTACTGCGATTGAGGATTGTCACACCATTAGCTTCCTGTTAATTTTCATTGGAGCAAAGCTGAAACTTTTAGTTGTATGTGGTATGTCTTTCTCAATAATATTTTACTCCTTTTTGTTTAATGGTGCCAGAACTTGAACTTAATTTAAGTTAAAGTTATTATTTTCCTCTTGGTTTACTGGTTTTATTATATAAGCAAAGTTTTTCTCCAAATTGTGGGTATGTCTTTATGTGAATGTATACCCAAAGGCCCTGCTACCTTAAAGTGATGCTTCTTAACGTTGGTTCTCATGATGGTTTATTATTCATGGCCTGTATAATAAACTTAAATCCGTGCGTTAAAAATCAACCAGACATTTCATAAGGTATGTTTATAATTTAGTTACTACTGAAGTTTGTGCTGTTCGTATGTCATGGAGGTGAGGATCGATATAAATATATGATTGGCTGGTATTGCAATTTATCGGTAGATAGTGTGTGTATATATCATATGGTTTGAGTATTATTCTATGAGTAATGCAAATGGACCATTTATTTAAAAAAATATATATATTTTTAGAAAACAATCCATGTAAGTTAATCAGTTATTGGTCTGTACATTAATAACTTTAATGACTGGCTTTACCCTCGATATCAATAACATTTTTAGTGCTGTTTCTTTTTTCTTTCAGTTTGAAATAAATCTTAACTGTGTTCGGAAATTACTGATCTTGAATTTTACATGGAAATACATCTAATTCCCCTTTGTCCATTTCAGAATATGGTCTGTTTGGTTGATTTATGAGTCAGTATAATTAATTAGCCATATTTACAGTCTCCCTGTAGTTTGATCTGAGGTAATTTTTGAAAATGCAGAGTTGTGTTAATGTTCACCCCAATATGATCTGTTACATTGTACTTAGTTTTGATCTTGGGTCATTTTTATAAACTTATAAAATAAAATAAAAAGTCACAATGATTTTTTTGTGTGGAGCAATTGACACCACCCTATTGTTTAGGTTAAAGTCAAACTAGTGACCATTACATTTATATTAAAATTTTTCGCTCTGATTTAATGATTTGTTAAATGATTTTCCCCAAATACAGTAACAGTTTCCTCATGTTTAAGATCAAATTCCACTACTGAAATAAGAATTACATGTTGTTTTTTTCTCATCTTGGCTAAACACTTTTATTTCACTTTTACTTAATTGGCAAAATCATAAAACTGATTAAACTAAAAGATGTAAATAGAACTATCCCAGAGGCAAAATCAACAGTTCAGACCCTATAGGGCTGGGAAATATGACAAAATATTCAGTTGGAATTATTTTTTTCATACTATATTGAACAATTATCATGATATAATTAAAGTAATTATTTCTCTACTTCAAGGGTCCATTTTTGCTTAAATATTTGATAGAATTGCCCTTAAATAGTTTCAGAACATGAAAAACATAGCAGCTCATCTAATATTCATTAAACCAAAACATTCTCATGTTACCCCTCACTTCACTGGCACCTTCCTGGCACTCACACCATGCTCAAGTCATTGATGCTGGCTTACAGGTCCATCAATGGCTAGGCACCCATCTCCTTCAAGAGGCTCCTCCAGCCTTATGTCCCATCTCGCCCCCTTCGGTCAGCAAACCAATGCTGCCTGGCGCTCCCTCCATCACGCGAGAAGCAGCACTCCACTGGATTCTCATGTCGTTTCAATGAGCTGCCAGACCACGTCTAGTTATCAGACTCCCTCTACACCTTCAAGAAACATCTCAAGACCCATCCATGAATGGAATGTTCTATGAATTCCTCTACTAGCCTGATGCCTCTTTACATTCCCTGAATGTTCTTATGTTGCGCTTCTGGTTCTTAAATAGTCTTATTTGGTTCTTTCTATGTTTGGAAGCTGTGTAGCTCCTTCTCCAAGGCTGCTTATACTTATCTGGGCATTCACTGGAAGTTCTGTCAAGCTGCACTTTTTGACCCCTTGGTAGCATGAATGTTTGCAATGTGCTGTTTGCCTCACTTGTATGTCACTTTGGACAAAAGCATCTGCTAAATACATTATATTGCCAGAAGTATTGGGTTGCCTGCCTTTAAACAGACACAGAACTACATACATACATAGGCTTTAATATGGGGTTGGCCCACTCTCTGCAGCTATTACAGCGTCAGCTCTTCTGGGAAAGCTTTCCACAAGGTTTAGGAGTGTGTCTATGGGAATTGTTGACCATTCTTCTAGGAGAACATTTTTGAGGTCAGTCACTGATGTTGGACGAGGAGGCCTGGCTCTCAGTCTCTGCTCTAATTCATCCCAAAGGTGTTCTGTCGGGTTGAGGGGCTTGGTTTTATACACACGTGGCCATGAAAGGGATTGAAACACTCGAATTCAGTGATTTGGAGTGGTGTCCAATTACTTTTGGCAATACAGTGTATATAAAAGTAAATGTCAAACAGTAGCGTGTGGCATGGTCCTCTAACTCAAACAACCTTGCTGAGTGCTTATGCAGCATAGGTTGTCCATTATTAAAAGACCATAAGATCATATGATTGGGTGGAATTGCATTTTTTCTGTGATATGATAGGCTGATGTGTGCTGTCGAGCAAGTGCCAGCAGGTTTCTTCCGTTACAGACGTTACAGTCCTACAAGATGCAGACCAGTGTTTGAGAATGAAGTATTAATTTGTTAATTTGAGTCTTCAAACTAATTTTAAAATTTTGAGAAAATTGATCTGTTAGTCAGTGGGTTTGTGGGAGCAACCCTCATGTGCTGCCGGGTACATTTTGAAGCAATGTGAATTAATACTTTCCCCCCAAAATATCTGTAATATACTCCTTACATCAGAAGTGCAGTTATTGCAATGTGAGAGTGTGGAACGTGGAGTTTTGTGTTTAGTTCATGTTTGGACACAAACATTTAATTTTTATCCCAGTACAAATTATAACTAAGGTTGCTACTAATGCTACTATTTCCACAAGCTTCACTTTCCTGTATTTCTACACTGAGACTCTTGCCTCTATCGGTTTTTGAATTTGGGCTCATTTTTTGAGATTAGAGTCTTGTGTGGACGTGTAAAAATAATTGATTAATTGTTATGTTTGAGTCTATGTTGGATTTTTATTGTACCCCATAATTGGTTTTGATATAACACCTTTACATAGTTTTTAAAATTATTGCTATTGTTAATACTATTATATGTAAAATGTTATTCATCAGGAATGAATGGATACGGTTCGATATATTCACCACTAGGTGGCGCCAGGGTTCCATTTGTGGGGAGCAGGTGTGCGACCAGGTCTTACCGTCATTCATACTCGCTACATGAGGCATTGACTTATTCTCCAAATAAGATACTGCATCATACTGTACAGTAATAACTGTATTTTTGTCAATAAAGGAAATGGGTAATCCACTCAAATATTAGTTACCCAAATGTGTCTAAAGTAATGTAAAAAAAAATAAAAAATCAAATATGTCTTTAGTCTTTAAACCTGAAGTGGAACTGAAATTGCATTGTATATCAAAGCTGAGAAAGATACATGACAGGTTAAAAAATCCCACATTAATTCTTTATTAACGTAAATAGAATACTGGTCTGAATGTATTTGATTTGGCAAAGCCTGAATTTAAATCATTACACTGGGAAATTTGGGAGGTAACAAAGCAACAGTTTTGATTGTTTCACTATCTAGTATCATCTTCTTTTGGCCCACTGTTTACTCGGGTTAAGCATCTAAGCTACACTGACTTTATTGTTCTGCTGTACTGTGCAAATTAACTTCAAATTAACTTAACCCCTCCAAAACGTAGGTCCGGTGTTAACTATGTGCCCACCTGACCCTGACCAGGGACATCATATCTCCACCAGAGAAAACTCACTTGCTGCTTTCCCGCAGATGCGCTAACCTGCCACTATGATACAGATTTACCACAAGGGGGCAGCCTAATTCTGCTTATCAACTGTCGATGGGTTTGGTAACATAGATTTGCCTATCCTCCTGCTCCTGTATGCTCCAGGTTATGTTCATTGATTTCCGCTGATGAACAAAAGCGTTTCCCTCACTCACTCAGTGATGTCGCCATTCGGATATGGGGGCCTGTTAGCTGCTGTCAACAGCACCAAACAGCCCTGATCTGGGATTTATAATATGAGAGAGAGAGAGAGAGCACATGAGAGAAGTATGTTCAGGTTAGTTTAGGCCACTACACCCACAGGGTCATGATTTTCATGGCTAATCAGGTGTAACATAAGGTCCAAAAATAGAAATGCTCCAAGGAAGAAGCATACCTTCACACACAGACTCCGAATGATGTGTTTTATAAGAATATATAAATATAACCATATATGCATACAAATTATTTGTCTCAGGCAAAACTCTAAAGGACGCTATTTAACAGTGATGATGAACAACAGCAAAAATACCTTTTAGTTCTCGTTTTATTTGTTCATGCTTCTATAAAGAAAACAATTCACATTACGTGTAGCGAAAATGAAACAGCCTTAATCGTTGCTTCCAGCAGCTCTTAGCCTGAAGAATAATTTTTGCAGAGGGGCTGTTAATGACATTTATTCATGCATGCACAACAAAGTAATCAAAGGTATTTTCCATCCTCATTTGTTTATTTATTTATACATTCCAGACATGCTGATCCCTCCCTCGCCGTGTGTTGTGTCTAGAATGGAGGTGTTCTTGGGAAATAAGGAGCTGGGCTTTGGGTATGTGTCTAGAATGGAGGTGTTCTTGGGAAATAAGGAGCTGGGCTTTGGGTGTGTTGAAAATCTAGGACCCCAAAAAACACTATATTTTTGAGTTAAGTCAAAACCCAGCTCTTGTGTCTCAGAATAACATCATAATAGGTTACATGATGTTATTATGATGCATGATGGCCTAATGGAGTATTGATGGATTCCTTCACATGTTATGCTGGTAGATATGATATAGATATAGATACTTTCTGAACTGTTACCAGATATAATTCAGACTGTTTTATCAAAATTTTCCCATGTATATTATTATTGCACATGTATGTGAATGATGATTGCAGTCGAATGTGCTAATCTGGAACAGAGCCATTCTCCTGGCTCCCGCAGGCTCAGTAGTGTGCGTATTTGTGGGCAGGTACATTGGCTTTGACATTGTGTCCTCTCCAGGTGGGACACTATTTGTTTTAGGGAGCAGCTTGCTTTCCAGAACTTTTCACCAAACATAGGATAAATTCCAATAAAACCGAGGTCCTCCAGGCTTGGCCCGCACACCACCCTCCCATAAAAAGGCAAGGGGCCCCTGCTATCTGGACTCACACCTGGGCATTTGTCCTCTTTCCCGCCTTTGGACTTCCCCTGCTAATTAAGTACTTCACTGCCCTCTTGTAAATGACTGTTGAGACCCACCGATCAAATGATGGGATTTTGCACTTAGGAGTTTAACACCTCACTGTCCAGCATTCTTCGTGATATAATATGGCAAAAACTAGAAAAATATTATACTATTAGAGATGGATCATGTAGAATATTAGACAGCACATTTCATATTTAACCATAAGTATGTGTGTGTGTGTGTATTTGGCCTGTAATGAACTGGCGTTCCATCCGGGGTGCTTCCTTGCCTTATGCCTTGCTATAGACTCCACACTGGATAAGCTTTTGGAAGATTGATGATATGTTTAAGCATGAGTGCTTGGGGATGGCCTGGTATCTTTTTTAGGGTGTCTCCTGTCTAGTACCCTGTAATAAGGTCCTGGAGGATGGATGGGTGGGTGGATGGATGGATGGGTGGATGGATGGACGGATGGATGAACCTCATGCTGCCTTTAATATGCAATTTAAAAACATGCTCACACACAGAATTGGCCAATAACTGCCATAAAGAGGACAGCTGCTCAGATGATCGATGCACTAGTAATTAACAGCGAGAGCCGCATCTTCTGCAGAGACGTCTTACCGACACAAATGACCACAGGAATCTTTTAGCCAAACTATACATTACCTCCATGCTATCATAAATATCTCTGGGCCCCCCACACTCTCAGTTACAGCACTTTGTAACTTAAACACTTGTTTCTATTTTAGTGAAGCAGGCTCCACGTCCATGACAAACCAGGAGGCCGCTGACATCTAACCAGCACTGAATTTAATGGAAATACTTTGTTTCATGACACTGTCATTTTTCTTTTTCACAAGAAATGACCCAGAATTGCGAGGAATGTGCAGAATATCTCCCAGCCTTCCACTTAATAAATAAATGAATCATGGAATATTGAATTTAACAGAAATAATTGAAAGTGGGTATACCTGTAATCTGAGGGGAGCGAAAGCCAGCTAATCCTTGGAGTGTTACACAGTGTTCCCAAAGGCATTGTCCATGGCATATTAATCATGAGTAATAATGAATTCTGAAGTATGTTATTGTTTATTGCATCTATACCATATATTTTTTGTATATTGTACATACAGACAGTCCCCGGGTTAAGAGCGTCTGACTTACGGACAGTTCGTACTTACAAATAAACTGCCATAAGCCTATTATGTAAAAATTTCGGTTAAATTTATTGGTGCGTTGTAACAAATGTACACAGTCCTGACGTTTGTGAAAACATTACACAGCTTCAGTGGTTCATCAGCTCGAGGTGCAGTACAGCACTGTATGTAGTTACTTTTAGTATTATTATTATTATTATTATTCTGTATTGTTATTGTTCCAACTTACCAGCAAATGCAACTTTGTGAGCAATTCTGCTGTGTTACCTGGGCACTGCCGGTATTGTATGTTATTCATCGCTGTTCTATTATTGCCGCTTATTGTTCTTCGTCATCATGTGGCGTTTAGGTCTACAGGGAGCTACGCAAGCAAGGATCTCATTGTACTTGTGCTTGTACAAACGACAATGAAGCCTTTGAATGCCATTTAATCCCCCGAAACCCTAACAGAGGATGATTTTAGCCTGATTGCAGAATGCTTGTTTCGGAGCCTCTCGATCTCCTTTCGTATGCAGCCTCCTGATTCTGGACAAAGTACAGCTGTAGAGGCAGCAGCTATGAATATTTAGGCAGACATCTGAGTCTGAACGACGCGCCGAGACGTATGCCGCCGCAGTGGTGCCAAGGCGCGAGCTGCGAGATTTGCAGGTTCACTAAATCACACCAGAATAGCAGCTTAGCTGACTTCCTCATGCACCCCTGTAGTGAGGCCAGGGAAACCAAAGAGAAGCTTGTGGCATGGAGATGGGGAGGAAGGAAGTCTGTGCGGGGTGGAGATGTGTCTTACAAAATGGTGGTGAGAAACAAAGCCAAATGGCAGCTGCTTTTGGCGCGAGAGAAACAAGCAAAATGGGCGCTGGGTCATGGACGTGGCGTACAGTGGGGTTCCGGCTCATCTGTCACGATCTGGGTTCAGGTTCTGGGCCTCAGACCAAAACAGAAGAGAATCTTAAATGCTCGGTAGTCAGGTGAGCTGACCGAATGTCCTATGACCGGACTTTGCGTGAGCCATGCTCTCCCCCATCAACCGTCTTATGGAGACCAAGCCTTCTTGGTACAATAAAAGCAAAAATAAAGGCTTTAAGGCTCTGCCTGGGTTTTTTTTTTATTCTGATACTGTCAGCAGAGAGACCCATTTAATTAAGGTGCAGTCTGTCAAATGTCCTCCTAGCGTTTTCTAATTGAGTGAGAGGGTTTGTTTCGGAATGAGACGGACCTCATCCGGTGGCATGCTGTCATAAGTCAGCTTCTGCAGGATTGATAATCTGGCTGTAAACAGCTGGCAGCTTGTTTAGCGGTGATATACACACAGATGAATACGCCCTTGAGATCCGCCCGTTTCCGGCCTTTGAAGGACGGTATTTCATTGCGCGATGGACCGGGCAGGCGCTGTTATTTTGGGAGGCGGGCCCGGGTTGCCTGATTTTATGCTCGCCGTCGCTGTTGCAGGGGGGTGAGAGTCCCCGTAGCACTGGCTAACCTCGCTTATCATTCGCCCTATGGAGTGGTGCTTCTTCCAGTTTCGGGCTTCAGCCTCAATGGAAATCCAAACACTATCAGGCCAATGAAGATTTTTTTTTCCTTCCCAGATCATGCGTCAAATTCCTCTGACAGAGACTGTGCTGTGATGATAGTACTGGGGAAGCGAAATCCATCCCCTTTGCAATGAGGGTATTATCATTAATATTCACTATAAAAATATGCCTATAGCCTCTTTTTTAGTCAAGTGCATGCAGAGGGCATTCTGGGTCTCTTTTAGATGTAGGTAGTAGCAGTTTGTGCTAAAACCGTGTACTAAACATAAGGATTGACCCTCCTCTAAATCACTGAATCTCAGCGGGAAGCTGGATCTATTTTTCTAGTTTTGACTTGAGGGCACCAGACGTTTGGCAATGAATCACGCTTTCTGTTCCACTTTCGCTGGATAAATAATCCCTGAGATGGCACGCTATTTTGTCCACCAACCCCAGCCGTGTCCCAGCATGTTGGCATTTCCTCGTTCTCTCCACTCGCTACGAGAGTAACGTTTGTGCGGATCATCTATAAACACAGGCGTGAAGTGAACGAAGTGGAGACACCATCTAGCTCGCTTAGCTGAACATGAAGAGCTTCACGTAGGTGTCTGTTTGTGACTACATTTTAGAAAGTCCATATACTGTGTTACAGAACTTTGACGAAAGGATACAACTCACATTTGGATAGGAGTCCCTCCGTAATTAAATTTGCCAAGAGGGAAGGAATGTCCGTACTGTAAGATTTGTATGAAATATAAAAATACAGGACAAATCACTGTACAGATTTAGAATAATGATATTTCAGGAGGGTGCGACAAAACATGAGGTGCCTGAAGTCCCCTACATAGGGTCTAGGACCCCCTGTGCTTCTCACTATGGCACAATTCATAGACCCATATAAAATTATTAAGCTTTATCCCAAGGCACAGGCCTTTCTTACTTGTTTAAATATTAATTAAATACTCAGCTTTTAAAAGCCTGTGGTGGATGTTGAGCTTTGGACTGTGCACGTATATCTCAGGGATCCCATGAAAAGATAATACCTATTAGAGGTCAGAATATTTTGAGCTGATTCCAGGAATATTTTGATGCGCTCCAGAGCCTGTCTCGTCTGTTTTCACATTCTCAAAAGAACCAAGATTGTGGTGGTATAGGGAATTTCCCGGGTTGATCTCAGGGATACCTGTTCTGACTGAGCTGAAGTTTAAGTTGAGCTTGAGTTTAAGGCCGACTCCATATAGTGTGAATGGGAGTCGAGATGGAGCAAATAGCCTGACCAGGAGGAATATGTGTGCTGTGCGTGCAGTGCTGGCTCTGCCTGTGTGCAGTGTTATCATGCACAGACACAGCTGTGCTCTGGCCTGGCAGCCCCAGTTTGCTTCCACTCCATAACGTGAACAGTCTCTTCTGCATGGTTAGTCCAGGTGATGAATACTCGTGGCATTTATCTAAGCCGCACAAAGGAGATTAAGAAATATTTTTTTCCACGATTTGTTCCTTTACACCGGGCAAGGTCATCCAGTCAGTTTTCAAAATGTTTTAATTTAATTTTTTTTTCAAACCTTTAAAAAAAATGACAAAATGTCATCGTTCAGTCTAATTTATTGGCTTGAAATCAGAGTAATACCTGTCTCTGGGTGAATTTGGACCCCTGCCTTTCTTTTTTAAATTCTCCCTGTCGAAAATGAATACTGAGTCACATAAATAAAAAGTTCCCATGCATGGTGGTCTAAAAAGCGACCCCTTATTTAATCATTCATGCTACATTTACCTGATTGCCCTCGGCATTTTTGGTGCCTGGCAATAATCAATTTATAAGTCCCCATTCGGCGTCTTTCCGCTGCATAAGTTTCAATTAAGAGTGCGTTGATGGGCGCCCTCCTGCATCGAGGCCGTCAGCGCGGTCTGCTGTCAGCGGCGTGAGCCCTCCTCAC
The DNA here is from genome assembly GCA_026780845.1 of Petrocephalus sullivani. Taxonomy (NCBI): domain Eukaryota; kingdom Metazoa; phylum Chordata; class Actinopteri; order Osteoglossiformes; family Mormyridae; genus Petrocephalus; species Petrocephalus sullivani. The sequence goes on along the minus strand of JAODKM010000091.1, from coordinate 1,334,229 downwards.
GATGCCGTATTTGCCCGCCTTCCTGTCTGTGATCCCAAAACCACTCCCTGCTCATGTTTCGTCCTCCCTGAGATCCCCAGTTCGGTCCTATCGAGCACCTGACCTGCTGCTCGCTCACATTTACGTTTGTATTTTATTTATTTAGCAGATTTTTTTTTGTGTCGTGACATACATTTTTGAGAGAAAGCAGGTTCATACATTCCCCGGAGCAATTGGGGGATGCTGGCCGTGCGAGCAGAGGTGTAAATTTCAGGTGCAGAAAGTAAAAATCCAGACCAAGATTTTGTTTCAACCAAGTAGTTGAGCACTCTGTGATTGTGACTCTTTATGCTTAACTGATTGGTTGAAACAAAATCTTGATCTAGATTTTTACTTTCTGGACCTAATACTTGTGAGTTAGCATGTGCTGGAGCACGCTGACCACAGACCTACCAGGGCATCGATGCATACCAAACCATCACATAACCCCTTGATGCTGGTGTGAAGCTTTCCAATCCTCTTTTCAATTAAGAAGTTGTCCTTTTTTGTGGTTAATTATGCACATGAAATGTAGTCCATTGCTTAATTTGAAAATTCTTCAGCAAAGTTCCTCTTAGGATTTTAAACCTTTTATCATATTAAATCAAAGGTACAAATTTATAGCACATTCTCATGAAATTTTCTGACTAACAATCCATACAGACATCATCCACATATAAGGCACAGAAAAAACATTAAACATTTTGGTTGATTAAAAAGTATGATGACCTCTCAATGATTTTACTGATGTCTTTTTAACTGCTGGTTTGTGAACCTGTATTTAACCTAAACTTACTCTTTCAAAATTCCAAGTATCAGCTAACCTCACAAACCAATAAAATAATTATACTAATAAATACTGCTGTTGATGGTATTGGTGAAGTTTGAGGGTTTCTAAATCTATAACACCCAAACATGTGTAAGTAGGCACCTAGAAATTAATACTCAAATAAAGGCCCACTTTTCAGAATAATCCACATGCTAGACGACACTTTCTGTTAAGGTGACAGCAGATCATTATCTTTTAAGCTGTGAGACGGTGAAACATTCAAAGTTTGCCTCCCAGTCTAAGGCGTGTATGTCTGAGGTCCATTGCAATTGTAAAAATAATCTACTAACATTGTCTAAGAAGCTATAACATTAAAGACGGTCTAGGAAATTGTATAATTTCTGCTCGGAATATTTCACTCTGCAAAGATTTCTTCTGTGTTTAAAGTTTTTAGAAGGTAGCTGTGAGCTTTGGGGTGTAATTATTTCACAACTTTACCTGCAGCCCTGATGAAAGGCTTGTTTGGCCCCTGTCTGCCCATGTGAAAATTACCCATCATCCCCCTGCAGCTGCATTATTGGCTATTGTGTCTCTCACCATGGGGGAGATACAGAGGCGACAAACATATCATTGTAATTAGCCTCTTCTTTCTCTCCGCCCTCTCCGACACAGCTTCTGTTTAGGCCACTTCTGCATGTTTAGCTATCATACAAGCTGTCAGACAGCAATCAGGTCTGTTTCATGCTTCTTAGATCACAGCTCTGACAGCTCAGACATGGCCTCAGGCGAAGGGCCTTTATAACAGATTTGAAAATAACCTCTCACGTCGCTCCATGCTGATGATGCCAGAACTGACCTCTCAATGGCCACTGAAAAAGTTTGTAGTCCACAGTGCAGTGCTGGTGCTTCATGCACAATACTGGCAGCAGTCAATCAAAATATCCACAACTCATGTGCATATTATTACTTATTTATGTAGGATCTGTTTACAGTATCTTTGTCATAATTGTGAATATTGTAGCATAGCAGGTTAGGGGTTCGATTCTCTCCTTGTGTGTGCAGTTTGCATGTTCTTCCCATGTTGTGTGGATATACTGCTGCAGTACAAATGCGTGCAGGGCTAAATGGAAACTCTAACTTGCTCGTGGTGAGTATATGTGCCCAGTGATGGACTGGAATACCTTCCAGCGTGTACCCCTGCCCCACCCTGCCTGAGATGGGCTCCAGGTGACCCTGACCAGAATAAGTGCTTACATAATGGATGGAAGATTGGGAATGCAATTTTAATCATCTTCGTGTAGTTTAACATTAATAACATTTCTAACGATGTCTTAGCAGTGTAATGAGATGACTCTGGTGACACCTGTACCCTCTTACTGGAATAACTCTTCGGCAGGACTTGCTGACTGCAGCAACTGAGCTGTCTGCATGTATATGAGGAAACGATTGCAGCCATAGAAGCATACAGACAGAGCACACAGTCAGACAAATGAGCAATAAGAATAGGCTGACAGCAGGACCAGACAGACAGACAGACAGACTGGCAGGTAGAAAAGAAGATAGACAGACAGTCAGGCTAGCAAGTGGACAGTCAGACGGAGACAGACAGGCAGGCAGACAGACTGACAGCCAGCCAGACAGGCAGATAGACAGGCAGGCAGACACATATGGATAGGCAAGCAGCCTGACAGGCAAACCAATAGGCAGGCAGGTAGACAAGAAAGGCAGATAGGACATGGGGCAGACAGACAGGCAGGCAGGTGAACAGACAGACAGGCAGTGGGAGCAGACAAGACAGACAGACGGGCTGGCAGGCAGACAGACTGACAGGCAGTGGGAGCAAACATACAAATAGACAGGTAGGCAGGCAGACAGACAGACAGACAGACAGGCAGTGGGAGCAGGCAAACAGACGGGTGGGCAGGCAGACAGACAGACAGGCAGTAGGAGCAGGCAGGCAGACAGACACATAGGCAGGCAGTGGGAGCAGGCAGACAGACAGACGGATAGGCAGGCAGACAGACACATAGACAAGCAGTGGGAGCAGGCAGGCAGACAGACGGGTAGGCAGGCAGACAGACACATAGACAGGCAGTGGAAGCAGGCAAACAGACGGGTGGGAAGGCAGACAGACAGACAGACAGGCAGTAGGAGCAGGCAAGCAGACAGACACATAGACAGGCAGTAGGAGCAGGTTGGCAGACAGACACATAGACAGGCAGTGGAAGCAGGCAGGCAGACAGATGGGTAGGCAGGCAGACAGATGCACAGACAGGCAGTGGGAGCAGGCAGGCAGACAGATGGGTGGGTAGGCAGGCAGACAGACACATAGACAGGCAGTGGAAGCAGGCAGGCAGACAGATGGGTTGGCAGGCAGACAGACGCACAGACAGGCAGTAGGAGCAGACAGACAGATAGCCGGATAGGTAGGCAGACAGACACATAGACAGGCAGTGGGAGCAGGCAGGCAGACAGATGGGTAGGCAGGCAGACAGACACATAGGCAGGCAGTGGGAGCAGGCAGACCGGCGGAAAGGCAAGAGAGGCAGACAAGCTGTGGAGCAGACAGACAATCTGAAACACACTGAGAGACGAACAGACAGGCAAACAGGCAAGTATTCAATAGAAGCAGAGCGAAGGGCAGAAAGGGGACTGAGAACAGTCAACAGATGGGCATACATGTTTGGGGATACAGCCAAACACCCAGGCAAGCAGGTAGGCCGGTTAAGAAATTGGCAAGCTATATTCTGCAGCTCCACTGCTCTGCTGCCAGCTTCAGCCCGCACTCTCAGACACACCCCAATCTCACGAGATCACACAACCTGATCTCACACCCATCTTACACCCTGACCTGCTCTCATGTTATGGTGCGTTCCAGATTGGTCTCCAATAGCAGAAACGTTAATTTGTCACAACACGCAGGACAGTGAAAACGAACCAGCATTAATCAGTCATGAGCACTCAGGGGCGACAGTGACAGCCGGGGGTGCAGGACATGAGACATGAGGATGGGATGGCAGAACTGGGCTGAGCCGGCTCTGATCCGGCCGTCGTCTCGCTAAGTAAGTGCTGGCACGCAACCTGCCGATATCCGATGCGGCGTTAGCGCCGGGCACTTCCGTAACTTTAAAAATGCAGTAGTGGGAAAGTCTCCAGTGGATCTAGGCCGGCGGTTTGATTCAGATTTTATTATCTGCGCCGGCTCTATAATAAGCAGGAACTGTCCTTTTGGATTAACCACGGTTGGAGGGGCTGTGGTCCCATTTCCCCGCCGCCCCCACGTTGGAGGGGGCGGAAGAGCTGACAGACTCTCTCTCCTTTCATGAGGAAGGGGGACAGGTAGGGAGCAGTCGCAGTACGCTTTGAGCAGGGAGAACATGCACGCAGCCATGTACACCCAGCTGTCTGCTAATACGGCTGATAAATATAAACTCTTATCCAGAAATGTATCCATCAAATTGCATGCATACGTACATCAATGTGCAGACAGTACTACATATATACGGGCACACAGTCACATGTGTCAAAAAACACATGTGGCATTTGCTTTTATACTGTATATATGCATTAGTGTACACACAGAAACACACGTGCAGATGTTGAGGTTTGAGTGAGTGTAACAATGACCTTGTTCAAGAAGTCTTTCTTCATCACGGTGTGAAAGCATGTTATTCTCTGGTGGTTTCTGCGATGCGTCTGTGGGGTGTGTGACAGGGCCAGGTCTGTGCCGAGGGGCGGGGGGGGGGGGAGACTTACTCAGAGGATCAGAGCAGTGAGGGCGTCATGCGACGTTAAGCAGAGCGTGGGAAAGCCTGCAGAGCCGAAGGATGGCGGGGGCCAGCGGGGTTAGCTGGGGAAGCCGGAGGACGGAGCCACACGCCAGCGGGGGCTAGCGGTGTTACCTGGGAAAGCTGGAGGACGGAGCCGCATGCTGGCGAGGGCCAGAGGGGTTAGCTGGGAAAACCGGAGGACGAAGCCGTGCGGGGGCCAGCGGGGTTAGCTGGGAAAACCGGAGGACGAAGCCGTGCGGGGGCCAGCGGGGTTAGCTGGGGTAGCCGGAGGACGGAGCCGCACGCCGGCGAGGGCCAGCGGGGTTACCTGGGAAAGCCGGAGGACAGAGCCTCACGCTGAAAAATGGGCAGGTGCAGGAAGATGGGCAGCATCATTATCATCTCATGTATAAGCTGATATACTAGAAATAGTCAGCACTTCTTATTTTGGACCAAATTATCTTGACTTTCAGATTTAAGACAAACAGTTCTGACGACTTGGATGGTTATCAGTTTTGTTCATTTCTGTCTCCAGGTTCTTAGTGACTGAAAAGCTAATTCCGAAAACTGACCTAATATCAGACTTCCTAATCATATGTTATAGTATTGAGAACCAAAATTCAGTCAGTCCTCATGCAATCCAACTTTTGCAAAACTCAAATTAAAATTTTCTTGAAAATTTATTGTGTAGAGTGAGTTTTGGATATTTGCTCTTCAGTGTTTAGGTCAACTTGGCACATATCGGTCTGCTAACGATGTAACATACAGTATATCCCCCGGTAAACATTGCGAACTTCGCTTAATTGATTGTTTTGATTGATTGTTTACAGTGGGGGCAGGTAGCATAAGACACTACAAAAACATGCAAAGATGCCAAATTTGTGAACATCACTCTGCTGCTCCGAATTCATGAACTTTTCCTTATTATTCAATTTATACATAATCTGTAGACTTTTCCTCATTGTCGTGTCACATAAGTATCTGTGAGCGTACACAGTGAGTGACAAACATAACGTGCTTCTCTTTCGATAGTGACCCCCATCCTGTATATTATACACCAGAGGACTGCCCAGCGTATTGCCTGCTCCAGGGGGTGTGTGAGTCAGTATTCTTGGATGTTATGACACCTAATAAATATAACAGCAAGTGCGACTTTTTGTAGATCATCTCTGCACCGCTGTCTTACTGGGTCAGGCATTAATCTAAACACGGTCCCTCACTGATCCGAGACCTTATTTCACCCTTATTGCTCTGTTTTTGCCCAGTGAATAAACCCCTTTCCTTTACTGTTGCATTAGCTGAAATCCTCTTACTTAGACAGGGGCTTTTAGGAAGGCAGCCACATGAGTCAGGTCATTGACAGAGTGTCCCTTCTATAAAGACATGCTTTCATTTATTTTGCAAAAGCATTTTCTTCAAAATTTATCATCATATTGTAGAGAAAAGCTCAATAAATAAATAAATAAATATTGAACATTTAAAAACACCGTTTTGTGTCTTTGGTATGTGTTGCCTTGTTGATGGTTTCAAATCCATGAATCTCCGTTACTTGGGTGTCATTCCTGCCCTGAACGAATCAACATTAAGTATGGTCATGTGACAGGTTGGCATTCACCGTTGACACACTAGAACACACACATGCACACATTTATCTGCTGCCAGCAACATTATAAATAAATTGCCATTTTTGATTATAAACAGAAATATACATAAATGAAAAAAATTGTAAATGCAAATGAGACGTTAAAATTATTTTCTATTTGTTAGTTTGACGTTAATTGAAATTGCAATATTTAAACAACAATTTATTGCTTTATCCAACATTCTGTGTAATCCATTGAGCACTGTTATCACGGTAATAATGTATAATGTAATATATAACGTAATATAAATCCAGGTTGTGGAATAAGCATTCCTAGGTAGCATACTCATTGCCTATGCAGAGACTGGCCTTCTGTCATTAGGACTGCCTCACATAATGTGAATTGGGTCAGACCTCTGTGGCACTCCCTTCACCCGCTCTGGGGGTGTTCGGGCTGTGTTGGGCACAAGGTTTGGATGGGAGGAGGATCTGTGGTCATGCTTTCATGACCACACCATCGGCGGTGCCTGAGGTGAGGTGCATTGTGGGTAAAGGCCTTACATGTCTGCATTACTCCTCTTTTGCACCAGCACTGCATCCACGTTTGTGAAACCCGAAGTGTTACGTGCCCAGTGTGTGGAGAATGCGCGGCACATAAATGTTACAAAGCTTCTGTTACTGGATGGGCGCAGATGCTGTCTGTTATATGTAATATTGTGACAGTTTGAGTTTTCCCTTGTCACAAAAGTGCTCTGCGGTCGACTGAGAGTTTAATCTATTATTTATCAGCTGTGCATGGTGTCTAAGATGGCCGAAGACCTGGCACCGGCAAACTGTGCAGTTTTCTGAATTATGTAGGTCTACCTGGCACACGCACATTGAAAGGTGAGATTTTTTAATGGCGGGAAAATTTCCTTTCATTAAGTGAAAACTAATGGCATCTTTGTACCTGTAATTAGCCTGACTGTGCTCACTCAGAACCGAATCCCATGCATCTGCATGCATCCTGTTAGGTACAGTAGATACACGCTAAAGCTCTGCCCATATATGCTAATGAAGCACCGTTTTAGAATCACACAGGGGGTCTGAGTTTCCTGTGGCGTTTAATGGGGTAGGGGGTGGGGAAGGAGGGGAGCGTTTATTTAATGCAGTGGCAAAGAAAGGGATGTGGGAGGCACTAAAAGGATATTTGTGTCATGTCCCTGGGAAGAAAGAGCCCCCCAGGGGCTTGCCGGGGGTGTGGGCAGTAGCCATTCAAAATGCGGCTTGGTAGCACTTATTCATTATAATAAAGCAATCTGCGATTACCAATCGACAAGGAAAGCTCAGCTGCTAGCGGCTAGCGCCTGATTGCCGGCTTATATTGGTGTGAAAGCAGTGGGCCCAGGTGGGAGGCCGTTGGTAACGGGGCCAGCTGACTTCTAAGCTGTGTGTGGCGCAGCACGGCTCAGGGTGACACTCACAGCAGGTGCAGGGCTTCTTATATGTATATACATTGCGTGTAAGTTTTCAAACCAGCGGTGCTAATTTCTGTTTTCGGCTCTTCCTTTTTTTTGTGCGTGGTCTTTTGTTTCTCCTCTATTCGTTAATTTACCTTACATCCCGTGGGACCTAACTAGCAAGTAATAAATTTAATTAATATATTCTAAAAAAAAAGGTCGCAGGTGTACTAGAGAAGCTAGTAACTAGAGGTGTAACTCAAGTAATATGTGTAAAATGGTCCCTCAGGCTCCATAGCGACTGTTAATCTTTAGGAATAAAATGAAATGGGCGGGGGGGGGGAAATTGTGCTGTTTGAGTTTCCGACAGGAGTGATCCGTATGACCTCCAGAACTTCTGACCCCAGCAGTCAAAGCTCATCAGTTGTAACCCATGTGCTGTGAAATTAATGGCTTTTCTTCGCCTGCAGATGTCTAGATTGCTTCTATGGTCCCCCTCCCTGGAGAAAATGTGTATACACGTTCAAATGCTCCTTAGGCAACTCAGATCTGTCATAACCCAGTGCTGTGGCAGCTAGTCCATATACTGTAAGAAGCCACCTGGCTTACCTCTTAACCAGGTCTTTATCTATAAAGAGCGATCACCCCTATGGAAGCATGCATTGGGGCCAGCACAACAGACAGGCTATCAGTACTCCGGTCCCGAAACACATTCTGCGCAGCTTAGAAAGCCTCGCTGGCCCCCGTTCCCCACACTGCTATTATCCGACGGCGGACGCCGCCAAGCTGCACGAGCGATGCCAGACGGAAGCATGAGAGGCTTTGGATCAGCGCCAACCTGCCCAACTGCTGGGCACATCCACACCCAGAATGCCTCCGGTGCCTGGCACTGCTCTAAACACAGCTGTCAGTTTCAATCCACCACTAAAACGGACACAAAATTCCTTATGTAATTTCTTTATTATTAAAAAAATACCAACTTTGCTTGAACTAAATTTGGTTGAACATTTATTGAAGAAATAACTTCAGGTATGATGCCAGTAAGTAATGCTGTCTTCAAACCATATGAAGAAATGGAGGGCATATATTCCATTGATTTAATGCAGAGAACATTTTTAAATGCTTATTTTAAAACGTTGTATTTTTCAGAAGAGTAGAGGAACACTTTGGTTAATCCATTTAATGAATACATCCACCCATCCATTTTCACGCTAGCATATAAATAAAATCACAAAATTCAACCAAATCAATAATTATTGGTTTATTTAATTTTTACGAGGCTAAAGTGTCTATGAAATGAAACAATCCTGCCTCGCTATTGATTGGAGTTTATAATCAAATAAATAAATTCTGCAATATTGCATTCCGTAACTGTTAAATAAATAAAGTTATTATTATATTAGTGGCCATAAAAAAGTAAAGTAAAAAAGTAAATATAAACAGCAACCACGTGCTTAAAGTAAAATATTTTTTTAAAAATTGTCAACTTTATTTAATGTTTATGCATGTTTATAAATGACAGTACATATTAATATATGTAATTCAGTCACTACTACTACTACAACTTGCACTACTAACAGAGACAATAATAATCATTATAATGATGAAAATTATAATTACTATTATGTTGTGCTGCAAAAATGTATGTTAACTTTATATTTGAAATTCCATTTAACCTCAGTTCCTTAATTGTTGATTGTTTTATTTTGATTCATTTTTGAATCATTTGAATGTTTTTATTTGCCCAACTTCAATTTTATATTTGATATTTTATTTTTATAATTATGATGTTACAATTATTAATTTAGTCAGTCTATTTGAATTTGACTAGCTCAGTAGGGTTGTTTATAAATTATTTATTATTCAATTTATGTATGCTAATTTTGTAAAGACAGTTTTTTAAATTAATCTCTACAAATCAAAATTAGATATCAGCCTTTTGCATATACCTATTTTAGTAAAATAGTTTCTGTATACTAGCATCATATTATTTACATAATGATTGCTTCATATACATGATAGTCGACATTTAAAGTTAAAGGAGTAGGCAATTTCTATCCCATTAGGATAATACCACAAATGAGTTATTGCCGTCTATAAGGTTACTGTTACAGAACTCATCTATAGTTAACTTTTTTCATTGTGTTCTGTTTGGCAGTCCCCGGTACCCCACCTTGACAGCATGTCTCGACACAAGGCATAAAATTGTGAGAATCAAAAATAATGCTTCAGTTCAGTCTAAACATTTAATCTCCCACACTATGCTGTTAATTGCCGTGCACTTATGCATAAGTGGCGTAGTTCCTCTTATCGTACCTTTCTGGTGGTATGCGCTGTATTAGTTACATTAGTAACATTTGAAGTCCGCCGACGCCCTCCTTATCTCCCGGGCTGTGTCCCTCCAATCTGCGCTGACTGTCTTACCTTTCACAGCTGACCTTTTTCTTCTTTTCAGCTGGTTTCGTTGCTTACTGCCCCCTGAAAGGTTTTCTGCGTCATGCATTTCAAATCCCTGCTATGTGTATTTACTTTTCTTTGTGGAAATGATAGAATCTATATGTGGCTTTTGCCTAGTAAGCATACATCGTTCTTTCTAAATTTTGGCAATTTGTTATACGCCCTCTTCATATCACACACTAGATGCTTTAATTACATGTGATGTGGTACAATGTTGACGTACGTCTTGCATCCCTAGAAAGAGCCCATTGTTCCTGTGTATTGCTGCTATTGGTTGACATAGAATTGGCTACACACTTCAATACTCCTTTCACTATACTATGTCCAGTTTTCCACCTCTGATCTGTTTAAAAACATGGTGAATTGTTCCACAGTCATTTGGCAGCCAAAATGCAGCAGCTAGCACCTTTCATGCACAAATGCTACAAAAATATTTTGGTTGGCTGAAAATCACCTACAGCCCCCAGGTTTTCAAATAAGCCATCAATCATGTATCTTCACAAAGCACAAACATGAAATTTGACATTTTAAAATTTGTTTCATCAGCTTTTTACGTGTATCTTGGCTCAGCAGTTAGAAGCCATTCATGTAGGATTTTATCTTTGCATAAAGGTATTATTAATTACTGACTCTCCATCCACACTCTAATCATTTATCCTGATGAGGGCCACAGGGGGTCTGGAGCCGATCCCAGGCAGCACAGGGCATCCTGGACAGGCTGCCAACCTATTGCAGGTAAACATGGACACAATGGGCAATTTAGAAAAGCCAGATAGGCTAACTGCGTAGTATCTTTGCCTGAAGTAACCAGAGGAAAACAGGGGACATTCAACCCCCCCAAATAACAGAAGTGGGACCCAAACCGCCAACCCAAGAGGCGTGGGGCAACATTGTTACTCACAGAGCCACCAAATTACTCACCTATCCATCCATCCAACATCCATCTAACATCCATCCATCCATCCATCCATCCATCCATCTATCTATTTATTTACTTTCCATACCCACTTGTCCTATGCAGGGTCTTGGGGGGTCCAGAGCCATTCCCAAGAGGAAAGGCAGGGAACAGCCAGGATGGGGTACAACTCATCTCAGGCCCTAACCACTATACATACATACATACATACAAACATACACACATACTGTACATCTCATAATCTAAAGAAACGTGTAAAGTAGTGAAGAGGCTAATGTCAGGATGGGTATGTTATATCGCATCCAGTAACATTAAATTTAACTAAAATAAATAGACAAGATGTGCTTTTTATAAAATGGACTAAGCTGGTGTTCTACAAGTTCCTGGATGATTCTATACATTTTGAATCACTGGTATCCCAAACAAATGGACAGTGTGGCTTGCTGTGCTTCCAGGAAGCCACATCATGTAAAAATAGCTATTTTAGCCCTTTCCAAGCTTATACCTGTCACCAACTTTTTCTCCGTAAAGTCTTGATTGAGGCTTGATGTGTTGACAACTTCACTCTGGTGGTAAGTGCCAATGGTAAATTTACATGAGGCTGACATAAACCAAGTCTTATTTTAGGTGAAGTGAAATAAAATACGAGTTATCCTTTAGTTTACGTTGTGTTAAGAACATATCTTCATTATACCTGAGCGCATGCTGATATTTGAATGTCTCACACAAAAAACAAATGAAAGCACCCCCAGACGCTGGTGTGCCCCCCACTTCTCATATAAGCACCATCCTGCCCGAAATCCACCGTGAGAAATGTGACAGAATTCTGAAAGTCAGGCAGGCAACAGATAGTGTTTAGCAGTTTTTTGTACATTAATGGACTGACTTAGCTAAGAAAATTAGTTGCTAATTGATTATGTACTCTGGGGGAAATAACTGGAAAGATGTTGATGCTCATTTTAACCACTAAAACTTGACCTGAAGCTCATTCTATTGTTATTAATTTATTATCCTTTATCAAACATGCGGTAATGGCATTAGCTCCCCAAGCTATATTCTTGATGTTATATATAACTATGGAAATTTTTTACCAGTGGGTCCCAGTCTAACAACAAATGATGTTATTCTTTTCTTGATTAGGCGTTAATACAATTAATCACTAAGTCAATATTTATACACACCCTTTTGTGTAACAGTGCAAACTTTTGTAAATATTGTCCTTTTCCACAATGTAAGATTTCCGAATACATACATTTCCCAAGTGTTTGTGTGTGGTGTCTGTGTCTGAGGGTGGCTTTTTGGATTTAGATAATAAACATTTATTAAAACTGTGTTATAACAGTATTCAGCTTGAGGGGATGTTTTTCAGATCCTCACAATTTTAATAAATCAATTTAATAAAAATCTGTAACTGCAATCAAAGACCTAAAATAGCCTAAAGTCTTGTATTTTGTTTGGTTACTTATGGTTAAGGTTAGGGCTGGGTAAGGGTTATGGTTAATGTACTTGTGTGCGTGTCTGTGTGTGTGTGTATCTGTGTGTGCAATCATGTGGCAGTAAACTATCTGTGTGTATCTGTGTGTGCATGCATGTGGCAGTAAACTGGCTGTGTGTATCTGTGTGTGCAAACATGTGGCAGTAAACTGGCTGTGTGTATCTGTGTGTGCAAACATGAGGCTGTAAACCGGCTGCGTCTGTGTATCTGTGTGTGCATGCATGTGGCAGTAAACTGGCTGCGTGTGTGTATGTGTGTGCATGCATGTGGTAGTAAACTGGCTACGTGTGTGTATCTGTGTGTGCATGCATGTGGCAGTAAACTGGCTGCGTGTGTGTATGTGTGTGCATGCATGTGGTAGTAAACTGGCCGCGTGTGTGTATCTGTGTGTGCATGCATGTGGCAGTAAACTGGCTGCGTGTGTGTATCTGTGTGTGCATGCATGTGGCAGTAAACTGGCTGCGTGTGTGTATCTGTGTGCACATACATGTGGAGAAATAAACCCAAGAAATGTTCCATGGACACTTTCTGAAGAATGTGTCAGCAGAGGCTGTGTGATGGGCATTGGAAGATGGGGGGGCTTAGGGAAAGGTTACACTGCAGTGTGAGGCTGGGTACATGGGTCTGCCCATGCGGTCTCATCCAGAGAAGAAACGAGTCAACTTTACATTATCCGTAATAAGGCACAAGTGAATTAATGGGCCTAGCGTCTGACTGCGCGCTGCCCCAGGGCACGCCTGCCCACCCCCACCGCCCCCCCAGCCTTTTACATTACCATGAGAACCTGAGGCTTATTACTAAAAACAATTAATATCAGCCTTGGGGCATCCAGCCTCCATGAAGCTTCTCAGCCTTCCAGGTCCCCCCCTCCCCCCGCTTGTCTCTCTGCACTCGTCTTTAAGCTTTAATCAACCAGTACATCTGCTGTGGAAATAGGCTTTTTTTCCTTATTGTTTTTGTATCGTAGGTTGTGTGTTTTCTGTTCTTACGCTGTAGACGGTAGCTCTCTCAAGCAAAGAATGGGAAATACCCTCAATGGTAACCAGTCCAGAAGCTCTACGACAAACAAATGCTCCACTTTGCCCTGTTTCCTCTCTGCAAAACCTCCACCAGATGGGGTCAGTAAAGGATTATGGCAAATTATACTTATCTGCAGGATGCTTGATGAAGGAGCCGTTTCCAGCGAGAGGCTTGAGTCTGGGCTGCAGGTGTTGTCTTCCTGCCGGGTTTCATGTGTATATTGGCTTATGCTCACTCACATCCCATGGCCAACTGCGGTCTCAGAAAGCAAGCGAGCACTTCAAAAGCCATTTAAGGCACACATCAAAGTGTGTATATGGGTCATCATCTATTTATTGAAGTATCTTTGTTTCTGTTTATCCTTTGAGTGAAGTGTTCTGTTTTGCTTTCATTGTATTTTTTTTCGTTTCAGGTTTGTTTATGTCACTGTCCTCTCCCATAATTCCTAGCAAATTTTCAGTGAACTCCGAGACCCTAGATTAACTACTTTGACTTATGAAAAGAGCACTCCATTCTCACAGTATTGGTGCAGAACAAACAAGACTCGTCTTGCAATGTTTAAAGCTCTAGAACCGAGGTGAAGAGTCTACAAGGATGCTTGACGATGAATGCCCATTTAAACAAGCTGAAAGCATGCCATTTAATGAGTCATAGGTCTAAAAACAATTTAGCTCAGACTGGAAGCACTCGGATTTTTGGTTTCTCTCCTTGAACTAAACATTATGGATACAAAATCAGGACAGAAACCTTGACCTTTTCAAGCTTACTTTTAAACTGAGGGAAATGTCTGGTGTTCCTGTGCAGGATGATCAATATTGTTTTTTTCCCTTGAGGAACTTGATATGTTTGTTGATTTTGAGCTTTAACCTCACCGAGAAGTAACCAGAATTTACCAGTGGCCAAATAATAATAACAGACTTTACCAAAACAGTATTTTGGTCATTTATACTCATAAGTTACCAGAAGTAACTGTGAATTATTTATGAAAAATTTAACTTGAAAAATGCGTATGAAACTATGATTCTAGATGATCAGACCATAGCATCTCTACAGCAATACACACTTATTACCGTCAGTACAAAATTTTTACTGAAAAGCATCAATTACATTTTTTTTTACAACACTGATATTGCAGATACATGAAACCAACAAAATAATCAATTTTTACAGACCAAACAAGTCATTGCATCAAGCTAATCATTTACATCAGAACATATCCTGAGTGAGCTTTTTAAGAATATATAACTTAATAACTTAATCGCACATTATATTATAACACAACAGTCAAAAGGGAATTCCACCCCCACACCAGCTGATGGTCACCATGGTTTCTTCACAGTTGGCCACAAGTGGAGAGCCAATAGGACGTGACTGACAGCTGATACTTGCTCCAATCAGGAGTTGGGACAGTCTTCCACCTTAAAGCCCATGCTGGGAAGAAGGTTAAGAGAAAGAGAGGGGCTGAGCATGTTCAGCGTGTGCCTCCATGAAGGGACAGCTTCAAGGAGGACTGCCTTGAAGGGACAGCTTCGAGAAGGACTGCCTTGAAGGGCCGGCCGCCTCTGGAAAGGCCACTCCCTGCCCTGAACTGCCCGTTTGAAGAACAGGTCATCCCCCAGAACTAGCGGCCGCAAATCTACACAAATCTTTTATATATTTTCCTTTATTGCCTAAATATATCTTGCCCCTCAAGGGCTATCTCCCTGCGCCCTCACCTTCTTGCTTGCCACAATATCCTAGATCAAGCACTTTAAACACTGCCATACTGATCAGTTTATTTCTATTTTTATTTAGCAAATGCAAGTGAATCAATGCAGAATTACTGTAAACATTCTCTTGACGCACACTATGGAATTTAAAAGAAAAATATCAGCTACCCAATTAAGGCAAAAGGAGTGCTGGCAGGCTCAGCCACTGTTGAAGCTAAACATCCATTAATGGCTCTGGCTGTCCTGGTTTTATCTGGGGAGAATCTACAGCAGTCAGCTACTGATCGGCTTGATAAACCGCCGCACTCATTAGGGAATGGGGACTCCGTGTGAGTCAGCCTTGTATTTAGAGCCTAGGTAATTTATCAAGACAGGCAACATTATACAGGTGTCTTAGTGCTACTTTTACATATGTGCTGTATTTGTGTATTGTGAAGTTAAAGAAACAACAAATACAAAGAAAAAAAGATGTTCAGGGAGCACAGAGCACCTGCTCTGATTACTCCAACCTCCACAAGCACTTTTCCGGTACAGGGTTGTGGTCATTACCTCTCCCAGGAAGCCCTGGGCACAGGAAAGGAGGCGTGCCAGCCCACTGGCAGTGGAGAGCCAGTGGAAGCAGCTGAACGGAATGCATTTGTGTAAATGACATTGTTTTAGATTGGGGAGGAACTCTGTGGCAGGGACAACTTGCAAGCTCCACTCCACACCTAGATATGTGGAACAAATCCAACTGGGACGTATAAGACCACAATGTTATCTACTGTGCCAGCAGACCTTCTCATTTTCATTAATCTAATGAATGAATATTCATCTTTCTTTAATTATTTTAATTAGCAATGAGACAAACAAAACCACTTCACAAACTCACCTCCCCCTGGCAGCCAACACTGCCAAACTATAAAAGATATACAGATACAAATGCAGTAAATTATGTGTTCGTAAAAAAAAAAAAAAAAATGCGCGCTGTCACATTTACTGAGTCTCCTTTACTCCAGTGATTAACTCGCATTTTTTCATTGTTCATTGTTATGCATGCATTTTTCTGGGGCAATTTTGAGATCAGGCTTTTTCCAATTCATAATATCTCAACATCACTGCTGAGAATATCTGGAAGCCCAAAATGACATTGTGCGGCAGTGTGGCTCACATGAGGATGTCAGACTGAAGCCGGCTCTCACTCTCACACCACAGCAATGACACCGAAATGAAACAGATCCCAGGATGGCTAATTACCACTGGCCTCCTTCATCCAGCGGATCCCGGCTTCCTCAGCTGGGGTTAAGCTGAAGCCCTGCTCTGTGAAGTGAGTTATCATTGAAGCCGATGTGACCTGGACTCAGTATACATCTCACAGGGGCTTTCCGCTCTTCCTGACGTCAAGTCATTCTGGCAGCCAAGAGTTATTACTGTCAGAGGACGGCAAGGCCTGTGTATCAGGATGCTCAGTGTACCATTTTATTACTTTCTTTATTCATATTTTGTTAAGTGCTTTGGGCCCGTGTAGTGCGGGGAGCTATATAACAGGAAATTGAAAGATTGCACCGGATTGCTTCAGCCATAACACTGCAGCAGCCTGATTGCTTAAACGAGCTCCAGTTTAGTCAGTAATGGAATCATAACGATAAATTACAGGGAATCATTTTTTATTTAACTTCTCAGCACAGGTGTCCCGAAAGCGTAATGTCAGCTGTGGCAACATGTTATGGATAACAAATCGCAAACTGGCACTATAGGCCTAAAACCAATTAATGTTTTTGCAAAAGGAAGGTGATGGAGAACTGGCAGGTTACCCCAGTCCTGGTATTTGTCAGAAAATGCTCCACGGTTCTTTGGGTGCTGCCCCTTAGTAACCCCTCCAGACATGAATTTTTATTTTTTTTTATTTATTATTTTATTTACTTGTAAACATGGCATATTGCTGTTCAGCGCTCCCCATCTATGGCAAGAATGCACAGATGGCCGCAAGGCCTGTTGGGTGTGGTAGACAGAACCCACCCCCTCCTCTGTGCTCCACCAGGCTGTGGGTGGACCTAGCAGAACTGCCCTCTGCTTGCAGCACATTATGTGGGGAACTGATGACATGCACACTGCAGAAGGTGTTCTGGCCTCCACATCTCCAGAGATGCATGGGTGATATATGTTGAAGAGATAACAGCCAAGAGAGGAGCTGGACATTCCTGTTTTCGGTGACAACGGCACCATGAAAAAAAAGTTAAATGCAAATTCTTACTGACATCCTGCAATGTTTAAACCAGCGGTAGGCAACCCTGATCCTGGAGTGCCGGTACCCAGCAGGTTTTCTATCCCACCTGGTCTCCGATGAACCACGTCTGGTCTCAGACAGACAGGTAGGATCACATAAAACAGAAAGGCTGCTGGGTACCAGCACTCCACAATCGGGGCTGCCTATCCCTGCTTTAAACACTAGCCCAGCGCAAAGTTTGCTACAATTGCATGTTAATTGCTTCTGTCTGGTACTTCAGAGTAGTTGGTGGTTTTTTTATTACAGAATTTAAAATATTCTCAAAAGTGGCATTTATGTTACTGTTAGCTACACGCAGCATTCTTACTTTCCACAACCTAATTGCAACATTATAGCAATTTGCTGGTTTGTCGAACATACCCGAGTGAAAACTATATGACTAAAACTTTACCTTAATGTGCACTCCTGACTTGGAAGTAATAGATGCCTGTGAAGAAACTTTAAGCAACTTGTTGATAACCCTGACTGAGCACTATGCTGACTGCTTCCTGTTTCAGCCACAATGACTGTCAGCACATCCAGCTGTTACATGATGCTTCAGGGTGTGTCACAGGTCTGATAGTAGAGGGAAGTGACACAGTAATAGGAAAAGTCAGGCTCATTTTCAAATATATTACCTGGCAAATAAAACTGAAAGTGTGGTTAAGCACTGAAATAGAAGGAAACCAACATTTAAATATTAAAATGCTTACTTTTCATGTAATTACGTGACAAGTCTGAATATGCTTTGTCTGAAGCAAACACTCAATTACACTTAAACATCTGTAATGTGCTTGTTGACGTTTGCGGTAGTGCAGGGCACAAATTAAGTTAATAGCTTCAATTGGGCTTTCGGATAAACAAAACCAGCTATGTGCATTTATACATGGAGAGGAACACGGGATACAGGAGCTGTGTGTATTTATACATATAGAGAGGAACACAGGTAGAGGGGCAATGGGCATTTATATGTGAATAGAGGAACGTGGGATGCAGGGGCAATGGGCATTTATACCTGAGGAGAGGAACATGGGATGCAGGGGCAATGGGCATTTATACATGAAGAGAGGAGCGTGGGATGCAGGGGGAATGGGCATTTATACATGTGGAGAGGAACATGGGATGCAGGGGCAATGGGCATTTATACATGTGGAGAGGAAAGTGGGATGCAGGGGCAATGGGCATTTATATAGGAGGAGAGTAACGTGGGATGCTGGGGCAATGGGCATTTATACATGTGGAGAGGAACATGTGATGCAGGGGAAATAAGCATTTATATATGAGGAGAGGAACGTGGGATGCAGGGGCAATGGGCATTTATACATGAAGAAAGGAACACGGGATACAGGAACTGTGTGTATTTATACATAAAGAGAGGAACGTGGGATGCAGGGGCAATGGGCATTTATACATGAGGAGAGAAACATGGGATGCAGGGGCATTGGGCATTTATACATGAGGAGAGGAACATGGGATGCAGGGGAAATAGGCATTTATACATGAGGAGAGGAACGTGGGATGCAGGGCAATGGGTATTTATACATGAGGAGAGGAAGGTGGGATGCAGGGGCAATGGGCATTTATACATGAGAAGAGGAACATGGGGTACAGGGGCAATGGGCATTTATACAGTAAGAGAGGAACATGCAATACGGGGCAATGTGAATTTATACAGGAAGAGAGGAACATGGAATATGGGGCAATGGGCATTTATACAGGAAGAGAGGAACATGGAATATGGGACAATGGGCATTTATACAGGAAGAGAGGAACATGGGATACAGGGGCTATGTGCATTTATACATGAGGACAGGAATGTGGGATGCAGGGGCAATGGGCATTTATACAGTACATGGGTCCCTGGTGTCCCTTTGAGAGTTAAAAAGTTTAAAAAGAAGAATCTCAACAATTCAATTATGAATTGCAGGCATAATATTTTTAGTAGAATGTTAACATTCTCTTTTTTACAAATATAATGAATAAGTAAAATGTATGGAATTAGTGGAAAAACTGATGGCCAGTGGGTTAGAACGAGCTTTGCTTCACAAATGTTGCTGTTGAACAAGCAGTGGCATTTCCCGCTGAGAATAAAAGATCCCGATATCTCCATCCCACCAGTCTGTCATCCCAGAATCCGAGAAATGGCTTCTTTGTTCTGTTCCGACGTTCGGTTCTATTTATTGTATTGAATAATGCTTCAGTTACCGGCTGGTCTTACTTCCAGGCTTTGAAGAGTTCCTGCTTGTTTACTTGTGATATATTAGTTTCATTACTGTAAAGCATCCAATACCTAAACCAAAGTGTGTTTGACGGCACTCTATGCACAGGAACTGTGCTGTTTGTGCTGCAGTGTACTTTTACATGAAGAGAATGATAATAAAAGAGCTGTTTTTCAGGCTGCCTGGTTGGTTCATTTCTGGAGTGGAGGGTCAAATGCGACTTAACTTAACGTAACTTAAATATTTGCGGGAATCGGCCAGTAACAACTGATGATAGCAAGGCATGGTTTGTGCACGATGTAGAAGAAGGTGGATATGGCAACAGCTTAGTCTCTTTTAATATTTGTGTGTCTTTTTTAATGTATATTTTTATATATATATATATATATATATACACGCGTGCGCACACACACACACACACACACACACACATACACACATACACACATCTTCCAAGGCCCTTATGCAGTGCAGGGTTTAGGTCTGTTTAAAATGTGTGTGTCTTTAGTACTGTAATAAACAACAGAATTTATGACAGCAATGGCATCTTTTAGCCTCCTATTGTTATTTCACTTTCACACCATGAAAGACTGGTTTCCTTTTTACTGTATTTTGGCCTTACAGCCCCGCACCCCACACCCACTTACACACATGCACCCCAGGTCCCAACAACGCGATTGTCCACTGGCTCCATGTCTGATCTCCGTTGAAAGTGAAGAATTGAATCCACCACGGTGATTCCGCTCCGGCTGGGTTAGGGAACGGCGTCCTGCTCTGGCGCTGCCCCTGTTCAGGGCTACGGCTCCCCCCCATAGCCTAGCTATCCTATGCTTTTTTATAGCCCTTCCGGGATAAATTCCCCCACCAGCGCCTCCTCCTGGTCTGGAGGAGAAAGCAGCCGATATAATTAAGATGGTGCTACCTCAATGCCGTCACAGCAGGGTGACTCTGTGGGTGTTTCCCACTTTCAAGCTGTGGGGGCGTGAATCTCGCTTCTGTCCTGTGTGCAGTTTGCGTGTTCTTCCCATGCTGAGTGCCTGTCCTCCTACATTCCACATAGATGTACATTTCGGCATCTCTAAACAGTATCTTGCTCATAGCGCAAAATTGTACGTATGACCTGTGATGAACTGGCATCCTCTCCAGGGTGTATTCCTGTCTGGGACAGGGTCCAGAGCCCTCCTCCCCCCCCCCAAATGATGAACAGGATAAAGGGAGGAAGGATTGATGGATGGAATGACTGCTGAGCTGTCGCCGTGGAATTGCATCACTATCTGTGCTTAGCAGCTCTATAAGCAAAATCCCAAGTCTGTCACATTTACATATGTATTATTTATTTAAAAAAAGGAGGTGTGACAGGGAAAAATGGGACATCTGTCAGGCGGCCATGTTAGCTGCAACATGTTATTCGTTACTTTAATGCCTCCAGACGGTTCGGATTTACAAGCACTGGAGGCCGGAGTGAGAACATGTGGAAACTCTGGCCTGTAATAGCTTAGCAGGGCTCTGTAGTGGCTTCATTTCCGGGCCTATACCGAGGACTCGGATTTCAATTTCTGGGTCACATCTGCAAACGATAGTGCATGCTGCAGCCCCTGGGGATTCTTAGGGTGGGGAGGGGGGGGCTGTTTTTTGAGTTATATGCTGGTGAGAGCACAGCAGTTCAGAGCTCAAGTTAGACTGTGACACAGTCTGTGTGTCCCGGAGGTAAGTGTGAGCAGGTGAGGAGTAGCGGCTAGGAGGTGTCGCTGCTTCTCGCTTGTGTCCGTATGCCATTCAAAACTAATCTGTCTCTTGTAGTTAAACTCTAATTTTAAAACATAAGAGCATAAATATGAAGCTGCAGAACTGTAGATTCTTATGATGCTGTGATTTTCTTTTCATGATGACAATGAAATTAAGGAGGAAGGTTTCACTTTCAAGATTTTAATATTTAATTTCTTTTCACCTAACTTAGAATGTTATTATACTTTTATAAGTATCATGATTAATTGCATGATACTGCATCAAATTTAAATAAGGAAATGGGTTGGAAATAAAGTATAAAGCATATTTTTAAATATGAATAGAATCCTCAAAACCACACATTTAAGGCAATGTTGCCCAACCCACTCCTAGGGGACCTGCAGACCTCCCTACCAGACAGTACACATTTTTGCTCCCTCCCAGCTTCCTGCCAGACAGTACACATTTTTGCTCCCTCCCAGCCTCCTGCCAGACAGTCCACATTTTTGCTACCTTCTAGCTGCCAGGATAGCTGGTCAAAAAATGCAGACTGTCTGGCAGGGAGCTGGGAGGGAGTAAAAACATAGACTGTCTGTGAGTCTCTGAGGACTGGGAAATACTAATTTAAGGCAATCAGAAGAAGCTAATAGCTGCAAAACAAATGCCACCCTATCAACCAACCAGAACCAACCAAGCCTTCACTTCTACTTAGATCCATTAGCCAGTGTGGAAAAATCACCAATCAGTTTAGACAGAATCAAAGTCATGGGTACATGTAGGTGGCATGGGAAATAAATAAATACTATTGCCTTGTACTGAGGTTTTAAATTACTTTAAATGCCTTTACAAACAAATTAAATTATTTTGTCATGTTTAAATAAAACAACTTGTACATCAGCTCAGTCTGAAAAATGGTGTATTCAGTCTAGAGCAAATAGACATAAAAATGTATATACAAAAAATACAGTGCAACGCTGTTTTTACTTATATCTGTACTGTGCAATATAAATATTTTTATTTGCTACGGGATAGAAGTCTGCAGTATTCAGGCACTTTTCCAGCGTTATAAGCTGCTGCCAGACATCAAACATTCTGCTTATCAGTCTACCCAGAAATCTTTCCACTGAACTCATACCACCAATAAACAAATCTAAATTAGAAACACAAATCAGCCCAGCTCATCCCCTTCTGTGTTTAGCACAGAGTAGCTCCAGACACAAAACAGCTCTAAACAGCCCGCATCCTTCTACTGTTTAGGTAAAACTGTCTTTCCTGGGTTTTTTTTTTTTGATGAATGGTAACAGCTCAGCCCAGTCACCAGGGAAGTCATTAAGTCCATTGTTCCTATTAAGAGTAAAGCATCCGTTTCTCTGCTAATATTATCTCCGCATCATGGTGTGGTGGCAGACTCCAAACATCTTTATTTTGTCTCCGGAACAAGGCTTAGAGGCGGGCTGCGATGGGTTGCATGTGCTATATTAGCTCCTCACGGCAGGCCTTAAACTGCCCAGCGTGATTCCTTGTCTGTTGAGTGCCACTTTTCTCTATGCGTGAAGCTTCAGCGCCCCTCTGAAGCACAACACTATCATCTGCAAGCAATTTGTCCAGGAGTGTGTGTGTGTGTGTGCGGGGGGGGGGGGGGGGGGGGGGGGGGGATTTTCATTCCCTCCCTCATCTTTCTTTTGCGGGTTCTTATGCTTTTTTTTTTTACCTTGTGATACGTGGCCCTT